>WOVY01014566.1:0-405687 GCA_013436015.1 Rhipicephalus annulatus | reverse complement strand
GAGCACATAACAACGCTGAACAAACGAACGAAAGAACAAAGCGGGAACACGTTGCGTGTATAGGGAGAGCTCGAGAACAGGTAGAACAAGAAGAAGCAATAGCAGACGACGAGGCGAAATGAGGAATGAAGGCGCGAGTGCCAGACGACAACCCGACGATAGAGATATAGAAGCAGGAGACAGGGTTGGGACGCAGAAGAGGACAGATTGGAAGTGAAGAGCGAGAAAGCGACGAGGCGAACTAAGCGCTATATAGTGTACAAGAAAGGGTCGAAAAGACGCGTTAAACTGCAGTAAGTAAGAATGACAAAGAACACCAACAGTGAGGGCGAAATCAAGAAGAAGGAGACGAGATGAAGCAGTGACATTTCTATTGGAGCAAGCTGGTGTAAGCGGTGTACTGCAACAACAAATACAAGCACAAGAAGGCGCAGAAGAGCTTGAAGACAAAAATAAATAAATAACACGCAACAAATAATTTTGACGAAGAAGAACAGTGAAAACAAGAAGAATATCGGGAAGCGAGAGATGAAAGCAGTGACATTTCTTTCGGACGAAGCTGGTGTAAGCGGTATACAACAAAACTAACGAGCGAGACGGGTAGACACAGAAAGCGCGCAATAAGCAAAAGTCACAAAGAAATGCAACCACGAAACACAGGCCAAAACAAACGACAGCGGTGACACTTGTGTCGAACGACGCTGGTGAAAGCGGCATATATATACGAACACGAAGAACAAGAAGAAGAAACGCAGCAGAAAGCAAGCGCCGACACTTGTATTGGACGAAGCCCGAGCAAACGGAACACGTACTATATACACGTGAAAGCGCGCTAGGTTCGAGCACAACACGTCGGCAGTGTCGGCGGATCGCGAGAGAACAGACGCCGCCGTGTTCTTGTACACTGCTTGTTTACTTATTCACGAATACCTCACAGGCACCACGTTGGATGCGAGTACATGCGCAGTACGTTTATGCATGCGCGCACTTAGCGCGTACTCGTAAAAGGCCTGCGAAATTAAAGCGCATGAAAAAAAAAAAAACGCAGAGCGAGTAGCGCACATAGATGCGTAAATTTAGTGTTTTTAGTCAGAAGCGCGCGTAAAAGGACGAGAGCAAGACGGAAAGGGCGCTGACAGGCAGACAGGAAGAGGGAGCCGACAACACATAAAGAAAAAAAAAACAAGGAGGTGGATATCAGAATATAGAAGAGGAGCGTGCTATGCGAACGCGGCTGCCAAGATGTGCGTCGAAAGAGCTCGCAGCTGTCGCGAGGTATTTCGCTTCTCCGACGCCGAGAAGGAAGGGAGTTGTGGGAGGAAAGAGTATGGCGTGCGCGCCCAAGGATGTGAAGTGTGTCGCTGCTCGCGGGTGCAATGAACAGCGGCCGCCGATCTGCGGGTGCCGGGAGGCAAGAAGGCCGAGCTCGATGCGCGAGTATACCGTGGTTTTCGCGAATAGCGTAAGCAGAGGTCAATAGCGTCTACGCGTGCGTATACGAGGGAAAGGACTCTGTCGTTTCTCTGAACGTTATTTGTGATGGGTATACTGTCTCAAGAGCCAGTCTGACTTGGTGGAGCACTGTTAAGGGTGAGCATCTTACGCTGAGGCGGTCGCTCGCTGTACGATGGAGCTGAAATGGCTGAGGTTCGTGTACTGTGCGATGTGGGTGCACGTTAAAGAACACAGAGGGGTCAATTTTTTCCGAACCATTTAACTACGGCATCCATCATACCCGTATTGTGTCTTGGGACGTAAAACCCTGATATTAATACTGACTCAAGCACGACCCGCACATGTGTGCAAGAAAAGGTGCTTGGCCGTGGTGAAACATGAGTGGGATACGTTAAAACGACCGCTCTTGAGCTCAATGCACGGTAAACTAAATATAAAGGAACTAGTATAATAATTAAGGATAAAAGTGGTGGCCGCTCGCGCTACCAAGAATTTGTTAATAAAACAAACCATTTATTGACTTTCGTTGCAATGAAAAGACAGAGAGAAACAGATAGATGAATAGCAAACTTAGTAAGGACTCGATCCGGTGAGCTGTACGGTGTAGTTAATACATAATTTCAAACCTAAGGGCACCAGGAACAAGGCAAAAGAAGACGCCGCTTGAAACAAGCAGCGCACGTCGGGGTGCGTTCCTTCTTGTCGTAGTACAACCGTGCGTCATCACTGATTGTAAGTACTTTGACGCGATTGTCAGAATTCTCAACATTCCGTCTCTGTTGAAGACAATGCGATCGTTGCATAATGATTCAGCTTGTACCGAAATAATCACTAAGCCGACCTAATTTTATCACGCAGGCATAGCGAACGTGTAGCGCTGAATTCAGACTGTAGATTTTTCAACGCGTACCGAGGCTTGCATTCACGGTAGCAATGACAAGCAAAATTTGTACATACAGTTTACGTTACGTTCTGATTATCATGGGAGACAAGAATTGCATGCACCATTGAGCTGAATTTTCGCCGGTCGTCGGCATGTTTTGTTATAATGTCAGAATTGAAAATATTCGACCGACGCGTCACATGTTCTCTGTGTAAGTAAAACTTGCGGGGTAGGCTCAAGGAAAAACTTGAACGCGACGACCAGCTATAGGTCGGGCGAAGAAACATGAGAGGTTGCCGGAGACAGGGAGGGCCAAGCTGCGTCGCTCAAACAGGAAACTACGAATTTTGATCGTAAGAGCGTGGTCTCTCAGCCCTATCTCGATAGACACAGCAGACGGCTCCTCCTACCTTTGTACCGTGCGCCACTTACTTCGTTGAGGTGACAAACCGGGCAGCCGCTTCGCTTTCTGCAGCGGCCATATTGTTTACCTCATCGTCTTGTACAGTTCGCGGTGATTAGATACAAAAAAACACTCTGCCTCCAGCTTCATTTCGTTATAGAGCATTCCTATTCATTGCTACTGCATTCATTTTCATCGTTCTGCAGATACATTGCCACTTTTTGGGATGAGAGATCGTTTACAAAGGTAATGCCTATAGCACCAACGGGGGGTACTTTATTTGTATCGCTGCCCAAACGTTACCTCCGGCGGTATGCCTTCTGTTTAAATGTTTCGTTATCCCTTCAAGTCTTCATCTCCATCTAAATTTGAGGAATCGGGCCTCTTTGCGTGAATCATCATGACCCAGTCCTACTGGCGGTGTTCCGTAATTAATAGCGTGCGTTCCCTGTATGCGCTTGTCACGGGGTACTATGCGTTGGACGACGTCATTTTGGCCTTAGAATATCGATCCCATACAGATACAGCGTTATAATAGCGAAAGAATTACTTTCTATATCAAGTTAAAATAGTTCGACACATTAATCAACATCAGCCTGACGTACTACGCCACCGCAGGGCCAAATTCCTCTGCCATGTTCCATCAATCAACCCGGTCGTGTACTTGCTGCTGCCACGTTGTACTCTGAAACTTGCTAATATCATCTGCCCTCATATTTTTGTCTGCCCTACGCGCGTTGGCCCTTCTTTTGAAATGCAGCCTGTCACTTTTTATGAGGAGTAGTTTTCTTGCCTACACGCTACGTGCCCGGCCCATATCCATTTCTTCTTGATTTCGACTAAGATATATCTTAGCACCCGTCTGTTCATTGACCAAATATTCTCTCTTGTCCCTCAGGGTTACATCTACATACAATTACTTTCCACTGCTCGTTGCTCCATCGCCCATTTCGAGTCTTACTCTCAACGTAAAGCCTCCCGGCTTCGCTCCGTGAGTAAACAAAGGTAGGACGCAGCTTGACGGAGCAGAAAACTGTGCGCCTCAAATCATGTTACTTCACTTCATTGTTATATCTCCTAAGACACCTACCACATGATATGGGCATGCCAGCTCAATCTTTTATTTACCCCGAATCCAAATCCAACTAGAGAAGACTGGGAGGCGGCGCTTCTCGGTTGCCAGGACTTTCCTGTTCAATAGCCATGGGCACAGCGTGCCAGGACAGCTGCCACGACCAATGGGTCTTTGACTAGGGACTCACCTAGTACTTTAGGGAATCTAACCCACTAGAGGCTGGTTTGCCTGACCTCCTCTCTGTTATTTTTTAAATGAATGCTTACTACTACCTAAAGAGACACGTACTGTGTCCAACTTTCGCGTATACCGCTCGGTTTTTCCAGTTCCTAAACGCCGCAACAGCCGCAACACGGCGACCGCCAGCTGTACCCCGGCCTCCCTATCTCGTAGGTGAAGGAGATGGAGGAGCCGAGCTCAGCAACGTGGCGGAACAGCTTCCTCGACTCGTCCGTCCTTGCTCGTCGGTTTGTCGCGGCGGGCGCCGGAAAGTGCAGCCCTTTTACGGCGTCGCGGCGGGACCAGTCGGTTAAGGCAGCTGTCTCGCCTCGTTGCGTGCTTCGCGTCGCGACAGCGACTCCCAAAAGCGGCGCTCTGTCGCGCGGCGGTTCGGGGGTGGCGACGAATATTCCTAGACCGCGCGCCAAGGGTCGGAAACAGTGGGCGGCGTATAGCGCCGAGAGTCAGCTAGGAAGATAGAGAGAGAGAGAGAGGGAGAGAGAAGAGAGATGAGAGAGAGAGAGAGAGAGAGAGAGAGAGAGGCTAAGATGTTGCATACGAGGCTATGAGTGAGGAAGGCGAGGTAGCTTAATGAGGACAAAAGGGTGGATGCTATACGAAGAAACCTGGACGCCGAAAGTTCGCCCCCTGGCGAATCTTGAAGGAGAGTTAGTAAGGGAAAGAGAACAACCTAGATAGCTCTAAACCATTCGCATCAGCGGGATACTTAAGAGGATGAAAAATAAACTACCCGGACCAGCCCTTTGTTCATTAATCACGGCTTGTCCTCACGTGGGTATATGTTTTGCTGAAGGTTGTTAGTCGGGGACTAACCTTTTTCAACAAGGCGGCGGGCTGCAGCCACACGGCTTTAGAGATGGCGCTACTCATTTGATTTGCGTATGTGCAGGTGCGTCTTGTCGTAATCTTGGCCCTTCTTTTCGTGGTGGTCTACGCCAAGGCCGAGTAATAGGACCCCATAGCGTGCTATTATTCATATTGATATCGTAATCCATAGGGAGTTCATCGATCTCAACTTTTCGCCAACCTTAGAGACAAGTTAACTTGAATGGCTTGCCAATGTAACTTAAGGTTGCTGTTTTGTTTTTCGCACGTTGTTGGTGAAGTGCAAAATGCACCGAGAAAGCACTGCTCGTAAAAAGATAACTAAATATGGTAAACAGGCACACGAAGGCCCCAATCTACACAAGGATGAAAACGCTCAGATACAGCGGTTGTGCAAGAGCTGGCAAGGTACTGTCTTTTCGGCGCGGTACGGTGCAGCCAGATAGCCTGCACTCGTAAGAAAAAGAAAGTAAATACGCCAGTTCCACCGACCATTAAAAACAAAGTTATAGTTTTTGTCCTGTTTGGCAACGATCTATCTATTGTATGATACATATTACAGGCTTGTAGACAAGATCGTTGGTGAACTAAACATCCCCGAAGAGCGGAAAGAACAGCAGAGGTTTCGTGAACCACCAGAACAACTGTCCAAAAATGATAGATCAAGTGGCAGCCGAGGATGGACAAGTGTAAGATATTCGTGAACCATTCGTGATGCTCAGTAAAGACTGTGATGTGAATGTCCTAGTTCGAGAGTTTCAGAACATTGTACTTAATGCATTCATCGTTTTGTTCTCATTAAAAAAACCAAATCGCGCGATTCCCTGCATCATCAAAGAAACATTGCAGCTATCCCACCGTATTAGGCACCTAAGACGCTCTAAAAACAGTGACGACCCTATTTCCAATGGCAGATTCATACCTGCCAAAGAGGAACGTAAACAAAAATCAAAGCTTGCCAAGGACTTCTATAGTGTCGAAATATCGACACTCCTCAAAAATAACCCACGAAAATTTTGGTGTTTTGTCATCATCATCATCATAATCACCAACCTGACTACGTCCACTGCAGGACAAAGGTCTCTTTCACGTTCCGCCAGTTAACCCGGTCCTGCGCTTGCTGTCATGCCTATTACTAATTCTGCATCTTCATTTACTATCGAAAATGAAAATGTAAATGATGCCGTGCGCACATCTAACGCATTTAACGAATACTTCCATTCTGTCTACGAATCTGACTTTTAATGACAACCGATTTTCGTTATTCAATGAGATCAATCAATTCCAGACATTACAATTAGTGTTAACGGTGCTCTTAATTTGAATCTAAAACTAGATACCAAGAAATCTAGTGGTTCATATGATGTTTCTAACTCGTTTTTACAGTGTGATTCTCAATGAACCTCTCGCCACATTGGTATTATATTTAACAAATCTTTAGAAACTAGTACCGTTCCTTAATCTAGGAAGCTTGCAAGAGTAATACCATTGTATAAATCGGGTAGCAAGTCCGACATAACTAACTATAAACCAATTTCTTTAGCCTCGTATTAACGCAGAATCTGGGAGCATATTTTATTACACAAACACATAATGGATTTTCTCGGGTCAAACCATAATTTAACTAATGCACAGCATGGCTTCAGAAGCGGTTTCCGCACCGTCACCCAACTAACTGAATTCCCTCACGACATTGTGTATCACTGAGACCAGGGCCATCAAATCGATGCAATTTTTTCCGACTTCAGCAATGCCTTTGACACGGTACAACATTCTTATCTTCTGCACAAACTACACATCATCTTAAAAAACTCACGTCTGGTTGATTGGATTGCTAGTGTTCTTCATAATCCTTCTCAATATCAACTTCAGTTCCACAAGCTAGTCAGTTCTAAGGTAGGCTCTGGAGTTCAAGAAGGGTCTGCCCTGGGCCCCTTATTATTTTTTATTTATATAAACGATTTCCCCCCCCCCCCCAGAACTTGTATCCTCGAACATTCGCCTTTACGCAGATGATGTGCTTTATATGACGTGATCGTTTCTGCAGATCACGAAAAGCGTTTGAATGACTCCTTCACTTCGTTTAGTGCTTGGTGCGAAAATTGGAAAATGAACATTAAATTGAAAAAGATACTCTTTCAATGGTGTATGTTTAACCGGAGTTATGCAGAACAAATATCTTTGTGTCACATTCACTCACAATCTTTTATGGTCTACTCACATTGCCTTAACATGTTCTATAGCATTAAAGCAACTAGAATATCTTCGTCGAACAATGCAGAATTCCCCAGAAGATATTAAACATCTAATGCATAAATTTCTTGTTCGCCTTGTCATCGATTATGCCTCCACGGTGTGGCCAGCTTACAGGCAAAGCGACGTATTCAAACTAGAAGCAGTTAAAAAAAAGGTGCTCGTTTATTTTTCGCTGGTATGACCGCTACTACTCAACGTCATTAGCATTGCATGAGCTAAAGCTAGAACCTTTTTCGGTACGTCGTGACGTAAAGTCATTAAAATTTTTTTTCACAACATAATCAACCATTTATATCGCATTTCAAACACAGCATTTTCGCCATTCACTCAGCCTTCCTCTACCCGTAACTTCCACGAGCTCTATGTTGCTACATTTTTTGCGCGCACAAATACAATTAAGTATATTTTCTTTCCCTTAACAATAGAATTATGGAATTTCTTACCTAGTCACATTCGATCACTGTCCCTGAGCGATTGTGTGACCATGCTTGTTGAAAATGATTATGTAACAAAAGCTTAATTCCTGTATTATTACAAATGCGTTTTATTGTTATTCTCTTGTTACTTCTCATGCATCTTTTCTGTTGCGATTTATTTTGCACTGTGTAACCCCACTCCTGCAATAGCCCTTTTACAGGGCTGCAGTTTGTAAAGTAAATAAATAAACAAATAAGTATCCTGTCTCAAAGACAACTGCATCAGCATAGGCTTCATCTCTTAATGAGCAAAAAAAAATGCACACCTGACTGTTACGACGCGTGCGTGCCAAGTTCTCACTTTGTATTACGCGATGTGTATTCCAAACGTAAGCATAAACGAGGCAAAACTTTCAGCGTCTTGTATTTCATTATTCTTTATTAAAAAAAAATTTTACAGGCCCCAGGACAGGGCATTGGGTAAGGGGGGGGGGGGAATCGTAATGGTACAGACAGGTAACGAACAGTTTACAGACAGGATCAGTGCAAGAACAACGAAAAACTATATATATATATAAATGAAATCACATTTTAGGCTATACAGGGCGAGGTAAATTTGAGGGAATACAGCACTTGTTGATATGAACATGGCAACCGAGGGATACATTTTAAAATAAAAGACAAGGGGAATATAAATCACCGTTACGCAATGCACTCAGAATACAAAAACAGAGTCACATGGTGAACAGAGCGAGTAGCTAACGGCGAAATGTATCGGGATTAGATATGGAGGCTATGCAATCAGGGAGGTCATTCCAAAGACGAACGGCCCGAGGCAGTGGTGATGAATTGAATGCATTAGTTGACCTGTATATGCGCATGAATGACAATGATACAATATGATACAGAGAAAGCTACGCCAACATTCAGCAGCTCCAATTCGCCTTACTTAACTAGTGTCGAAAACGAGAATGACATGAAAAAACGAGGAGTGGAGAGAGACTCGTGTACTCGCTCTTCAATACGGGGAACGTCGACTGAGAAAGTACGAGAGCTGGCGAGGAAGGATAGATCAGGAGAAGAAGGCGAAATGTCATGAGCCCCACGAGGCTGCAGGGGGGAGGGGCAGGACGGTGGCGGCAGCGGTGTTATACAGCGGACCGTCAGGGCAGCCCGCATTCCGTGTCGGTTGCTCTGGCGCCCCGCAACGGTGGCGAATACCACGGGTTTGAGCCTAACGAGTCCAACGGAATGCGAGGGCAGACTTCTCGCGATCGCGCAGAGGGCCTCTAGGCGAGCTTCACAGCGCGGCTCTCCGTCGGTGCCCAGCGTTGCGCACGAACAAACGGGGGGCGTTACGGCCGTACTTTGTTACGGACGTTATAGTCCTTTCCGTAGTATAGGTGCCACTCGCCAAGTTTTCTCGCCGTGTGGAACGCAGAAGAGGACCGGAAACTCCTGCTGACAGCCGTATTTGCTCGGTCACAAGCATGGGTGTGTGCAGGGATGCGAATTAGTTACAAGGTTCATTGCTGCACATTTTTAGCGACACCACGAGGCTATCACGGGCGATTGCTCATGGCAGTTGTCGTACTAAGAAAAAAAACTACATTTCAATCTTTGAATACTGCACGTAATTCGGGTATGCTGCATATTTTGAGCTCTTGGCGTACATGGTAGACCAAGAAAAGAGTGTTCCAAGAGCTTTCCGTTCAGAGTTTACAAATGATATGTTTATTATTGCCGTTCGTAGCGGCTGGTTAGCACTTTAGATGAACGTAAAAGAGTACTTGCATATGGAATGCTCAAGAAACAACAGGCATGTGAACCACTAACACGTAGAGCGTGCGGCAACTGCCTATATGAGAACGTTAGTCTGGCGAGTTTACTGTATCCTAAATACACACGAATCAGAAGCAAGTTTTGCAGTGGGCTTCTCACCTGGGCGGCAGTGCCGGCGGTGAGGTGGTCTCCACCTCGTTGACGTCGGCCGCCTCGGACGAAGGGTCGAAGGGCGAGGGTTTGATGAGCACCGCCTGCGCTGGCGCCGGAGACTGGTGCTGCTGCACGGAGCGCCTCCAATGGCGACCCAGGTCCAGCACTGAGAAGAAGAGTAAATGAGAAAATCATGAGCCAAAAATATGTTTAGAAATGGTCACAGCTTCGCCGCGAAGCCGAAGCAATGAATGCGATAGCAACAAATCGGAACGTCCCACGAATAATGGCAATCGGATCGAAACGTGCCCCGCGTTTCTCGCGCACAAATTACGCGCGAAACGTATTCACGGGTAAAGATGAACGCGAATAATTGTGTCAGTTGTTACTTCACTGTGTTTGAAAAGCACGCCCCTTTCGTAAACGGAGACGGTGCAGTGACCTTTGTGCGCCCGGTAAGTACAACAGAATCGTCCCGCTGAAAACCCAAGACGTACGATTATCGCCAACACGAGAGAAGCACGCGCACGCGTGAGCGCTTACCCCCTCCCTTTGGGCAAAGTACGCGTTGGGAGATGAACGCATCAGCATGCGTCGCGAAGTAGTAACGATCTGGGGACGCGCGCTCATTGCGCCATCTAGCTGGTAATGCTCAAAACCCAATAGTTCCCCCGATATAGCCATCGCCAGCAGTGAGTGGTAGATATTAATAGCTTGCCATTTCAACGTTGAAAGACGAGTTCCTTTGAGGCTCAGTTGCTAACGCCCCGTACTCACAAGCAAGAGGTCGGACGTTTAATTCCGCACACGGAAATCTTTTTCTGGATAATTTTTCCTTCTTGTGTTTTCATGCACACAGATACGTGTGCATATACGGCGAATGACGGCGGACGCCGACGGCAAAATCCAGCCGACAGTGTCCATATAATTGCTATGGCAATAAAAAGTGTTTATCGTTTTCGAATATTTAGTAATCAATTATGGAAGAGCAGTGAGCCGTCTCGATAACTGTAATGACATCAGCTCCCAGGTCGAAGGCATCAATAGATGTTGTCGACGATGTACGTTTATAAAAAGAGGTTAACGATTTAGAGTACTTGGCACCCTAAAATAAAGCCACCCCGTGGGCCTCACGCTGGATGAGGCCGTGTCGACAAAAACTACGGCGTGAGTGGCCACGACCGCTGCCATCACCCACACAACCGTCGGTAAAAAAAAAAACAGCGCCAACACAGCGTACAGCATTAATTGCGTGTATGTTTAGAACAAATGTACGACGATTCAGAGTACGGTATACTCTACTATGGGAGAACTGGAAGACGTCGCAGTACAACACCACATTTGTTTAGAAAAAATTATTCTCACGAACAGTGAACATCAATTACAACCCAAAAGAACATCGTGACAGAACACAACATCGACAGACACACCAAAAATTGTTAAAAAAGATATGTTTACATATGTACACGGAATACAACATCCAAAGTTACACCAAAAATTTATACAAAAGTTATGTTTACATATGTGCATTACAAGCTGAACAAAAAGCACGTAACTAAAACGAAAGTACGGATATGTTACATATTTACATGGTATTTGTGCCAGTTCTAAACAAACATCAACCTACAAGAACCAGGCAGGCCTGAAAACAAGCATCACACGTCTTTCAATGACTAATGAAAAAGAGCAAGACCAATGTCGGAGTAATTCCCCTTCACCGAGAAAGAAAAGTTCCTCCGACAGAACAGCTCTTTGTACAGCCGCTCCAAAATCGGGAAGAGAACGCGGCGGCGAAGACCTGCTGCAACCACCTCACAGCGGTTGCGCCAAAGACAGTAGGCACCAGCAACAATGAGAAGTCAGGCGAAGCGGCCTCTAGAACAACGCCCAGAAGAAACAAAGCGATTTACTCCGAGGACGCGAAATCCAGCATGTACAGCCCTATACCAGAAAACACGAGCAACGACGAATTGTCTCAAAACATGCTTATTTGTTTCCTGTGGGGAGGAGTTCGGGCATGTTGCTGATTGAACCATTATTTACTTTTCGAGGCGATCAAGGGTAGGAAGATTACCCCACCCCAGCCGCCACATGAAGTCCCGGAGAAGGCCAGCCAGAAAAGATGCCGTCAACGCGCTCCAGAAGACACGACTGGAGAAAGTGCGGCGGGCCGGAGGAACTAACGGGAGCAACAAAGCGGCTATTGTGTCAACGATAGGATTGTACAAGACATCTACCCCAGGGCAAGTCGACTGGATATGACGAAAAAACGTGACAGCTGTTGCATAAAACGAAGGAAGTCTTACTAATCATTGTGGGCCCCGATTAAGGTCACATTAGGCATTAAGTACCAAAGATCAGTGCCTAGAAACTAATATGCGAGAGTTCGCGCAGAGAATTCCTCTACTTGTACGAGGCGAAACAGGAAGCGCATGCCACAAGCCGGCAGCGCATGGACACCGAAGGGAATGTGTTTAAAAAAAAGCGTATAACGCTTTCGAGTACTTTGTACTCAACTATGCGAAATCAGTGAGCCATCCCAAGTAAACCTGTGTGTTTAGAAGAAGTGGTTAACGACTCAGAGTACTAGGTACTCTACTATGGGAGAGCATAGAGCCGTCCCGTGGGTCACACCGGGTATAGGAATCTGCATTCCTTGGTCTGTTGCACATGTGTTTAGAAAAAAGTGGGTAACGATTCAGAGTACGAAGTACTCTACTATGGGAGGGATTAAAGCCGTCCCGTGGGCCAGTCAACGAAATCGTGTTGACTACTGAGCCAGGTAGAGCGTCTACACGATGAAGAACGGTTATTGACTCACGTGGCGCCGGTCGACATGGATTGTCGTGATATCCCAGCTGCAATGAAGCTCTTGTTGGCGAGGGAGGATGGCTAGAAGCAGTTTTTAAACCACAAAAAGTGACAAGCAACGGCTGATAGTGCTTGTCTCTCTTCTTCCGTCGCACCTGCCTATTAACACAGACATGCTATTTCTAAACTTTTATTGTTTTGAGTGACGCTGTGATGAAGCTTTTTGCACTCACGGACGCCCGTAGCGCATTTTCTGCGGCACAGGCTTTTCATATTCATAGCCCAAGAGAGAGAGAGAGATAAAGATGCAAGGAAAGGCAGGGAGGTTAACCAGACGAACATCCGGTTTGCTACCCTGCACTGGGGAAGGGATAAAGGGGAGAAAAGAGGTTGCAGAAAGATGAGAAGGTACACACAATCACGAGCACACTCGGGGAGCACACACAGTCTACAGGCGGTCGCTCACGTTTGATGACTTGAGGTAAAGCAGCAGTGCTTTTGTTGCTTTCTGCGCAACTGAGGCAGATGCCCAAGGTCCTAGTATCTTCTGCACACAAAATGGTCCGGGGTCAAGTTGATTCAAAACCATCCTGAGCTGGCATCGCTGTGTGTTGTAGCAAGCGCAACTGCACAGGACGTGTTCGATGGTCTCTTCAGCTCCGCAGTAGTCGGATGTAGGAGTGTCTGCCATACCAATGCGAAAGGAGTACACCTTTGTAAATGCAACACCCAACCAAAGGCGGCATAATTCATCGCCCAAATCATGCGTTTCTCAACCGAGGCGGGGGCTTCAACGGCGGCCGGTCAAACCCGTCATCTATGGACCACTGATTTCGGGCCTCAAGTTGGTCAGCTCTCAACATTCGGAAACGCATTTTTGGGGAATCATCTATGGTACGTCTGAAAGAACCGAAGAACATGCACTGCATTCGCGTCAGTTGAACACTTAAATGTTGGATATTTCCTCTCCATTGGACTCGTTCCGACATGAGAGCGGCACGCTTCTCTAACGCATTTAGCGTAAAGCAGCGGACCTAAATAAAGTTCCGTTTCTTTCTGCCTATCTCGCCATACTTCAGACCAAGTACCAACTGTGCCTATTTCAAAGGCTCCTTGGACTGATCAGGTCTTGCGTTTTCTTTTAAAACACTGTTCATTCAGCAAAGTGCTGTACAAGAAGGGAGATGTTGGTCTAGAACAAGTTGCCAGATTGCGCCACCATCACAAATCGCCATGTCTACGTATTGAACACGGAGGCCTATGGACATGAATCAATTCCGCCATCTTTTACCCGTTGCTTTACCATCAACAAGACGCTTCATAACAACGCCATTTAGATGTGAAGTACCTTATGAGCTCACTCGATCCGGTGGCGTCCGCGCACCATTACGCATGCGCGTCCCCTCCCCCTCTGTCCTTTCCTACGCTCCCCGCTCTCTCGTCTGGCAACGCCGACGCAGGCAGGGTCTGCTAGCCTACTACGCTCGCTTCCCCTCTCTCCTCTAGGAATCCCTCCCCGCGGCATTTACATCCCCATTGCACATGCTCGCCCCTCTTCTCTCTTACTCTCCCCCTCTCTCGTCTTGCAACGCCGACGTAGGCAGCGCCTACTAGCGAGTTTCTTGATTGAAAAAAACCGACGGCTCGCGCTGCACAACTGGCCACCCTATACATATAGGTACTGGATGCCAACCTTCAAGGTAGTCCCGGTGGGAGGTTAATTCTGTGCGTTGTTGAACAGTAGACATTCGAAGCGTAAGCATAAACTGAAAGCGAACTGCGAGTCTCCATGTCTAATCAGAGTCTTCTGTGCTTCAATGCCCATTAACAGCGATTGGCAGGTTCCAGTAGGAAACACTAGTCTCTCAATCCGTCCTTTGCGCTTCCCCGGGTTCCTCTCCTGCGTAACGCCGCAATGCGCGCCAGCGTCAACGCCACCATCAGTGCAAACGTTAGCGGCCGCTGCTTCGCATCTACAAATGGTTCCCTTTAGCGGCAGTTGGTGTTTTCTTTTTCAGTTCCAGGTCTGTTTAGGTGAAAGCACGTGTTATATCCAAGCATTATTAAACACGTTGATTTTTGTCGTAACACTTAGGATACGCTATAGCACTGACTCAGAGGCAGCGCCAGCAGCGGGTATGGGGGGCTGGAGCCTGGCCCCTTCTGCCCCCCCCCCCCTTCTCTGAAAGCAAGCGGAGTCAAAACATTACGCATATGTCCCCAGCCTATCTACCTCCTTGAAGCAACTCACTTGTCGTAGGTGCTCCCCCCCCCCTTTCCGAATGAACAAAAATTCTGGTGCCACCCCTGCAGTCACTCCCTACTCTCATGTCATAAATCCCTTCGCTTGCCGTTTGCGTTAGCGGCGAGACTTATTTGCTTGCGTTGATATTCTTTATCTCTGTGTTAATAACCTGTCATCGCGACAAAATAAAAGGCCGGTCGTATCCGGTTTCGCAGAAATAACTGACTCCGCTATTTCTAGATGCGCCCCCACCCCATCACTGCGAGATCACTGACGCACAGTTCTCAGAAGACGAAGAAGAAAGAAATGAGAAAAAAAAAAGGAACAGGCGAGCGTCGAGTGATGAATAATGAAACCGAGAGATGGCGTCACACTTCAGCGGGCCCGCACCAGCGCACGGCCCGTCGCCTCGCATCTTCGCTTCGTGAGGCGTTGCAAGCGGCAGTGCCCGCAAATGGCGTCGTATGTATTCCAGACGAGGGCGCCGCCACCAACCCCGCAAAAAAAACCGAGGCATCGCCAAAACTCGCTCGCCCTCACTCTCTATCAAGATGGCGCCACCGAGGCGAAAATGGACGTCGCGTTCGGCGTACGTGAAACGGAAGCATTTTCGTCGTAGAACTGTAGCAGGTGCAGCTAGGGAATCCGTTTTGGAAGAAACAAAACGGGCAACTAAGATGGCGTAAGCAAGCCATACGGCTGGCAACCAGTAAACCTGCGATCCAGAAGAAACAGCAGACGACAAGAAAAGCAGACAAGAAGTGTGACGCAAGTACCGATAGTAACGGGAGAACGCGATACGAAAGAAAAAAAATACAGCGATGTGGATCGGATCGGGCGCAAGGTGTGTACGCTAAAAGGGTTTTAATGGCGACGTGACCCGTGCGCCTAATGCCTCTGGCTGCAGCAAGGCGTCACTGGCGTCACAGCGCCTAACTTCCGGTTGTCTGCTACCCGTTCCCAGAAGACACTTTTGTCGCCTGCACTGCAATGCTTGTGCTAGACGACGTACCGGGCGAGTTTTCGTCGTCCTCGCTGACAATTCCTGGACGGTTTGTTTGTTTTGCTTTCGCGAATTGAAGGCGCAAGGAAAAAAAAAATCATCTTCGCAAACATTTTTTTCTTCGATTCGGCCAATACCAGCCGTAACTCGTGCCACGGAAAAACAAAAGCAAAGCTTACCGTGGAATGGAGAGAAACCAACTGAGAAAGCAACTTTTTTTTTTTTTTGAGCTCCCAGACAAAGGCTATTTTGCAGGTCACGTACACAAACCTCAATAAACGCTTTGGTTCTTCGAACGGAGCCAAAGTTTCTGCGGGACACTTACTGCAGAAACGCGGAAACAACCAACTAAACAGCAGCAGCAACAACAACAACAACAAAATACGCTACAATAAAAAAAAACGCACAACGTCTACTCTAAAAGAAGATTCCTAGCCCCCCCCCCTTTTTTTTTTTTCCTCGCTTCTTTCGAAATGCACTTTCACGGTACGTAATGGAAACAGATCGAGAAGGCCGCAGGATACAAGAATCATGTCTGTTTTTCTCAAGCTTCCTTTTTGTATCTTTTGTCCCTTTCTTGCGCTCAACAAAGTACGCTACGTTATCTGTTTCGCACGTTTCTTTGTTTTCTCTCATTAGGCGCTCCTCTCCTTTAGGCGAAGCGAACAGATGCTTTGTCGAGCTGTTTCTGTATCGTCCGTGAATCGAATTCGCCCTTTACGTCATTCGAAGCACGTAATCGATTTTCTTCGTCGTTTTTTTTTTCCCTGCGGCTCGAAACCAATAATGTCCCGTCTTGGTAATTGCGAAACTTAGGCAATGATTGCCAAAATGTCTCGGGGTCCCAGTGCGGCAACTCGCCTTAGATCGAATTGGCTCGAGGTTCGAGTTAACGGTGCATCGTTATTGTGTTTGTTCAGAAGTCAACGGCACGAAGCTATCGCACTCTTGATCTAATTGTGAGAGCCTCCGCTGATTGGTCTGGAGCAAATTAAGGCAAACGGAAATTATTTTTTTTTCTGGAGAGGCTATAGCCGCACGTTGTCTGAAATCGGTGGACCTTCTCCGCGATTAAAATGGTCCCACCAAACAGCACCAAAAAAATGAAGTTAGGTCAGGTAAAGAAAATGCGCGGAAATCGCATTCGTATCTGAGTTGATGCGAGATGGGCGCCATTTGCCGGAAAGCCAAGATTACCCTTTTTGTAATGGCAAATTCGATTTCAGACTTCGTATGTGAATGTAAGACGAAATATTTCTCGAAAGGTTGTCGAGGTATGTGGGTTATTTGCAAGAACGGCAAAATTACGCACCTTGCAACGAGAAAACTGGATTGAAGACATTGCATGTAGATGAGTATGTCGGCATAAATTTCGGAAAGTTCACTATGATCAGCCTTGGTGGAATAGTGGCCACGGCGCTAGGCTGCTGACACCCAAGGTCGCGGGTTCGACCACGGCTGCGCTGGTCGTATTTCGAGGGAAGAGAAATGTTAGAGGCCCTTGTGTTATGCGGTGCCAGTCCACGTTAGAACGCCAGATGGTCAAAAGCTTCGAAGCCCTTGACTACGGCATCTAGCATAGTCATATCGTGATTTCGAGACGTAAGACCCCAAATATTATTAAAATTTATTTTTCCATTTGTTTCTCGTGATCCAGATTTCTTTTTTCGTTCAGCAGAAGTTTGCACTCTTCTCAAGATTTCCCTATCCCTTAAAGGCACGAAAACAAATGTGATCCCTTATTTTATCTACCTACTACTAACCGTTTGTCAGCAGGTGCTGGAAAGTAATGACGCCACGAAAAGAGAGCCGAAGAACCGATTTTCGTAAAAGGGCACTCATCAAGCGGAATTCTCCGCTATCGACCGCTAGATCCATCCATGTAATTCATTACTAAGAAAAACAAACAAACACGAATTTCGCTTCTCAGTCGTCTTAAGCGAATGCATAACGCAACATGTGACTTTTACTTTACGCAAAACTCCCAATTTCGTGCAACCAAGTAGTTTCAGAAGCAGTCGAGCTTTTATGGCGACCGCTTTGAGAGAAGTGAAGCGCCGAGCGTGCGCACATGAGCCGAGGCGCCCAAACGAAGAGAAACGCGCGCCGCAGTCCCCACACACGGGAGATTTCGATTTGATTGCAGCGACATTTTGTGCAGGCAAAGCGTTTTCAACGAGAGAGAGAAGAGAAATGACATGGACATTTGCATAAGACCGTGCCGCGGAACTCGGACAGAATCTGCATATCCGCTAGCTCAGCTTGAATTAGCCGCTCTTCTCTGTCCTGACGACGTGCATGTTTTGTGTTCGCCTTAGTAGGATTCGTATTCGTTCAGTTTTTTTATTTGACTTTTTTTTTTCTTGCCGTAAAACCGTACAAGCAGCCCCATATGGAACATGTTGGGATCAAGAGACAGCGCATCATAGTATGGAAGAGCAAAAAAAATATCGCAGTAATATTTCGTGGTACAAGCGTTCATTGCCATCGGGCACCAGTACACGTGATTATCACAACGACTTGGTGGTTTAAAGCCAGCCCCCAGTTACCAAAGGCATACACGTTACTGAGCGCATTCCGAAAACCACGTAGTGGGTGCATAGCAAGTTCGCAAACGTTTCGCAACATAATTGGTCGTGGTAAAGCATGCTAACAATCACACAGAATGCAGTCATATAGAAAGCTCCATTGAGACAAGACACTTTAAACTTCATCGATTACAATAGTTGGAGTAATCCGCAATGTAAACTTCTCGAGTTACATCATACAATAAAGAGTGCGCATTAAGTGGTTGAACTACGCCCTATGCACCGCATATCGATGTCGCGTTCAACTCGTAAAGGCGAAGCGTAATGGTCCTCCAATTTTGGTTGTTGGTCAAGTCATCGCATGTTTACAGAAATGTACGAACTGCGCAAACTAACGACCACGCAGACTAAGTAGTAATGTGAAATTTTCCAGTATTCATACCTGTGGTACGTGTGGAATAAACGTTATGGTGCATTCGATAGCCGTTCCTAATGCCCAGTCAAAGACAGACGCTGCAAGGCAACTTCGTTACCTGGCACGTAGCCTGTGTCTGCTGGAGTGGAACACCCCAAGCATAAGACGTACAAGACTACACCAAATGAACTATCAACGATAACTTCGATCTGCATCCGGACCTCGTCGACTTGACCTGAAGCTTCGCTTCTTGGTCGGTTTTGGTTGCGGGTTGCCTCCACGAAAGCATATACAGCCCCCATCGAAGTGACCGACCGTGCGAAATGCGATGTTTGCGACAGCGAAGAACACATCGACCACCTGATATACTATTTACCTCGATGTGCCTCTGAGAGACAAAAACTTTCTGACGCGTTGCGACAATTGGACGATCGGCCACTCTCTGCGCCGATGCTGTTGGAGCACCGTTCTCGTCTTTCGTTGGCTAACAAAGGCAGTCAAAGCCTTCTTGCACTGTCTGAGGACCACTAGCCTCCGTAAACGCCTTTGGCCTCCTCCATTTTTCTTATATTTCCTTACCCTCTGATCTTTATGCTCCCCTTTCCCATTTCCCCAGCGTAGGGTAGTAAACCGGGCGTGTGCCTGCTTAACCGCCCCGACCTCTCTCTTGTTCTTTATTCCTTCTTTCCTTCCTTCGAGAGATGTGGAACCACACGACGACAAGAGCTTGATAACCGTATTATGCGCTTTTCTTGAAGAGTCAGCATGCACCTTTACACGAGCGAATGCATGAGATATGGTGCTGTATGCAAGGTTTCTTTGCATTCGTGTCACGCAATGTAAGCCCTCGCCAGTACCCTCGTTTCATTTTATCGTCTGTCGTGCGCACTCTCGCACCGAAAGTCGAAGTCAATCCGAAGCCATCGAAAGCCCTTCTCGCACGCTCGGCACGTTATTGGCCCGTCGACGACAGACGCTATAACGCCAGAAACGCGTTTACCGCTGCTTCCCGGCGGCCCAACCTCTTTCCACTTCCGTCAATAACGGACCGGAATCCAGAGCCATATCCGAAGGCAATCCAAAGACATACGAGAGCGGGCGGCAATCGCCTGAACCATTCTCACCTGGATAACCCACTTTCTGGGCGAGAAAAAAAAAGGGGGTGAAACGCTTATATGTGCGCTTAAAAGCGTGATCGCGTGACGCAGCGACGAAAATACCGCAGAAACACAGAAGCGTTCCATCCAGAATGCCTGGTTAACTGTACCAACACACGTACAAACAAACAAACAAACAAACAAACACACACACATACAAACTAACACACACACACAAACACACACACACACACGCACACGCTCGCCCGCACGCAGTTTTGGGGTCACTAATTCAAAATCAGACATAACAGCGAAGCCACGTCGTCTGCTGTAGCGGAAGCCTAGCAGACGACATAGGCGCGCCGCAGAAAAGAGTGCCGCGCCACCACACAGTGCATTATGGGGAATTAGCATATAGATGGAGACCTTTGGAGCCCCGCCCTGCGTACACCCTTCGCTATTACCCAAGCTTATTTCCTCCCCAAAATCCGCACCCTCACACATACTTCCGCTTTCATCCGGAAGCACAAGGTAGGAAGTAAGGGAAGAGATAGTGGGAGGACGGGGTTTCGGGGAGGTCAGAAGGCAAGGCGTGACTATGATAAAAGAGGATGGAGGAAAGGTGCATCCGAAAGCGCTTATCTGCGCGGAACAAAATTCTACGGCTATGGTATTCGGCCAGGGAGCCTCGAAGTAGAGAAAAATAGAAAAGGAAATAAGAGTTATACAGAGAAGGGAGATGTATTAGACTAAAAATATCGTAGTTTTTTGCAATCTACGAGAGGAGGGATAGAGGGGAAAAGAGAGTAAAAAACACTTAACAAAGAGTGATAAAGCTTTTGAGGATAATCAATAAAAGATTAAAATTATGCGAGATGAAAATGCGCCTACGGTAATGCTGTCTCCTTTACAAAGAAGAGTGGACTGGAAAAGATACAAAGAAAAAGAAAGCGTTCATTTTTTAAAATAAGCTGGAAGAAATACGCCCACCAGACAAAAAAAAATTGGCTATAGAAACTACACACACTAAGAAGAACGTTGAGAGCTTAATGCGAAAAAAAAATAAAGGAGAGAAAGATTTTGAGGAAAGAAACGAGCTGAAAAGTTTTTCAAGTCTTTCGCTACATTTTGACAGCGTGCTCGCGTGGGCCTCACTATTCGATTATGGATTGCATTACCAGCGCATTATATAAGCCAAAGCCATCCTACCTCGTTTTTTATTTTGGCCTTCGAGCTAACATTCATTTTAGATGCGTGAACGCATACGCTTCAACCCAAAAGCTGTGAAATAAGAACAAGAAAAACTTCTATCAGAAGGCAAGAAAAACAAGTGCGTTCCTGTACTCTATCCGGTGCACCTAATTCCATCGCCAGCAGTCAATCTGCGTTATGCAGCACTTACATACAGGCGAAATTTATATCACCTGACACGCGTCAAAAGTTCATTGGCTTCTACACCTTTAGCGAGTGCGTCTCAGAGTGCATCGAGCGTGTGCCGTTTCGTATCAGCATTACAGAGTACGTCGTTCGGCCACAGCGTGGCTAATATGACTTGAGTACGGTTACTTGTTCCTTGTGATGGGATTATTTGGCATGTTAACAACGCATTTATTTGGCTGAATACTGGCGTTCATTCATTAATCAATGGTACTAACAACCCAGCTCGCAGACCAACGCACCGAAGTACTTGGTGACTGACTTCCTTGACCGCCTACCCAAACAGTGACTGTTCGAATGACCTACTCTCTCGTTTACTCACTCGCCGACTCACTGTCGTGCTCACCCGTTCAGTCACTATTCTACTCACACAGTCACCCCCTATTCTGGTAACCCCTACACAGATTCATTCTCATTCCGACTCACTAACTAACTCACTCAGTCACTTAGAAATACGAGCACATTTTACTTATGCATAAAGGAAGAGTTGAAAGTAGCGAGTTTCCCCTCACAACGACCTCGTTAGCAGAAAAGCCAGCTCTCCAGGCTATCTGGAAAAGGTCATCGGCGCATGGGCAAATTGTCCTTTCTGGGAGGGTTGCTGAGGGTCTACGCTATTGCCACCAATTTCAACATCACTGAAGAACATCACTGAAGAAGCTCAGCCGCAGTGGTCTAATGGCTAAGGTACTTGGCTGCTGACCCGCAGGCTGCGGCGGCTGCATTTCCGATGGAGCCGGAAATGTTGTAGGCCCGTGTTCTCAGACTTGGGTGCACGTTAAAGAACCCCAGCTGGTCGAAATTTTCGGAGCCCTCCACTACGGCGTCTCTCATAATCATATGGTGGTTTTGGGACGCTAAACCCCAGATATCAATCAATCAATCAATCACTGAAGAACCAAATCGATACTTCGGCAAAGAATCCCTCCCAACACACATACACATACATGTGCACTTGCTCACACACACACTCACGCACGCAACTACGGGAAGACGTGGGTTGAACGCTCGAAAATGCGGTACACGGAAAACAATTTTTCGGAGCACTTCGACCCTTCCAATTCTCATCGGCGCTACATCTCCCACAAAAGAGGCTACAAATGAGCCAACATATGTGCGTTGTTGTAGCACATACAGAGTCGCCACGTTCAAACCAGATGTACGTGCCGCATTTCAGGCGGTACCATACTGTCTGATCGTACCGGCTTAAAGCCGGTACGCACCGATGATCTCACCAGAGAAGGATTGGCCACCCTGGTGCAGTATCTGGCCACCCCCTCCCGTAGGCATTCGTCAATTAACTCACGGCCCTCAGTCCCCACCAGCTGCGGAGCAACTGACCACGGCGGCGGTCAGATCTGCAAAGCAGCAGAGGGTGCTAGGAATCTCTGGATACGGACAGGCCACCATTGGAACTTGAACTTAGCAACGTTTAACGTTAGAACGTTATCTAGTGAGGGAAGTCTAGCTGTATTATTCGAGGAGCTAGACGGCATTAAATGGGATATAATAGGGCTGAGTGAGGTTAGGAGGACAGATGAGGCCTATACTGTGCTACAGAATGGGCACGTCATTTGCTATCGGGGCTTGGCAGACAGAAGAGAACTGGGAGTAGGGTTCCTAATTCACAGAAACATAGCTGGCAACATAGAGGATTACTATAGCATTAATGAAAGGGTGGTAGGCATTGTAATTAAACTGAATAAAAGATACAAAATGAAGGTAGTACAGGCTTACGCGCCTACATCCAGCCATGATGACGCTTCAGTTGAAAGCTTCTATGAAGACGTGGAATCGGCAATGAGTAAGGTGAAAACACAGTACACTATAGTAATGGGCGACTTTAATGCAAAGGTAGGGAAGAAGCAGGCTGGAGACCAGGCAGTAGGAGATTATGGCATCGGCACTAGAAACGCCAGAGGATAGCTACTAGTAGAATTCGCAGAACGCAATAATCTGCGTATTTTGAATACCTTCTACCGAAAACGAGAAAACCGCAAGTGGACATGGAGGAGCCCTAATGGCGTAAATAAGAACGAAATAGACTTTATAATGACTGCACACCCAGGAGTCGTGCAGGATGTGGAAGTGGTTGGCAAGGTAAGATGCAGTGACCATAGAATGGTACAGGCTCGAATCCGCCTAGACTTGAAGAAGGAACGACAGAAACTGATACGCAAGAAGCAAATCAATGAGCTAGCACTGAGAGGGAATGTACAGGAATTCAGAGTGTCACTGCAGAACAGGTATTCTGCTCTTAGCGAGGAAACCAACCTTAGCGTAGATACAATGAATGATAATCTGACGAGTATCATCACGGAGTGTGCAGTGGAAGTTGGAGGCAGGGTAGCTAGACAGGACACCGGCAAGCTCTCCCAGGAAACGAAGAACCTAGTTAAGAAGCGTCAAATCATGAAAGTGTCAAGTACAACAGACAAAATAGAACTGGCAGAGCTTTCGAAGCTGATTAATAGACGTAAAGTATGCGATGTAAGAAGGTATAACATGGAGAGAATTGAGCACACTCTGAAAAACGGAGGAAGCGTCAAAGCAGTGAAGAGGAAACTTGGGATAGGCAAAAGGCGGATGTATGCACTAAGGGACAAAGAAGGCAAATTAACTACCAATATGGATAGGATAGTTAAAATAGCGGAGGAGTTTTACAGAGATCTGTACAGTAGCCGAGACAACCACGACCTTAATACTATAAGACCTAGCAGTAACCCAGACGACACCCCACCGGTAATGATAGAAGAAGTCAGAAAAGCTTTGGAGAGCATGCACAGAGGCAAAGCTGCTGGTGAGGATCAAGTAACATCAGATCTGCTGAAAGATGGAGGACAGATTGTGTTAGAAAAACTAGCCACTCTATTTACAAGGTGTCTCCTGACGGGAAAAGTACCAGAGTCTTGGAAGAACGCTAACATCATCTTAATACATAAGAAAGGAGATGACAAGGACTTGAAGAATTACAGGCCGATCAGCTTGCTCTCTGTAGTATACAAGCTATTTACAAAGGTAATTGCTAGCAGAGTAAAGAAAACATTAGAATTCAATCAACCAAAGGAACAAGCAGGATTTAGAACAGGCTACTCAACAA
Source organism: Rhipicephalus annulatus (assembly GCA_013436015.1). Taxonomy (NCBI): domain Eukaryota; kingdom Metazoa; phylum Arthropoda; class Arachnida; order Ixodida; family Ixodidae; genus Rhipicephalus; species Rhipicephalus annulatus. The sequence goes on along the minus strand of WOVY01014566.1, from coordinate 381,563 downwards.
TTGACCACATTCATACTATCAATCAGGTAATAGAGAAATGCTCAGAGTATAACCAACCACTATACATTGCCTTCATAGATTACGAGAAGGCGTTTGATTCAGTAGAAATATCAGCCGTCATGCAGACACTGCGGAATCAGGGCGTAGATGAAATATATATAAACATTCTGGAAGAAATCTACAGGGGATCAACTGCTACCATAGTGCTTCATAAAAAAAGCAACAGAATACCAATAAAGAAGGGTGTAAGGCAGGGGGACACAATCTCCCCAATGCTATTCACTGCGTGCTTACAGGACGTTTTCAGAAGCCTAGAATGGGAACAGTTAGGGATAAGAGTTAATGGAGAGTACCTCAGTAACCTGCGCTTCGCCGATGACATTGCATTGCTGAGTAACTCAGGGGACGAATTGCAACTCATGATTACGGAGTTAGACAAGGAGAGCAGAAAGGTGGGTCTTAAAATTAATTTGCAGAAAACGAAAGTAATGCACAACAACCTCGGAAAGGAGCAGCGCTTTGCGATAGGTAATAGTGCACTTGAAGTTGTAAAAGACTATGTCTACTTAGGGCAGGTAATAACCGCAGAGCCTAACCACGAGATTGAAGTAACTAGAAGAATAAGAATGGGGTGGAGCACATTCGGCAGGCACTCTCAAATTATGACAAGTAGATTGCCACTGTCCCTCAAGAGGAAGGTATATAACAGCTGTATCTTGCCGGTACTTAGCTACGGAGCAGAAACCTGGAGACTCACAAAGAGGGTTCAACTTAAATTGAGGACGACGCAGCGAGCAATGGAAAGAAAAATGGTAGGTGTAACCTTAAGAGACAAGAAGAGAGCAGAGTGGATTAGGGGACAAACGAGAGTTAAGGATATCATAGCTGCAATAAAGAAGAGGAAATGGACATGGGCCGGGCATGTAGCACGTAGACAGGATAACCGCTGGTCATTAAGGGTCACCAACTGGATTCCCAGATAAGGGAAGCGGAGTAGGGGGAGACAGAAGGTTAGGTGGGCAGATGAGATTAAGAAGTTTGCGGGTATAAATTGGCAACAGCAAGCACAGGACCGGGTTAACTGGCGGAACATGGGAGAGGCCTTTGTCCTGCAGTGGACGTAGACAGGCTGATGATGATGATGATGATGAATACAAGGAAGCTTTAGGAGAATACGTTTCTTTTTTTTTTTCAGAAGTCGGCCCTTCTTCCAAGCGCACCATCAAAATACTACGAGGTTTAAATCGCTTCAAAGAGTGCGCATTCACTTAGCCTCTCTTTGATAACCTATTTTATCGTTGATTCATTATTTGTGCTGTTTTGTAATGCACTCCAGCGTGATAAACAATGACTGCATCCGAGTGCTTTCAAAGAAAGACGCTCTTTCGCTCGACCCAAAAGAAAAAGAAGAGCGATCATCTCGAAAAGCGTAAATCGTTCACCGACGCCATATTCGCGGCGACAAAACTGTCAACAGCGCTTCAATCTGTTGTTCCCGCGAGAACCACCCCCAACCCTCAGCATCTACACAAGAACAGCGAAGAAGGAAGCAAAACAACCATTCTTCAACCGCCGAATGTTCACTTTCCGAGGAGGCAGTTCAAAGAAAGCGATAAACAAGTCTCCCAACTTAGAAAAATCGCTACTACGGCGAAACACTCCATATGACCCAAGATCGTTCCAACAATATTCTATTCACCTTCGCTTCCATCCAACTATTTTTCTGGTTCCCGCTTTCAGGTATTGCTTTCCTCCCAAATCCTGGCCTTCTTTATTTTCCTTAGTGCATCGAAGTGTGAAGAAGAAACTTTCTCCATCCACGCAGCATTGAATCTTACGAGTCCCATTTTTTTTTCGCTTGTTTGTTTCCATCCGGATTTTCCCTCTAGACAGGTGCTCGTGAAGATCTACCTTCCCGGGAAGCTGCTTTGACAGGAGTGGCGATAAAGGCGATAAAAGGAATTCCAAGCGATCAAAGAAGAAGTTATGAAAAAGAAAAAAAAAAGCGAGAGCGAGAGATAGACGAGACTTGGTGGCGTATGCTAGCGTGGCTACGGCAGGTGCGTGAACTCCGTATTTTTATGGGCACGCCCCCCTCATGTTTTTGCACGATCGAGGCCGAAAAGACGGGGCGTCGATTGTTCCCTCGTACTCCCTCTTCTTCCTCGTTTTCTGCGCGTTTCACGCTTCGTTCGAATTCCCGCTTCGTACGATCGGCTCGTTCTTCCGTTTCCAGCCTCTGGTTCGTTTTTTTTTTTCGGGCAACATTTTTTTTTCTCGCTGTAGTTCTACGAAAGCGCGAGCTCGGCCTTCTCTGAGGCGACGATAATAAAGAGGGATCGCGCACGATATGTGGCTGCTGGCGCGAGTTTTCAGGAAGGAGAAGACGAAGAAGGAAAACGCACCGAGCGTGTCTCCGAAACCGCGTCCAGAAGACGAGACAGCCCGACAGAGAAAAAACTTGGTAAGTCTGGCTTTCTCGGGGAGTTATATCTCTCGCGGAGGCGCTGGTGTTCGAAATTGGTCCCAGCACCGGAGGACAATATTTCTTCGTTGGTTTTTATTAGTTGTTTTTTCCCGCGTCTCCTTTCTTTCTTTCTTTTTTTTGCAAGTAACTTTCGCGCGTGGAAGAGGCGATCACCTTATACGCGATGTCGTACGTCTTCGGATACTGTGAACGGCTAACGCACTTCAAAGAAATCTTGGGAGAGCTGTCGGACACGTTCTTTTCGTTTCCTGCATTTACTAAAAGTAGCGTTCAGACGCAACAGTGTTGGGACGCAGAAATTTCGCGGGAGTGTAGCGCAACGCGATGTGCGGCGTCAAAAGAGGTGCAGGCCACAGCTTTGTACAGCACTGTGCAGAAGTCTTGGATGAGCTAAGTCTAGCCTCCTCAGACACGACAAAGCGATTCCTGGTCAATGTATTGCAACATTGTTTATTTCGCTTTTGACCATATAAGAAAACGAAAAAAAAATACTTATATCGGAGGAGCAATGGAAAGAAAAATAGCGGCGAAACGTAGTTATCTTTACAAATTCAAATTATTCATTTACCATTTATGTAATTACTCTGAACAACAGTCAACTGCAGTTTTCAACACCGATTATGCATAAATGTAGAGCAAAAATTCGCCGAAGGCCATTCACCAGTGTCGTTTTGCATACTGGGTAAGAATAAATTACGGAAAAATTCAATTTACGCGCCGTGACCGTTTCAGAGAAAGGCCGTTTTAAAGCACGCCATGCGTAACAAATACCCGACATGGAGCGCCATCTCGTTGTGCTCAAGTAAAGTGAACGCCTTCCACGCGAGAATTTGAAGTTTACGATGAGAAATGTGTGCTTCGCAATTAACTACGCTCGCTCGAAGCACTGGCCCCTGTAGGGGTCACAGGGCGTGAAGAGGTTAGTGACCAACCACTTTAACCAGTTCAGCCCGTGATCAGGCCACTGAGAATTCTGTAGTATGGTGCAAAGCAAAGGACAACAGCAACAACCCAAAACGCGTGCACTCTTGAGGATGACTTGTACGTTCGCAGTATAAACATGGGCATCTGGATAGTAGGTAGCGAAGGTAGCGTAAGTAATACACCGTCAGCGGAGCTAGCAAAGCGTTTTCCATCTCTTTCTCTCTCTTTGCTGCTGCCTATATATAGAATACGTTATGACGTCCACTGTAAACGACAATACGTTGTTCTATCAGTCGCACCTGAAGAGCCAAGCAAGGGGACCTCGCAGAAGCTCGGTGCCATACAGCTTCCCAAAATTAACTAGAGGGAACTCTAGGTAATTAGGTTAACTAGAGGGAACTCTAATTAAGTTAACGAAGTTCACCAGAGAGAACTCTAGGGAACTCTAGCCGCCATGTAAATGGTGGGTATAGTACGGGGATTTGCCTAGTTTTCGCACTTACGGGCTTCGAAGGCATGCTCGTGGCGTCATTTCTTGACGTGTTTTGGTTTCGTCTCGAAAAAATTGCCCGCAGCTTCCCTCGGGGGAACACTGAGGAGGATGCGGAAGCGGTTCCGCCAACAGTTTGGCCGGCGCTGGTCGAAGGGACGTCGATCATTCTGTTTGTGGATTCGTTGGCATTCATTTCACGGCGACTTCGGACGTCGACGCGCCGTACAAACCAACGGACGAGCGGTAACTGAGCGAGCGAGCGCCGACCTTGAGTATATATACAGCGCGACGGCGCATGCGCTGTCAGCTGTCGAATGTTCTCGAAGGAGAAGCGCGCGCGCGGCACAGATGGCGACGGCGCGACGGCGCATGCGCTGTCAGCTGTCGAATGTTCTCGAAGGAGAAGCGCGCGCGGCACAGATGGTGGGCGACGGCGCATGCGCGCGCGTCAGCTGTCGAATGTTCGAGAAGCGGTGCGGACAGCGCGGACGGCGCACTACAAGGCGCGAGTATAAGATGCTTCCGCATCTAATAAAAGAAAGGACCGTTGAGAACATCGTCAGCCGAGTTGAACTGGCGAGCCTAAAATGGTAAAGGTGGTGAAACGTATAACCGACGAACTTTTGTCGAACTGCCGGTAATTCACGCTACACGAAGCCAAACGGAACCGCAAAGAACGAAAAATAGACAAATCTCGGCGTCACCCATCATTAAAATGCTGAATGAAGCGCCATGCGCTGCTGTTGCCATAGATAGTAGCGCCAGAGTTCCCTGCGGTGTACACATAGGAAACTCTATCCTTGATGCCAACCCAATGAACAATTAAGGAAAAAAGTAATTGATGCAGCACCTCAGATATATATAATGTTTGCTTTTTGATCGACAATGTCGACAATAATGAACGCAGCCGCCACTTCAAGATGGCTGGGCGTTCAGCAAGTGCTAAACTTTGGCCGGGTGGCTGAAACACGTGACAGAGAGAAGGGCAGAAAGATAAACCAAAATTCCTGCGTTCAAGTATCCCAAGAAAGACAAACGTCCTTAAAAAAAGCTATCGTAAATGCGTCACGTGGTTTGAAACATCTCATACATACGGAATGCTTCCAGGAAGAAAGCCGCAAGGGAGAAATGATAAAACGGAAGAAGCTCGCATCCACGCCGATCTCGATGTGGAAATTGTGCATCGAGGGAAAGAAAGAGAAAAAAAATTGATTGACGTTCCCGCTTGACGGGCTGAAGACCTTTGAAAGTCAATGCGGTTTCTCTTCTTTCCTCGCTGCCTTCTTGTCTACAGGAATTTTCGCCCACTTGCAGAGCGGAACGGTAGACCACGGCTACCAACTTTCTTTTTTTCCAAAGATCTTAGATATCAATAATTTATTTCGTGGTTTCCGCAACCTCGACCGAATGTACATCTCTACCAGGGGCTAAAAAAACTAAAAGAAAGAAACTGCTAGAGCCAGTTCATGCTGTCACCGCTCTCGGCATCAGCCAAATACAGTTCGCAAGATTGCGGTGAATTTCGTCTATGAGAGGCCAGCCGTCACACTGCGGAAAACAGCGACCTGTCACCACGGTTGACAGCCTATAGTGGCCCCTCCGTATTATTACCGAGACACGAACGCGAAGAGAGAGATAGATAAAAAGGGCGGCACCCTCGCTCCTCCATTTATATCTCGATTAGTTGAGAGCAGGAATCGGGGAATGAGAAGGAACATATTAAAGCAGGTATAGGATCCTGTACTATATATGGATGACCGCTTCATGAAAAAAAGGGCGCACATACAGCGTGATGTCCTAAAATGCATCGGAAAAACGACGCTTTCAGACCCGTACGGTGTGCTGTCGGCTTCTAAGCATCCAATCAAACATCTAGAATCCAATCAAACCAAACGCCACGACTCTAGAAAAAAAAGAAAAAAAAGCATGCCGACATATGAACATCAGCCTCGCTTTTTAAGGGCGAAGCTCTTTAACGTGGTTCGTGCGTTCCTTATGTATGTAGCAGCAGCAGCAGCAGCAGCAGTAGTAGTAGTAATGGTAGTAGTCGTAGGTAGCCACCTCTCGTTCAGTCCTTGGAATGTCCGCTGGATGGCGGTATTTGTATATTCTGAATATATGATGAAAAGATGCGAGATGGCGGTACTTGGGGTGATCTGTAGATGGATGGACGGGCGGACAGACTGAAGGACAGACTGAAGGACAGACAGACGCACGGACAGACAGAAGCACGGACGGACGGACGGATGCAAGAACGAACGAACAAACGGAGGGACTGACGGACGCTTCGCCCCACCCATCATCATTCACTCCGTAAATATGCTGTGGTTTTGTGAGAAGTACCTTAAAACGGCAGTTTCGCCCGCCAAGGTCGTCTACTGGCTGAGTCACTCCGACGCTGATTCACTGGTCGCAGGATCGAATCCCGGCTGCGGCAGCCTCATCTTCAATAGAGGCGAAAACGATCGAGGCCCGTGCGCTTATATTTAAATGCACGTTAAGGAACCCAGGTGGTCGGAATGAGAGAAGCCTCCACTACGGCGTCTCTCATAATCATATGGTGGTTTTGGGACGTCACACCGCGGCAATTATTATTAACACAGCAATTGCGGTTTTGGTAACGACGGGGTGGCTTCGCAGTGACGCGTAAACACAAGTCGGACGACACGGGAAGAGTGTAACTCGTAACATTCTAGCAAAAGCTGTCATTCCCACTTGCTTCACGTGAAAAGAAAAACGGCGAGTAAATCAGCTGTACAGACTCTCGCAGCACGTTTTGCAACTTACACTACATGCGGGACTAAGATTTCGCAAACCCACTGATGAACTACGGGGTTCCGATACTCACCGTAGACGGCTAAATAGACAGCTAAGTGGACGGCGGCCATCTTAAGTCCCATTCCAATTCTCACGTAGCCGGCAAAATAGACAGCTCCGAGAAGACGTCATCGTAGACAAAAACGATGCAGGCTATACATTTCTGTCTAAACAGGATGGCGGCTGAGCGAATTGCTCGGATAACTCAGATCTCAGCGGAACGGTCGTCTGCACACAAGCAGACGGTCATTGCGGGTAACGTTCAAATTTCCTTAGATTTGAAGGCGAAATAAGCTATAAAAAACACATACGTTTGTTCGTTTTAGCTTTATCTTCTTGACGCGAGGTGGCGTCACGTCGCGTAGGCGTCTTCTGGACGCGTTCCATTTCCCGGACAGAATAGGTTGGATGCTGTCATTCAAGCTGTGAACGTAGACTGTCTACGATGCTGTCTAAAATTGGAACACAGCTTGTGTTGACTCGTCAAGGTAATGTCCGTTGCAGTGTGGTTGGCTCGCAGAACCAGTTGTAGCCAAATGACGCCAGATCAATGTGTGCTAACAAAAAAAAAATATGGGTGATCAGTTGATAATGCTGCACATGTGTGCACCGCGACTGTAGTGAGGCTCGAAATACGCTAAATAGTGATAACGCTTGTGTTGTGGTGGAACTGAAGATAAGAGAAGCTGGCAAAAATAGATAAAGCCTGCACACAAACAGCGCTGTTGATAACACAGGACTACTCTCGTCAGCACAATAGCCGTTCAACGGTTAGCTGGTAAACCTGCACCCAGAGGGGGTCATGTGGATGCAAGCCAGCAGTACAGAAGCGCTGTATTCAGCCAGACGAGCATTAATAGATGCGTATCGATGTTAACCAATGGAGTTAGCTTGGTCGATAGCGCCACGTATTTCAAACTCCGCGCGATCTGCTTCGTTCCATGATCCGACCTATCATCCGACCCGACCGGACCGTAGGCAACCCGAACGAACTCAACACACAACCCCGTCGAACGGTATTTAAGTGGTCCTACACCACGCGACCTAATGAGACCAGACCGGATACGAAGATGAGACTATCACCAGTGTACACCCGTTCATCATTTCAGCAGAGCATTACGGCTATTCGTTTCTCGACGTAATATTGATAATATGTGGGGTATTGCCGAAAAACACCACGATATAAGTCAGCATCCGAGCCCCTTAGTCACTGATCCACCAAGGGGGAATGATGATGTTTTATCACGACATACGTTGGCAGCATTGCTATTATTACCAGTGAACTATGCTGCGAACTCAATGCGCCCCTGCCGTGTCGATAAAATTTGAGACCCGAGTGCGCAAAAACGACACCATTACCAAAATAGGGAGCGAGATAAAAGCAAGGTGCAAAGAACTCGCCTATACACGGCTCTACGGGTTTTATAGCGGAGTATACGGCATAAACCATTACGATCGAGAGTCGACATATACGCGACGCCTGTTTGTCCCCAGTTTTCTTTCCGTCTCTCCCGTGTTTGCATGCCGTTGTAGTATAAGGGATATTGAGACGCCACGAAAGAGCCCCAGGCCAGGGTTTTTCTTTTCTTTTCTCGGCATTGATTAGGGGGACCCGGGGCAATCGATGAAGGCGCTGCGGCGCTTTCGTTTTCTTCGCCACCATGATGGATTGCGCCTGTGTTCGCAGTTGTCGTCGCAAATGTACGTCCACGCAAACACACACACACACACACACACACACACACACACACACACACACACACACACACACACACACACACACACACACACACACACGTGCACACACTCTCACATAGAGACTCAGTCACATACACGCAAGACCGACCACCCAAGCCAAGGATCGTTCCCTGCGCGGCACACCGTTCTCTTTCTGCTTGCTTCATAACTCTGAGGTTCCATGTGTCGTGTGTGTGCTCTCTCTCTCTCTCTCTCCGTGCTCCCTCTTTCTTTCTCCTGACTCTTCGTGCCTGATCCTATGGTGCCTTCGATTAAAGCTCCGCGCGAGTTTCCCTCAGCGCGCCACATATTTCAAGGGGAACGCCCGTCCGTCCACCTACTTCTTCTTTATTGCCTCGCACACCTTGGCCGACACCTTGGTCCCCGAGACTGCGCGAAAAAGAGACCCCGGAAATCTTCGGCGCCGATCCGCGGGCGGCAATCGTTCGCGCTCCGTCGCGCGATTTCGGTGGTGTTAGCAGGAACGACACCCGGAGGGGACGTGCGACGGTTTTCTCCCTTCTACGAAGGAAATTTAAAGGGTGACGTCGCAAGAGACCAACCAGCATGTCAGGGACATGGCCGGTGGATTCGTCTATTAAAAAAAGTAAAAATTACACAAATCAATCGGAGCTTCTGGAACTCCATTCTGCACTCCAGCGAATAACTACGATAACAGGTAATTTGCAGCGAGCGCACGTCTCCGACGTCGCACTCCCGGTAGTAGCCTTCGTTTCACCTGAACTGCTCTCGAAAGCCTCGAGTATGGGTGTTGTGTGTGTGCGTGCGCGTATGTTGTGTGTGCGTGCGTAGGCGTATGCTGTGCGTGTGTGTGATTTGGAATTAGGCATTATAAATTATTACAGAAAGTAGAGTTTACGCAAATCATTTAGTCTCTCTTCTCGCCCTCTAGCCTTTACTCCGTACCTAAGTTCAGGGTTAGGGGGTACGCAGACAAGCGATTAACCTGTTTAACATCTATACTTCCATCTTTTTTCTCTCTTCGGCAGTACTCTATGCTTGTTCTTTTTACGCCGGTACTGTTATATACGCCGTACTCTACGGCGGGATTGTTCTCTCGACGGAGGTGTACTCGGTACTTTGTTGTAATCGATGAACACCACTTCCCACATCGAAAGGATTAAAACCACATACATCGACTACACAAACAACCACGTTTGACAGGATGTAACACTGCTGCTACCGGACGCACTCTGCTCCAGTTCGGGCTGCATAAAGCACCTCACTTTCTTTCCATTCGCTTCATTTAGCAATGTCGCGGATGTGGCGTGCTTGCTTTTTACACACACCACTAACAAAAAACAAAAAAAACAGTCACGAGAGCCCCGTAAGCCTGTGCGGTCCAAGGGCATCGTTCTTTTGTTGCCCTCTGGCACCTGGACATACATTAGCGTAAAAAAAGATAAACGCGCCTTTTACTTTATCGACGTTTTCGCTGCCCTATCCCGACAGCCGCCAGGTTAATGTGCTCAATTCCAGCGAGGACAAAGCCGCCTTGCTCTCTGGCGTCTCTTCTCAGCTTCCCACCGAGGCTGAGCTTCGATTGCCTCGTGGGTGATTAATCACTCCTCCACATACGCTGTAGTTGCAATATCGTCTCGACAATTTTTTTTTTCACGCGTTCATTTCTTCTTTCCTACTTTTTTTCTTCAAGAATGCGTGTTCGGTGCGTACTGTCTGTTGCTTCTTGCCGCCAGAGGTTCGCTGTTAGTGAGGAATTCGCTGCAGAGTTCCCAATTGCATAGGGTGCCTCGCGCTGTTTTTTTTTTCTCAAGTAACAATAAAGAGTTTCAGAGATGAGGAACCACGAGGCTTACGAGCCCAAGAAATTTGACAGTCGCAAGTGCGCATGCGCAGAACCAAAGCCAGTCTTGAGTTTTGTGTTCCGAATTCTTCCAAGGCTCGAAAATCTCGTAGGCCCCCAAGCGTCCTACTTCGCCAGCGAAGAGACAGAGACGTTATGTGCGTCTTGCATCATTTAATTTCTTCCCGTGGGTAGCCCATGCGTTTCATTTGACAACGTTGATTCGACTGCAAAACACTGTTGCTCCCCGGAACTCAGAAGCACACACCCAACACGAATTCAGGGTACAGCATCTCATGTCCCCAATTGCCGCGTTTTACGCGCCAAAACCACGATATGATTATGAGACACGCCGTGGTGAAGTTCCCGGGAAACATCTACCGTCTGGTATTCCTTAAAGTGCGCTGACGTCGCAGAGTACACTGGACAATACCATAAAGGCCACCTGCCGCATCCTCAGCCATGGAAGCCATTTATCTTCTCTCTTCTCCACATCTATAACACCCTTTCCCCTACACGCGCTGAGTTGTGCTGCAGTGCTCCCAACTTTGATGATAACGATAAGTCGGGTTTAACGTCACAAAAGCACGATACGATTATGAGAGACGCCGTAGTGGAGGGCTCCGGAAATTTCGACCACCTCAATGGGGTTCTTTAACGTGCACACAAATCTGAGCACACGGGCCTACAACAATTCCACCTCCATCGGAAATGCAGCCGCCGCAGCCGGGATTTGATCCAGCGACCTGCGGGTCAGCAGCCGAGTACCTTAGCCACTAGACCGCCACGGCGGGGCTGCGAACATTCGTGACCAATGACTGATTCCCGCACGGGCGCTTTTCGGCTCCTTTAATAGTTGCAGGCTGTTCAACCTTTGGCAAACCAATGCGAAGCTGTAGCTCCGAATGACCGCCGGTGTGCTTTGTGGCCGATACTGGGCCGAATGAGACGAGATATCCTCGCGTTCCTCTCTGAGGAGCTTTTCTTTCTCCGGAGAGCACGAGTTTCTGCAGCATTGGTCGTGCCCTTTCGTCAATGTTGAACACGAAATGGTAAAACTGATTTTTCGACCAACGTGGTGCTAAGCAGCGCTCATTGAGTAGTTATTCATGATTTTGTTTTCAACCAATTGTTTCATTGCACCTATTGCATCGTCATACTCTTGTAACTTGCGATGGAGGCGGAAATGCTGTAGGCCCGTGTGCTTAGATTTGGGTGCACGTTAAAGAACCCCAGGTAATCTAAATTTCCACAGCCCTCCACTACGGCGTCTCTCATAATCATATGGTGGTTTTGGGACGTGAAACGAAACAGATCAATCAATCAATCATCATACTCTTGTATTATGATCTTGCATTGAGTTCTGTGTACATGTATGCCAACATTGTCATGTATATTAGAGCAATGACGTACTCATTGCAACGTAGTGATGTTTGTCGTGGCACATAGATGTGCCAAAGTGTATGGGCCCTGTTACTGGAATGTTATGATACATTTGTTTTCTGTACATAGTGTGAATATTTTTTTTTCTAAAGAGCCTTTATCTACAATAGTCTAGAGAAATATCTGTAGAAAGCCTAATTAATGTTTTTAATTTTGCGGGCTCATGTGTGCTGGTTTGTGGAGACTTAAATGCTCATATGGGGCAGTCAACACACTGACTCTCGCGGAAACGTTGTCGAATATGCTGCTGCGAAATGCAATTCGACGGTGCTAAACGATACCTGTCCAACGTTTATAAGATGATATCGTCACTCCAGTTGTATAGATGTCACGCTATGCTCACATGACCTTCTTGAGGGTTCTGAACGGTCCACGGATATAGAAACGCATGGCAGTGATCACTTCCCGATTCTGGTAGGACATAGATTTATGAGGAGTACAAGGACTCAACGCTACTCGAAATATACTAACTGACAACGTTTTCGTCATCGCATAACGGATGCATTAGGCGAAAAACCAAACTTATAAACTCTTACAACTATACTGAACGACTCTTACAACAATAGCACCAAGCAAGTCATACTATAGTGCCAAATGAGGCTGCAGTTGGCGGGTAAGGCGAACACCTAAGAGCAACCAGAAGACGAGCAGTACGGGCTTACCATCGCTGCGGGAAACTCGAGGACAACAAGATGACACAGAAACCTCACGCAAAATCACGTCGTCACACGAAGAAACTTGCGTGCTCTATCGTTATACAGGACGACCTTATGCTCTCTCATAGTAGAGTACTGAGTACTCTAAATCATTAGCCATTCAATACTAGACACGCAAGTCCAAATCGGCAACATGCACTGCGTAGACTGTAATCGGGACGACTCACTTCCCATAATTGAGTACAAAGCACTCAAAACACTTTTTCTAAACATATTTATGTTGTTGTTGACACGTCTTTCATCGCAGTTTATGCCCTTGGAGCGCAGCGGTCAATGTAGGGGGAGGGACGAAATTGAATGAAAGAAAAAAAAACGAAAAAAAAAGGAAAAATGGGCAGATCCCACGTACAGTGGGAATTGACGGCATCCGAAGCACGAATGAGGAAGGTTGATAGGTAACCTTGAAGTCAGCACAACGTTACGAGGCGGAGGTCAATTATACCGTGTGCGATTTCCATGTCATGATTATCATGGTTGGACATGTCCTTTACCTCCGTCTTCTAGTCACGTCACCTGATACGAAATTTAGTATATGTGGAGCTAGCAAAACGGCCGAGAGCGTGCCGTGAGCGTAACATGTGGTCATGTTTTACAAGGCACGCACATCATGATTATCATGTTTCGACGTGTCATTTACCTTGGTCGCCTATTCGCGCCACGTGATACCAAATTTGATATATGTGGAGCTAGCGAAACGGCCGCGAGCGCGTCATCAGTGTGGCATGTAGTCATGTTGTTACATGACACGCATACCATAATTATCATGTTTGCACCGGTCACATACCTTTGTCGTCCATTTACGCCCCGTAATACCAACTTTTGTATATGTTAAACTAGAGAAACTGCCGCGAGTGCATCATGAGTGCGACATGTAGCCATGTTCTAACAGGACACGCATCTTATGACTATCATGTTTGCACCAGTCATATACTTTCGTTATGCATTCACGCCCCGTAATACTAAATTTGGTATACGTGAAGCTAGCGAAACGACGGCGAGCGCACATGAGCGTGGCGTGTAGTCATGACTCATGACTTACATGACACGTATGTCATAATTTCCACGTTAGGGTCTGTCACTTATGTTCACCATGCAATCATGCCATACCATACCAGTTTTTCAACATGCCATGTGAACCGCAAGAGAGCAGCAAGACTATGAAATGTAAATCATGACATTCTTCACATACATGTCATGATTTTCATGTTATCGCTAGTCTACTGTGCTCGTCATACAGTCATGTTACGCCATACCAAGTTTGGTATCGATACCATTAATTAAACGGCCAAGGACAAGAACAAGAAGAGAGAAGGCACATGCCCGGTTTGCTACCCTACGCTGGGGAGAATGGGAAGGGGGACTATAAAGATGAGAGAGAGGAAGAGGAAAGAGAAGAAAAAGAAACAAAAAAGGAAGGTCAGGAGAGCTAAAAGTCGCAGGCGGTTAGATAGATAGATAGATAGATAGATAGATAGATAGATAGATAGATAGATAGATAGATAGATAGATAGATAGATAGATAGATAGATAGATAGATACTCTCAAAGTCGCCGAAGTTCGTTAAGAAATGCTTCGCATGTAAAAAGGGGTGGGCAACAGATGCAGCCCCAATGAGCATCTATTTAAGCAAATTATGCCTGGGCGGGACGGTGACCGTTGTCGGCGGTGCTTACTTCTTAGGCTGAAGTTGCGCCTTTTCCTGTCCGCAGCCTCTCCTCCTCCTCCGTACACGGGTCTCCAGCATTTCGCTCCCGTCGAAATGCAACCATCGCAGCTGGGACCTTTGAGTCATTATCAGCCCATCACTGTAACCAAGTGATATGACAAGTGTTCTTAAGTAAAGGTCAAGCTTTGATATCCGAAGCGAGCTGATCGACGACAAGCCCAAGATCTAGAGGCCACGAGTTATTGAAAAAGAGCGCCTGCAAGTACGTCTGTGACTTGCGCACCTACGACGGCCACATTTTTGTACACTCACCAGCACCGCTGGCAGCGCGGACGCCGCTCTTAAAAGAATGTGAGAAGTTTCCCTTTGTAACAGCACTGCTTGATTTCATCCACACCGTCACAAAGCTCGGGACGGCTTTAAGCTCTCCCATAGTAGAGTACCCTGTGCTCTAAATCGTTACCCCCTTTTTCTAACCCACCCCCCCAGTCGTGAAGCTCGATGTTTTTTGTCATGTACTTTATCCTTGGTTGGAAGTCAATAAACTTCTCTTTGTTGTTGATATGCCTCCATTCTATTCGCGGGCCTAATGTAGCGCGAGGCGTTCGGGACGGCTCTATGCTCTCCCATAGTTGAGTACCTAGTACTCAAAATCGTTAATCAGTGATTATTGACGGCACGGACGGCGCATTCACAGGAATGTGAGAAGTTCCTGGCAGTGTTGACTTGCCTCCATTCTATTCGCGCGGCCTCATCACGTGTGAGGCGCCCGGGACGGCTCTATGCTTTCCCATAGTTAAGTACCTATTACTCAAAGTCGTTGATCAGTGATTATCTGACCACATTCCCGGTGGTTAGGGTTCACCAAGTGTTGAAGCCATGGAGGAAGGAAAGAAATTGGCAGCATATCCAGGGAGTGAATGATTAAGAGTTGGACGAAGCATTCGTCCGTGCATTCGTTCTTGCTTCCGTCTGTCTATGCGTCCGTCTGTGTGACCGTCCATGCGTCCATCCGCCCGTCCGCGCGTGCGTCTGTTCGTGCGTCCGTCCCTGCGTCCATCCATGCATCTGTCTGTGTGTCCGTTTGTCCATCTATTCAACACTCCAAGTACCACCATCTCGCATCTTTTCATCATATATTCCCCATATAAAAGCATCGTTACCCAGCGGACATTCCAAGGACTAAACTAGAGGTGGCACTCGCACACTTTCTTACGGCTTGCGCTTTGTGTCTACTTCCCACCTTTAACCACCTCGAGTTCATGGTATAATCTAGTTCATTGTATTTATTCATGGCCCTGCGGCTCAAGGCTCGCTAAACCTTTCTAAAACCAAGGAGGTTACGCCCAGCGAGTATAACGTAGCAACCTTGTCCTGTCAGATAGTGCTCAATGTACATGCCAATGGCTGCTAATGGGGATCGCAGCGTGCGCGTTAACTAAAAGCCGAATGCTCCTGTCTCTCGTTCCCCATTAGCAGCCGTTGGCATGCACATTGAGCACTATTTTTTATTGTTCAACAACGCACAGAAAAATCTCTCACCGACACCACTTTGGAGGTCAAAATGTTAACCTCGTCACATACTACAACGGCTACGAGGGACGAACGGCTGCCGCCATAAGTAGTTTCGCCCCTAAAGAACTCCCAAGCATTTCCCCGAGTATGAACAGGGTTGAGTGCGAATGCACGGGGTGATGCTATGAAGGGGAGTACAGTTAAAATCCGTTGGCATTCGCCAGTGAGTTAACGTAAACTCCCCCGTGTTATCACATTGCGATTCTCAGGGACCATTGGACTCCCTCGGGAAATGTTGGTGAGTTTACGCGTATATGTGAGAGTAAATTCGCACTATAATGATGTTTATGTCCGCGGCCCGCTTACGCTCGGCATCACGGGCCCTTCGCCGCGCTGCCTTGTCTTCAACCGACGCGACATCTTCAAGGACGCGTGCAGTGCTCGCATTCGATTGCGTTGTACTCGTTGTTGGAGGTATCGCAGTCGAGGTTGATGCCTGCGATGGATCCATACCTATGACGACTTGCCGATCTCGAGCAAGTCGTGGCTGCGCAGCCACGGAGCGAAGGGCGGAGCGCGCGCAATCACGTGGTGTGTGACGTCGCTGCGCCGTTGCTACAGACGCTCCTCTCCGCTTTTTGCGCCGTGTCTAGGGGAGAGGAGGAGGCGCACCACGGACGGCGGATTCAGGGTCGCTTATGAAGTGCAGTCGCCCCTAAAACACAGGGCTGACGTCACGCACCCAGCCTTGGCAAGCCAACCCGTTTTGAAGAAAATCAAAGTCGGCCCTTTTGCCGTGAGGCCATGCAATAAACGAGACTTGCCGAGATGTTCTCGTTTGGTTCTCGGTAGTTGTTGGTGGGAGAGCGGGAGCGCCCAGCTGATCCGTACGCTGCCCGGTGTCCCCGCCAGCACTTCTGATCGTGGTCGTTACGTTTTACTCAGTGCTTCTTCCGCATCGTTCGTTCCGTGCAAGCGATAAATTCGGGCGAGTCGTGAAAGGATCCCGAACAACATTTATTATTTATTCATTTTTCGGACAGTACAAAAAAGCATTGCCCGCGGTCAGGACAAAAGGAGGTGGTTAGCCCCCTGACATGGTCCTGCTCGCGCTGGGCGTAACAGTAGCAATAGAAACAATATAAGTTATTGCAATGCGCACACATAAACATATTGTTACGTGAGTAACGAGACAAAGTATTGCGAATATATTCGAAAAATATATTTGCAAGAGCGGTTGCAGCACTGGCCAGTCTGGCTCCGAGCTCGAGCAGCCAGCGACCCTCATCTTCTTCGTCGGGCGCACACGCGCATTCGCACTATGGTTTGTGGCAGCCTACAGGTAGCATAACCCCCGTCGGCAAAGGCGCCGTCTCGGCGCATCTAGATGTCAAGATCATTGGGCGAGTGGTACTGCTTCAGGCGTGCGACGTGTACGATGTCGCTGGCCCTAGGGGTGGATGAAGACGGCGAGGCAGCAGGAGTGATTTCATAAGTGACGGGAGTCACCTCACGAAGCACTCTGTATGGCCCTGTGTACCGAGAGAGCAGCTTGTCAGACAGGCCAACGTGCCTGGTCGGAGACCACAGCAGAACCAACGAACCGGGCGAAAAGTGCACATCGCGGTGTCGTTGGTCGTACCGACGCCGTTGGTTTGCTTGGGAGGTCAGAAGGCGAGCACGAGCGGTTTCGCGTGCGTGGGCGGCCCGGCTGATGGCGTCCAGAGCATATTGTGAAGTTGGAGCTGCTGGTAACGGAATCGTCGTATCGAGGGGTAATGTGGGTTCGCGGCCGAACAGCAAGAAAAAAGGGGAGTAACCAGCCGTGTCGTGGCGCGAAGAATTGTAGGCAAATGTCACGTATGGTAAAGCGATGTCCCAGTCAGAGTGATCTGAGGAAACGTACTTTGCAAGCATGTCAGTTAGGGTTCGGTTCAGGCGTTCTGTGAGGCCATTTGTTTGCGGATGGTACGACGTAGTGAGCTTGTGGCGTGTTTCACAAGAGCGTAGGATGTCCGCTATGACTTTCGATAGAAATGTGCGGCCTCGGTCCGTGAGCAGCTGGCGTGGAGCACCATGTTGCAAGATCACGTCGTGTAGAAGAAAATCGGCGACGTCAGTGGCGCAACTTGTTGGAAGGGCGCGTGTGATTGCGTAGCGTGTGGCGTAGTCTGTGGCCACAGCTATCCACCTGTTGCCAGCAGAAGACAGAGGAAAAGGGCCGAGTAAGTCCAAGCCGACGCGAAAGAAAGGTTCAGTAGAAATATCGAGTGGTTGAAGGCGCCCAGCCGGAAGCGTCGATGGTGTTTTGCGGCGCTGACATTCCTCACACGCCGCGACGTATCTTCTGACGGACCGTGCCAGACCTGGCCAATAGAAGCGACGGCGAATCCGGTCGTATGTGCGGGACACACCCAGGTGACCGGCAGTAGGAACGTCATGGAGTTCGTGGAGTATAGCCAAGCGGAGGTGTTTGGGTATGGCAAGCAGCAGAGATGGGCCGTCTGGATGGAAGTTATGCCGGTATAATGTGCCATTCTGGAGTACGAACGAGCGATAGGATCGGTTCGATGGGGAGGAGTCGAGGCGCTCAATGATAGCTCGTAGGGCTGCATCACGGCGTTGCTCGTCGGCTATGTGGTTCAGTTGAGAAACGGAGCACACGCAGGCGTCGTTGTCAGGTATGGTGGCCGATGGGCCAACTGGATAGCGAGAAAGGCAATCGGCGTCCTGGTGCAGGCGTCCAGACTTGTATATCACAGCAAAGGTGTATTCTTGCAGTCGCAGAGCCCAGCGACCAAGTCGACCTGTAGGATCTCTTAAGGATGAAAGCCAGCAGAGCGCGTGGTGGTCGGTGACGACGGAAAAGTGAGTGCCATATAAATATGGGCGGAATTTTGAGACCGCCCAGACAAGAGCAAGGCATTCTCGCTCCGTGATCGAATAGTTACGCTCTGCAGGTGTAAGGAGGCGGCTAGCATACGCGATAACGCGGTCGTGTCCCTGTTGGCATTGGGCGAGAACGGCTCCGATACCGTGACCACTGGCATCAGTTCGGACCTCAGTTGGGGCAGATGGGTCAAAGTGGGCCAGGATAGGGGGCGTCGTCAAAAGTGTTATGAGGTGAGAGAAGGCGGCAGCTTGAGTGGACCCCCACGAAAATGGAACGCCTTTCTTCAAAAGATCGGTAAGTGGTTGGGCGATTGCCGCAAAATCTTTCACGAACCGCCTAAAGTAGGAGCAAAGTCCCACAAAGCTCCGGACATCTTTGGCGGATTGGGGTACTGGGAAACTCGTGACGGCACGAATTTTCTCAGGGTCCGGTCTCACACCAGAAGCATCGACAAGGTGGCCCAGCACGGTAATCTGTCGGCGGCCGAAGTGACACTTCGAGGAGTTCAACTGGAGGCCAGCTTTGCGGAAGACGTCGAGAATGGCCGACAGACGCTCAAGGTGGGTCTCAAATGTAGGTGCAAATACGAGGACGTCGTCTAGGTAACACAGGCATGTTGACCATTTGAATCCGTGTAGCAGAGAGTCCATCATACGTTCGAACGTGGCGGGGGCATTGCATAGACCGAAGGGCATAACCTTGAATTGGTATAGGCCATCTGGAGTGATGAAGGCGGTCTTTTCTTGGTCTTTCTCGTCTACGGCAATCTGCCAATAACCAGAACGAAGGTCGATGGATGAAAAGTAGCGTGCGCCGTGGAGACAATCGAGGGCGTCATCAATACGTGGTAAAGGATACACGTCCTTTTTGGTGATTCGATTTAGATGCCGGTAATCGATGCAAAAGCGCCATGTGTTGTCCTTCTTTTTAACCAGGACGACGGGTGACGCCCATGGGCTTGATGAGGGCTCAATAATGCCTTTAGTTAACATCTTATTCACTTCAGCTTGAATAATCTGGCGCTCCGACGCGGACACGCGATACGGTCGACGGTGAATGGGAGCAGCATCACCGGTGTTGATGCGGTGCTTTACAAGAGAAGTTTGGCCGAGTGGTCGGTCGTCAAGGTCGAAGATGTCACGGTAGGAAGCTAGAAGGCGTGCGAGAGCGGCTGATTGCGCTGGGGGAAGGTCAGGGTCGATCATGGGACGTATTGACATGTCGAGGCATGTGGCATCGAGTGGGCGACAAGAAAAATTGGTGCATGCGTCGGCTGCGAAAGTGGTGACGTGATCATCGGCTAAGGACCGCAACGTGGCGATTAGGATGCCTTCAGGGAGGACTTGCTTTGTGAAGCCGAAATTTATGACGGGTAGACGGGTCCGGTTGGAGGCTACAGTTACGATGCAGTGAGGGACGGTGACGTCACGTGCCAGTAGGACATCAGGAATCGGTGTGACGATGTAATTCCCATCCAATACGGGTGAGGTCGTGGCGAATTCGGTGAATGTGAGGGCTTTAGGCGGTAAGCGGAGGAAGTCTGTGGCAGAAAGGCCGTGTTGAGGTTCAGGGTGAATATCCGGCTGAAGAGGAAGGTCTAAGCAAAGAGTACCAGCGGAACAGTCGATCAGAGCAGAATGGGTCGACAGGAAGTCCATCCCTAAGATGAGGTCATGAGGACAGTTCTGGAGCACCGTGAATAGAACAGGAATGTAACGGTCGGCGATGCTTATGCGAGCCGTACACATGCCAATGACAGGAACAGTGCCGCCATCGGCCACACGTACAGCTTCGGTAGCAGGAGGCGTGAGTACTTTTCTTAAGCGGCGACAAAGATGAACGCTGATTATGGACACATGAGCGCCAGTATCGACTAGTGCCGACAGAGAAATACCGTCGACGTGTACATCGACAAGATTTTTGTTCGTATGAAGCGTCAATGGAGGGTTTGGTTCAGACAGGGATGATGCAGCACTACCTCCAGGGGCTGCACTGTCTAGTTTTCCGTCGGGTACGATGAAAAGTTAGGCGGCGAGTGATGGCGGCGTGGCTGGGGCGACGGGGAACGACGGCGTTGAGGGGACGGAGAACGAGCAGGAAGGCGGCTGTTAGACGTGTCGAAAGCAGGGGCGGTACGGCTGGACGAATACCGGCGAAGATCTTCATATGGGCTATAAGGTGCGAAAAACTGGCTCCTATGTGGCGGCGTCCAGGAGGCACGGCAGTAGCGGGAGACATGTCCAACGCGGTGGCACCGGAAGCAGATCGGTTTGTCGTCAGGAGTTCGCCAATCCGCCGGGTTGCGAGATCGTGGAGCAACAAATGGGTCACGTCGAGGTGGATTAATGGGAATTGGTCTGGAGGAGGGGCAAGAGATGGGGCAAGCATCAGGGAACCCGCGGTTGGCGAATTCTTGTCGTACGACCGCCTGAATAACGGAGATCGCGGGGGTTGTCGGCATCGTATGTTCGAAAGAAGTGGGCTGAAGCGGCGCTGGACTTGCTGCTTCAAGTTCCCGTCGAACGATACGCGTTACACTCTGCTCAAAGGGCGGTGTGACGGTAGAATCGGAGCAGGTGGACGTAGCCGCCGTGTTTGGCAACCGAGAAAAAGGAGGGCGCACCCGACGGCTTTTTGCTGTTTCGAAACGGCGGCATTCTTGAATTACACGGTCGATGGTCGAGACGTTAGTGTACACCAGCAAATTGAAGGCGTCGTCCGCGATCCCCTTCAAAACGTGTCCA
The DNA here is from genome assembly GCA_013436015.1 of Rhipicephalus annulatus. NCBI lineage: Eukaryota > Metazoa > Arthropoda > Arachnida > Ixodida > Ixodidae > Rhipicephalus > Rhipicephalus annulatus. The sequence continues at coordinate 360,302 of WOVY01014566.1, read as the reverse complement.
ACCTTTTCAGCCTCAGACATCGCCTCGTCCACTTTTCGGCAAAGAGCGAGAACTTCTTGGATGTATGACACATACGATTCAGTTGGCGACTGGACACGGGTAGCCAGCTCCTGTCGTGCAGCTGCGTGGCGACCGGTCGGGTCCCCAAAGATGTCACGTAGCTTCTCCTTGAACGTGTCCCAGCTGGTGAGTTCGGACTCATTTGTCTCGTACCAGACACGCGGGGTTCCGTCCAAGTAGAAGAGAACATTAGCGAGCATCATGGTAGGGTCCCAGCGGTGAGTTTGACTGACCCGTTCATAAAGGCGAAGCCATTTGTCGACGTCGAGGCCAGGTTGCGCAGAAAATGTCCCGGGATCACGGGGTGTTTGGACGGCGACAAAGGTTGTCGGAGAAGCCGCAGATGGTGAAGCGGACGCGTTGTCACTGAAAGCCATGGCGGGAAGCTGGAGGATGCGGCCACTGCGGAGCTGCGTGGTGAGGACGGGGATCGTTCCACCTCCACCAAATATGTTACGTGAGTAACGAGACAAAGTATTGCGAATATATTCGAAAAATATATTTGCAAGAGCGGTTGCAGCACTGGCCAGTCTGGCTCCGAGCTCGAGCAGCCAGCGACCCTCATCTTCTTCGTCGGGCGCACACGCGCATTCGCACTATGGTTTGTGGCAGCCTACAGGTAGCAATATATTCATACAAATAAAAAAGGAACGAAAGAAATCACTATTGTAACAATAGAAATCATTGCTGAGCACACATAACATATACACATATACAAAGTATATTAGACGTGCACTTCCGTCGAATTAGCGAGAACATTGTGTATCCTTCCCGGGAGGGGATATTCGCTGGGCAGCCGGCAGAATTGTGCGTGCAGAACTTGGCCGGCAGTGTTTCGTCATTAGCCGGCTGTAGTCACATGGCTAGTACCGACTTCGTGTAGCAAAACGCGCTTTGGCCGCACGGGCATCCGTTGTTTCGCGAGCGGCCGCCAAGTGAAGAGTGCCTGCAGTTAACACCGCTACAGATATTTGCCGGTAGTTTGATTTATTGACGGCATAAACGCCACCGAAAGCGCAATGCCGTGACGACACAAGGCGATCGTAACGGCTGCTTGTTTCCGCGAGCGGCCGACTCGCTCGCTGGATTCCGTGCCGACCGGTTGTGCCCTCGCGATCTCCGACGTCATCGTAGCTCTGGCCGACTGGGCTCGCCCTACGTCATCTCCTAACACCGACCTCCGACGATTGTGTAGCTCTGACCGACTGGACTTGCTCTACGCTATCTCCTGACGCCGACAAGAGCTCTCGGACTCCTGTGACCGTGTTTCCATCTTTCCTATCTCTCCTATCCCATCGATATGTCGTTGCTTTCACGCTTTCATTCTTACCTCATCTCTCTTTCTCTCTCTCAACACCTTTATTTCTATCCTTTTAATCCCTTCTCACCCCCCATCCCTTGTGAGCTACTGTTGAGGTGTCGCTCCCTGAAGCACACAGTTACGGGGCTCACTTTTCTTTTCCTTCTTCTTCTTACAAAATACCCCCCCCCCCCCCCCCGCGAGCGGCCGACCGCAGTTTCCGAACTTCCGCGGGGATAGCTATTTGTCGGTATTGGCCGCGAGATCGGGTAGTGTCGCCGCCTGGCGTGAACTAGCCGAAGTGGCGAAGTGTGGATTGCTCCGTGCGTCGTCTGCTAGCCACGTCGTGTGTCTATGTGCGCGTACGTCATGCACGTTCTCAAAGTGTGGTTTGTCCGGTCATGTCAGCGCGAGTGTAACTGTTTCTACGGACGCTTGAAACAACGTACGAAAGCATTTGGTCTTGCTCGGCTGCTGATGCATTGTAATAAAATCGGCGAGTGCAACTTTCCAGAGTGCTGTTCAATGTCGTGGTACCTTCCATTTACCAGAATAATTTCAGAGTGGGTGGCACTTGCTGTTTCAATATTAAATGGTGTGTGAAGGCAGCGTTTTATAGCGACTCAGTTGTAAAAAAAAGGCTCTAGACCATGTACTTGCGCGCTGTTGGAAGGTGTACAACAACACCACTCTATAGTTTTATCAATCATGCGAGGGGCCTTAGCTGTGTTTATCTGGCCGTGGTACCACTACACAGAAATATTACTATTACATGAACTGTGACAACGCGGGTACTTAAACTGTACTTAAAACTGAGTCACCATGCGCAACCGTAAGCTTAGATTTATGAACGCTTTAAAAAGCCCAGACGCTGAAAAAGAATTAAGACGGCATGCCTTATATACAACGTCGTATAACTTCACTAAAAATTTCATCTTCCATACGTTGTCTTCAGCGTTTGCGTGACATTGTTAGTGACCAACGGAAGGCAGTGGTAATTTTTTGTCTGATAAAATAAAAACATGCTTGGTCCCATTAACCAGGCCTTTGTTGTAGTACTCTCATGCACGCAATCCACCGATGAAAGCTTTCTGCTGAACTCTTATATAATATTTATATAGTTTTACTTATGCAAAAACATGTGCGTACACGTAGTAAACGCAGTGTAGCGCAAAGCGCCGTCAGCCACCAAGTTTTCCTGACTAGACTTATATCGATTGTCCCACATTTCACGGGGGACAGAACGAGAGGAAAAAAATGATCACGTGCTAAGCTTTCCTGACTAGACTTATGGACTGTCCCACATTTTATGGGGGGAAATGAATGAGAGAAAGAAAATCATATGCGTATAAGGCACGAACCGTGGTACCGAGCTATAATCACACAGATATGCGGGGTTTGTACGATTTTGCTTTCTCTTTTTTTTGCAGTATGCAGATGACAAATATGTAAGTAAGTAGTTTAGTCACGCTACAGCAGTGCCTATCAGGCGGAACACAAGCTAAACACGTACAAAGAACACAGCAAAGGCGTGATTAAGTGCGAAAGCGTGAAGAGAGTCACACAGGGTGGGCATCCCTGCGAGAGGCAGAATGCGCTTTACTCGCGGGTAATGTTAACGTCGCTTAGGCTTCGTGTGCTGATTCAGTAGAGAACAGCATAGATATTAACAGTAAACTGTAGTCAACGCATTTCATCCGCAGACAATCGGCTCAGACCTCACGCAACGAAGCGCCGCTGCGTGTATTTGTGTGCGCGCTGCCGACCGCCTAAATCCACACTTTCGCGGGACGGTGCTGCCACCTATAGCCCGATGTCGCCGCCAACAATCACGCCATAGCCTGCAACGAACCAGTACTGGTTTGACCGGCAGTTCGCTTTTGCGAGCGGTCGGCTCTCATATGAACGCTGGCATTTTGCGCGGGGACAATTGTAGTAGTCACAGCATGTTTCCAGAGCAGGCTATGGCATGATTAAGTCAAACTATGGCAGCTAATAACTCTCGCCGCGCAAAATGCCTGCGAATTGTTTGCTTTTTGACTTCTGGCCGCGCGCGAAACCGAACTGCCGGTCAAACTGCTACTGACGGGCAAAACTATAGCTGTACCGGTTCGCACTTCGTGGCCGCTTGCGTAAAGAAGTGCCGGCAAAGCGAGTTTTGCTACACGAAGCCGCAGAAACAACCCTACCTGCAACAGGGGGCACAGCCACGTAGTAAGACTTTTGCTCTTCACCTTTTCGCAATATTCCTACGCCGCATTCCTTCAGACGTGTCTACATAAGATCATTGACAGCCCTTTTCGCTTTAAAGAAACACTGCGATTCGACGCCGAAGTCTAGAAACGTGAGCACAGCGTTCAAGGTAGTGCTTCTGCGCTACGAGCTATGAAGTAATTAAAAAAAAAAACCCGAGAGAACTAAAATCTACCGCGCGCTGACGTTTTGGTCACGTGTTGGGTGACTCGGTGGGCTGCAATCGCGTTGAGCAACGCTCCTTCCTGTCTTTCCTTCGTCCATGTGTGAAACCCACGGGACGGCTCTAAGCTCTGACATAGTAGAGTACCTAGTGCTCGAAATCGTTAACCACTCTTTCTAAACAAGAGTACGTGGCACGATCGCGCCTACGTGAGGGCCTCATCAAGTGTGAGGCCGACGGGACGGCATTATGCTCTCCCACAGTAAACAATACCAAGTACTCCAAATCGTTAACCACTTTCTCTAAACGACTTGCTGCAATTCAGCTGCCGGGACAGCTCTAAGCACTCCCATACTAGAGTACCCCTACTATAAATAATCGAACATTTCTTCTAAACGTGAACATATCATTTGTGCGTTGTATAAATAATCAATCGGGACGGCTCACAGCTCTCTGCCACAGTTGAGTACGAAGTACTCGAAGTCGGTACACAGTTTTTCTAAACACTTTTTCGGAGGTGTTGAATACCCTCGTCACTTGGGACGGCTTTCTGCTCTCGCGTAGTTGAGTACGAAGTGCTCTGATTCGTTAGACTTATTCTGATCATCTCGTTTTATAAAGCAAGGAGCTCAACGAGAAACTGATGGACAAGCAATGCGCTCGCAAGCGAAATAGCATACATCGTCCCACACCTTGTCAGAGCAACTAGTTTATTCCAGTAACGTTGTCAGAGTGCTGTCCACATCGGTGGATCAGTGACCAGGGTGCTCAACTGCTTACCCGAAGGTCGCGGGTTCAACTCCGGCGGTGGCGATAGCATTTAGACGGAGGCAAAATGGCAGAGGCCCATGTACCCTGCAATGTCAGTGCGAGTTAAAGAACCATAGATGGTAGAAAGTTCCGGAGCGTCTCTCATTAAACATTTATCGTGGTTTTGGGACGCAAAATCCAACATATTGTTATTCTCAGAGTGCTGCTCGGTAGTCTGAGAACTGACTCTATAACTCGGTTCTCAGGTTGACTAGCAGAGAATGTCGCCTCGCCGCGGTGGTCTAGTGGCTAAGGTACTCGGCTGCTGACCCGCAGGTCGCGGGTTCGATTCCCGGTTGCGGCGGCTGCATTTACAATGGAGGCGGAAATGTTGTAGGCCCGTGTGCTCGAATTTGGGCACACGTTATAGAACACCAGGTGGTCTAAATTTCTGGAGCCCTCCACCACGACGCCTCTCATAATCATATGGTGGTTTTGCGACGTTAAACCCCGCAAATCAATCAATTAACAGAGAATGTCCAAAAAATATCAACAACAGACAAGCCGTGCAAAACATTAGTAGCAACGATAAAAATTGTCACCGTTTTAGACCCCCGAAACCGCGGTATGGCTATATGAGAGACGCCGTAGTGGAAAGCTTTGGAAATTGCGACCACCTGTTGCTCTTTAACGCGCACCCAAATCTATATATGTGCGACGGGCTTTTAATCCACGGTGGTCTAGTGGCTATTGTGCTCGACTGACGACACGCAGGTAGCGAGATCAAATGCCGGCCGCCACAGCCGCATTTTCGGTGGAAGCGAAAATGCTATAGAGACCCGTGTAATCAGATTTAGGTGTAGTGTACATTGAAGAACACCAGGGGGTCAAAATTCCCGGAGCCCTTCGCTGCGGCGCCTCTCCTAATCACGTCGTGCTTTCTTCTACTACTACTACTACTACTACTACTACTACTACTTCTTCTTCTTCTTCCTATTATTATTATTATTATTGTTATTATTATTATTATTATTATTATTATTATTATTATTATTATCATTAGTGTCGCATTTTCGCCTCCATCGAAACTACAGCCGCCGCAGCCGAGATTCAATCCCAGCCACGGCACCGCAAACTGTTGGGCACCATCACCCCCGAATGACACCTTAACCATTCGACCACAACAGAGTGTTCCGCAGACCACTTACACAGTTCCGTTCTACATACACGCCAACTCATTGAGTTCGCATCACGCCGGCTCGCGAACGGCGTCCGTTACAACGCACGTGATGGGGCAATGGCTCTGCCGTGATTCGGGGCAATAACCCGTTCGCTAACACAAACTCAGGCACTTGCATATGGGGCACACCATTCGCGCTCTATAGACACACATCCGGGAACCCGCCGAAGTACGGAACTCCACATCACATTGGCCCAAATATACGCGTCCGCGCAAAAGCCACTAGAGCACGAATCAAAAAAGAAATGAAGAAAAAAAGGCCGTAAGCGGCAGAGCCTGCGGCAATTTTTCATAGCGGGAGCGTGTAGACGGATTGGGAAATCAAAACATGAATGAAATAAAAAACGAATAAAGGCTGAATAAGGGTGCCTAGGAAAAAAAAAGGATAAACGGGGGGGGGGGGATGAATCGAAAAACGCTCGATAGTAACTCCCCTTTCACGCAGACCGCATGGTGGTTTGGTTCATCCATTTATCACTACACCACGCAATTGTCTTTATTTTTTTGTTCCGACTCTCTTTATGACGTATATAAAGCGACGCCTTACAGCGAAGCCCTCTGCGGCAACACTTTAAACGGTCGCCACTCGCGCTTTTAAATAATGAAAGGCTACGTACGCGCAAGTGTGCCCAAATTACTGTTTCTTCGAAAGAAATTAATACAGCCATCCAAATAACAGAAATAAATTGGCCACTTCGGAAGAGTGGTCCGCAGTTTGTTCTTTTCGATCGATGCGTTCTCGTACTTGTGCGCGCTACCACGCGCTTTATAACTAATGCAGCGCCCTCGGCGATTGATTCGTAATAGCGTTTATTGTTTTGTCGCCGTCACTGAAACGCCACGTTTCTGCTGCATTTGTTTCTTCTTTCTCTTTGGTGGTGTGAGCTGATGAAAGCGTTAGCTGTTTCATTGATTGATAGATATGTGGGGTTTAACGTCCCAAAACCACCATATTATGAGATACACCGTAGTGGAGGGCTCCGGAAATTTAGACCACCTGGGGTTCTTTTACGTGCACCCAAATCTGAGCACACGGAGTTAGCTGTTTCATTGAATGAATGAATGAATGAATGAATGAATGAATGAATGTGTATTTGATCTTGAATATATCTTCAACGAAAATGCTGAGGGAAACGCGAGTAACGGCCGAAAGAGGTCCCCGTATTTTAAACATATAACAGCGGTGTCTTTACATGACTTCGAGGCCCTTCAGTGGCAGTGACGTAGTTATATATTTCATATGCGCAATCGTTTCGTTGACAGTACTGTCTGAATAAAATTACGGGTGAACAGCAGGGGGAGAGGAATTCAGAAAATATTTGGGATAGGGTGCGGACAGGGGGTTGAAGGAGCGTTCTCATCCCCCTTTTCTAGTTAGGCCCTTGATATACCCCAAAACACCCGCCTGGCCACGCCACCAGTGGCAGCACGCTTCGAGAAATACAACGCATCTACTCAGGGTGCGCAAGATTTGCACAGCCAACCAGTTTCCTGAAGTGCTGCATAAAAAAACCTCAAGTTACCTTGAGACAGACTTGAAGTCCCAAGAAGACGTCGGCGCTGGACTTCCAAGTTGATATATTCAGAGCCCACGGCCAACTTCTTCTGCCTTCAAGTGCTACGCTCTTCCATCTACGTACGCTAAGAGAAGCATCACACGTACATGCCTTATATACAACGACGATGAATGGAAAAAAATTGGCCCCGTATCTGCATGTTACACTGCAAGTGTCGTCGAAAGACGACAGACTTTTGTCTGACGTTTTTTTCAAATGCTACTCTCCTTCCTGTATGTCTTTCTTCTTCCCTTTTTTTCCTGGTTGTTATTTATATATGCAATGCGGGATGAATAAACCTTCAGTCGATAGTCTGCGCTTGTCCTTGTCTTTTTCCCGTTCGTGTTTTCTACCGCGTAGTACTCTTAGATAATCACGTGGCACGATTCGAAAAGACCAACTCGTCGAGCGAGGACAGAGGCCATTGATCAGGCTGAGCGTGTGTAATATTGATTGTTAAGCGCATGCGCACGGAACCGCAATCACCTCGGAGCAAGCTCTGTCACGTCTTCCGATCGTCAACGCCCACCTCGGCACTGTCATCCTGCGATATCGCAGTTGCCCGCTCTGTCGCTGAATGCGAACGGTGCATCGGGGCATTCACGGGACAATAAAGCTACTGTTGATAGAGTAGCTACGTATGCAGGAAAAATGAGAAAAGCGCCACCTGGTGACGAGCGTCTAGCGTGCCACGCGCACACTTCGATGCGAACGCCATCATCCGTGAATCACTCCATGTGTATGAAAACAAAATTGAAATCGCGGTAGTGACCAATCACATTTTGTGCGTAGAAAGTGCAAAAATGAGTTCGAGGATTACATTCACGCGTCGCCTCAGTTATTCTTTCGTTTTATTCTTTGTTTTTTTGCGTTCTGTTACTCCATTTGCGAAAGCCAACACTGCTGTGCATAAAAAAAAAAAGCCGAGATAGCAACGGTAAAGAAGGCGCCTCACACAACTGGGCAATCAAGGCACGCTTCGATGTCGTGACTGCTGCCCGAAAGAAATGTTCCCGCTGATTGTCTGAAGTTCTTGCTGAGTCACGACGTCGGAAGGTGCCTCCATGGTGATATAGAACTTAATAATAATCGATACACGCTGGATCACCCCCGACGTAGCTTTGCACAGCCACTAAGCCATCTTTGCCGAGTGCATATAGCGTGCAGGAAGAAAATGAAGAGGCGATCGCGAAGCATTCAATCGTTCTATCTGGTTATACACAGGTGATTTATTCTGCAAATAAAAAAAACCACCTAAAATAGCTGCAAAAGTCGGGATTTGCAACCGTGACCATCGATTGTTCTAACATTAACTACAGTAGATTCTGGCGCTGCGATTCATCTGCCACCATGAGAATGACTGGTAGTACACAAATTTGTCTAGTATTCGCGCTTGAGGGCCTCAAACGCACTTCATCATCATCATCATCGTCATCATCAGCTTGACTACGCCCACTGAAGGGCAAAGGCTTCTCCCATGTTCCGCCATTCAACTCGGTTCTGTGCTAGCTGCTGTCCCTTAATGCCCGCAAACTTCCTGATCTCACTGGCCCACCGAACTTTCTGTCTTCCCCTCATCCGCGCACCTTCTCTGGGAATCCACACAGTTCCCCTAATGACCAGCAGTTAAGGTTTCCTATAGTGCATCTATTAGACATTCTATGACCGCGACTACACGATAGTATGATTTTCTTTCTCCCGTTCTACTGTCACGTTCTTTCCTCAAGATTTGTTATCACCCCGTTACACTGTAGGTAATTATCAGCGCAAACAGCGCCTGCAGTGTTCCCACATCCAGTCTCCTGCCTTTGGCCACGTCACGACCCCGTGACACTATTGACGCCTGTAATGCCTCACGTGCACTTTGGGCGAACAGGAGTATAGTGGTGCTCCAACCTTACGTTTCGGCAGCTATAATGTGTTCCGATGCTTGGCTCCATAACGCGGGTTGGATTCCCGGTCACCGGACCACATTTATATGAAGACGTCACGCTAAAACATGTCCGTAGTTAAGCTGGGGTGCTCGCCAAAGAGCCCCAGGCAGCAAAAATCAATCTACAGACCCTCAACAACGACGTGGTTCATAATCGTGTCGTAGTGCCGACTCGCAAACCGTCATAACTTAAGACGTTCTGACGGTACGGTCCTCACGAACTAAAATACGACATCAATTATTCCAATTGATTTATATGTGGGGTTCAACGCCCCCAAATCAGCGTATGATAATGAAAGATGCCGCAGTGGAGGGCTCCGGAAATTTCGACCACCTGGGGTTGTTTAACGCGCACCAATATCGGAGCACAGGAGCCTACACACCATTTCCATCGAAAATGCAGCCGCCGCAGCCGGGATTTGATCCCTCGACTTGCGCGTTCGCAGCCGAGAACTTTAGGCACTGGACCATCGCGGCGGGGCAAGATTAATTATTTAGCGAGTATGACAAACGATTTGTGGACGTAAATGCGACATACAATAGACAATCTTGGCTTCGATATGAGTGTTGCGAGCTGCAATCGCACTAATGTGACTTTAACTAAACATGCCGGGAATTCACATGGGTGTGTTACCTAGCGAAATAGAGAGAGAAGGAATGTAAGAAAGGTAGGGAGGTTAACTAGACTATGCGTCCAGTTTGCTACCCTACACATGGGGAGGGGGAGAGTGGAGTAAAAGAGAGACAGAAAGATGGACACATGTCACATCACACACACAATGCCGAGTTTCACAGGCGGTCCCTCAATGAAGTTGCTGACAAGTATCTCAGGAGGGCTCGTGTGGCTTTCTGTTCTGATGTGCTGCGCGACCAGGCTCCCAAGATGTTCGCTTCATTAAATGACCGGTCATCGAGTCTATTCAAGGGACACTGGAGAGTCTGGCGATCTTCATCAAATTGGGCACAGTGGCACAAGAGATGTTCAATAGTCTCTATACAGTTGCAGCTTTCACACATGGATGAATCCGCCATGCCAATGCGATGGCTGAATGACTTAGTAAACGCTACCCCAGTCCACAGCCGCACAGTCCACAGCGGCATAATTTCGCACATCAGTCAGCTTTCACACATTGATGAATCCGCCATGCCAATGCGATGGCTGAATGACTTAGTAAACGCTACCCCACTCCACAGCCGCACAGTCCACAGCGGCATAATTTCGCACATCAGTCATAGAGAACTGTAAACACAATGCCGCCTCAGCTACCAAACACTTCTGCGGAGCAGCAAACGACGTCACGGGTCGGATTCCTGGTAGCAGCTGGTGCAATATTCATATTTTCACGCGAGCGGTAATGAAAGGCGTGCGTTAACGGAACAAAAGCATCAGTTGGCAGGTACGAAGCTGCCCAGTAAAGGAACATGTTACCATCTATCATCTCGATAATCATCGTCATCAATGTGCGCGCAAAAAAACAAAGCAAAAAAAAAGGGGGGGGGTTCAAAGTGCACGCGACGAAACGTGCCTCTTATGGTAATGAGACAGCGCTTTCAAAGTCGCCCGTTACGGCTAAAACAACTGCTCGAAGCGAGAGAGTGAACAACGCGGAACGGGGCTTATACGGAAGGCGTGGGAAGCAGCGCCGGTGATTATGATTGATGACGTCGAAAATAAAGAAAAAAGCTCGCTGTAGTTCAGTGAAACAGGCTCGTTACGAAGCCCGCTTGGAGCGCTCCATTGTCTTCATTATCTCTCGTTATTTTCCCTCCTTCGCGCATAACGAAATGAGCTGAAGCACCTTTTTTAAGAGTTTGCTCCAATAGAGAATGTTCACGAAAACATAAAAAAAATGAATGACTCGTGATTGCCTTCGACCTTTTACGAATCACCTTACAGTGAAGTATGGCCGCGCATTAGACACTCAGCTTTTTATTACCGCCGGAAGAGGTCGACTGACGCGAAAAATAGCACGTCGTTCAGCCAGTTACAGCCTCTCGAAACCCCAGCGAAGAAAGACATGGCAGCCCACTGACGCGAACCATTTGTGCGCTTTGTGAGGCATGCGCTGCGTTTGGTCCGAAACAAAAAAAGGGTCACGTTCACTTATTCATTCGTTGAATATGGCTCGAAGCACGCATGGCTCTAAGGCTGTCACAGAACGAGCGCTAAAAATGAGCGCGCCGCCAAATTCTTGCGGCAACGGGCGGGAGAAACGTCGCGAGGTCAAAAAGAAAAAAAAAGCAAACGTTCGAAGCTCCCCGGGCGCGCGCTCTCCCCGCGGAAGCGGGGCGTCGTAGACGAACCTCCTCACCCCACAGCGGCGGCCCAGCAAGCCCGCGATTTTTCTAGAACGAACGGGGCGGGGCCATACCGAGTTGACTCACCGGCCGGAGAGGGCATTCAAACCGTCTCGCCCTCTTCCCAGCTTTCGCTGCGTATCGCGCCGACGAAATGACGAGAAATTTCTGGAAGGTGGCGCGGAAGGTATTTAATCGAGCGGCCGAGACGAGAAATCAGGAGGAGACGGTAGTGAGCGCCAGAGTGCGTAGGGATTCCGCCGTGTAGTCGGCGAAGTTTTGGTCCGTAGGGACGAGGCCGGAGATGAAGAGGATTTACACCTGAGGGGTGACGACTCGAGCTACCGGCAAGAGTGTGTGTTTACCGCTATCGAGCGAAGACGCGGGGCAACAGCTGCGTGTGTGAAGCCGACGTGTTCCGGCGAAGAAGTTGAAGTTTGAAGGGTGGCCAATTGAAGACGGGAGGTTTCCTAGAAGAGAAACTTCGAGGGCTGCGGAACGACAACAACGCTGGACTTTGAGTGAGTGATTCTCGGAAGAGTATCATCTAGACTTTGGTTCCAAGAACTTTGGACTGAATAGGTTTTCTATCGCTTTAGTCTTTAAGTGTCTTGGTTGTTCAATGCATGCGACTGCATTGTAGGGCGTATTGTTGTCCATGTCCGTTGTTTCAAGTGTGGCTGATTGTATTGTGTAGTACGTTGATTGATTGGGTTGATTGGTGACATATTGTATGCAGCTATTGTGGAGTGTACATTTTTGTGTATTATTTTCGATCTGCCATTATTGAGAATATAGTTTGTTTGTTTATCAACTCTCGGCTCTGACTTGTTCTTTGGGCCACAGCCGGCGTCCGCTGGCGCGCCAAAAAGTACCACTTCTAAATTGTCCACGCTTTCGTGGTGCGGTTCGGGGGGCCGATACTTCGGCTCTTGGAATTAGCCCGGCGATTGCCTCCCTAATTAACGGGACTTGTGTGACAAAGGCATGCTCAAGCAAAACACATCTCCCGAGGGCGAAGCACCTTGATGTTCCTTCTCCATAAACCGCCGCCAGGCGCTTACAGCAGATGTGGAAAACTAAAACATATCTTAACGACAAAAATGTTATCAAAAGGTTGTTAAGCAGAACGAACAAATACACAAATCACAGCGCATTTACGGAGTGAATGGTGATGAGTGGGGCGAAGCGTTCACCCGTCCATCCGTCCACGTGTCCGTCCATCCATGCATACGTCCATACGTCCGATCGCGTTTGAGAATGCAGACAGAGCGCGAGTAACACCGACGAGACGCGAGCCAAGGAAGCCGAGGGCAAGCGTCAGCAACGCGCCAGCCGCTCTGCTTCGTCCCTGCCCCCAACAACGATCTGTTACGTACGGCGACTATCCAGGAGACTGAGAGAGGCACGCGTTTTTTGCGTACCCAGGCACAGCCCGGGCAGCAGCCAATCAGAGAGTAGCAGTACAGCGACTTCTAGAACATCCCCACTCAACTGCAGTTTGTATGTGTTGCTATGAGACAGAGCCGTCTATTATTTGCCGCGAGGGCCTCCACTAGATTGATTGATTGATTTGTGGGGTTTAACGTCCCAAAACCACTATATGATTATGAGAGACGCCGTAGTGGAGGGCTCCGGAAGTTTCGACCACCTGGGGTTATTTAACGTGCACCCAAATCTGAGTACACGGGCCTACAACATTGGGCCTCCACTAGAGAGGCCAGCACTATGCTTAGAAAAAGTTTAATCTTTCGTGGGTACCGATCGTTTTGACGTCACCGATATGATGCGTAGTTGTGGAATATGGCAGCTTTGCCGTCTCGACACCACCAAATGCATCGTCCCCCATGGCTGAAGTGGTTCTTAGTCGCAATTTTACGATGCTAGTTAGACACGAGAGTGCCACCGGGGGCACCCATTCATAGTTTGCTTGCCCGTATTATAAGGTCTTACCGCTTCTTTAAGCAATGAGCTCTAAAACAAAGGGAAGCACGCACAGTGTCCACAGGAAAAGCGCAGGAGGTGCGGTGTTCTAGCAGACAAAGTCAACTCGGCATCGTACGAGTGACGTCATCACGTAGGTGGCGCCAAAGTATGTCCTTGAGGCCAATACTGTTCGAGAGGTACTGTCTTCTTTTCTTTCTGGTCTCTTCTTCTTTCTGTTAAGCGTGACGCATGACAAGGTTAGACCAAGAGGAGCTTCGCCTCTAATAGAAGGCCACGACATCGAAAAAACACTGATATTTAACCACCCATCAATCGTAGCATATGACAAAACAAGAGGTTAACAAGAACAACATAGAAGGATGTTAACCAGAACAAAATACAAGGTCCCGATTCGTAATGCGACACGCAATGCTTCACGGTAGGCACCTACTCCTCGTAAATATGATGTAATCTTGTCTCCGGCAGATTTGGAAACAATTTGAAAGTCTGAAGAATGGGTCGGCTTTAAGCTCTCCCATAGTAGAGTACCAAGTACTCTAAATCGTTACCCACTTTTTCTACCCCCCCACCCCCGGGGGTCCGGCCTGACGTCCGTCCATCAATCTTTTCTACAGTGATCATGCTCACAGCAAAGCGCTCACAGCAGGCCATAACAAGGCTAGGAGTGCTCGAACCCGGGGTGACATGAACCACGAAAATTACGCTTTAACAACCGTATAGAGCCCACGCTTGTAACCTACCTCATATTCCACTATCCAAACATGTCCAGATGCCAGGTCACCCCTTTGCAAACATCAAAGCTACCTACTTGAGTCTGATTTTGAAACTCATCATGACCGAGAAGTTCGTGAATCCTACCTCATCAATAAACTCAACAGACTTCACTCTGGCATAAATGAAGGCATCGGACGTGTCACCTTTCTTTGTGGGTGACAAAGTTTATCATATTAATACGCTATCGTCCCCCCTCCCGTCACACACACTCTTTTTTTTTCTCATGCACCCCCCCCCCCCCGCCTTTTTTTCCACCGCCCATTGCAATAAAGTCGCACGTTCTATTGTTTGTATAGCGACCATTGTGACTTGCAAGATTTTGTTTGGTGATCGTTTAGTATTTATATGTGTGCCGAAATAGGTGCGCATGATGTTTGTTTCGCCACGCATCTCACCCTAATCTCTCATGTATCTTTCGTGGCTTAATCATCGTTTTACTGGTTTGCATATGTTTGACCGATGCGACGGCTTACTCTGATCATATGTGCCTTAAGTTACAGCGCTTGTCACACGAAGAGACGTATCAAAATGTATTGTCACCAATATTTGTTTTTGAACTTCTGACGTTTTTTTTTGTTTTAGATATCAGCGGCTCTTAAAAGAGGCATATGCCTTGTTCACTTTTCAGTCTCCGACGAAGGCCGTGCCATGGTCCAACGGTCGAAACCTAAATCTGCAAAGAAGTTGCTTGCTTTCTTGTACGATTGATTGATATGTGGGGTTTAACGTCCCAAAACCACCATATGCTTATGAGAGACGCCGTAGTGGAGGGCTCCGGAAATTTCGACTACCTGGGGTTCTTTAACGTGCACCCAAATCTGAGCACACGGGCCTACAACATTTTCGCCTCCATCGGAAATGCAGCCGCCGCAGCCGGGATTCGAACCCGCGACCTGCGGGTCAGCAGCCGAGTACCTTAGCCACTAGACCACCGCGGTGGGGCGTAGCTTTCTTGTACGTGTACCACACACACACACACACACACACACACACACACACACACACACACACACACACACACACACACACACATATATATATATATATATATATATATATATATATATATATATATATATATATATATATATATATATATATATATATATATATTGTCGCGCGTGAACAAGAGGGACTTCAGGTAAAGAATACCGCGTAGTCACAGAGGCGCAGGTCAGGGACACCACAATCCAAAAAAAACAAAAGCCTCGGCGAGAGCGCGCTAGCCCAACAACTTCTTCCTCCTTTTTCTCCTCGATGCGGGCTCGTGCTCGCCGCAGTTCATGGCCAGGTGGCATTATTCCCCCACTGAAAAAAAAGCATCGCCCCGATGCTCGCGCGAATGGTAGTGGATAAGCGGAAGTAAAGCAGACATGCACACTGTGGGCACACTCAAGAAAAAACAACAACAAAAGAACAAGGCTGAGGCACGGTCCCACTAACGTAGGAAGTACGGCTTGAGCCGTACAACGTGAACAATCTCTGGGTAGTGCTTTCGACGCTGGGGTGACATGGTTCCATATGGAACCACCTCATAATTCACGTCACTGATGCGACGCACTACTTTGTAGGGTCCAAAGTAGCGACTCAGGAGCTTTTCGGACAACCCTTGGCGGCGAACCGGAGTCCATACCCAAACTAGATCTCCTGGGTGGTATTCGACCTGTCGATGGCGAAGATTGTAGCGGCGTGCATCTGCAGTTTGTTGTTGCGTGATATGCAGGCGTGCCAACTGTCGAGCTTCTTCGGCAAACTGAGCAAGCTGCTCAGCGTCAGGTGTGAGCGACCCGTCGTAATCGTGTGGCAACATAGCGTCCAACATGGTCTGGACCTCACGCCCATAGACGAGACGGAACGGTGTGAATCGTGTCGTTTCTTGGATGGCAGTGTTGTAGGCGAATGTTACGTATGGAAGGACCTGATCCCACGTCTTGTGTTGAACGTCTACATACATGGACAACATATCGGCGATGGTCTTGTTAAGTCGTTCCGTCAGGCCGTTAGTCTGCGGATGATACGCCGTCGTCTTGCGATGGCTCGTGAAGCTTAGCTTGAATACATCGTCAATGAGCTGAGCCGTGAAAGCTGTTCCGCGATCAGTGATGACGCAAGACGGGGCGCCATGGCGAAGAACGATCTGTTCGACGAAAAACTGGGCAACATCGGAAGCTGTAGCTCGTTGCAGGGCTCTTGTCTCGGCGTATCTCGTTAGATAATCTGTCGCTACAACTATCCATTTGTTACCGGCAGATGACAGAGGAAACGGCCCCAGTAAATCCATGCCTATTTGATCGAACGGCGACCTTGGTGGTGTGATTGGTTGCAGCAGGCCTGCAGGCTTCAGTGGCGGAGATTTGCGGCGTTGACATTCACGGCAGCTTTTCACATATCTCTTGACGTACATAGCAAGTCTCGGCCAGTAGTACGCCTGTTGAACTCTGGCGAGAGTTCGTGAAGAACCTAGATGCCCGGATGTGGGTTCGTCGTGGCAGGCCAGAAGAATGTCGTCTCGCATGTCAGATGGGACCACTAGCAAGTAGGCTTTCCCATTGCCGTTCGAGTTTGATTTATACAAGACACCGTTCCGCAGGCAGAACGAAGAGAGATTGCGAGAGATGTGCCGAGGTACGGGTGTGTTGCGTCCTTCTAGTTGGTCAATGATTGCGCGAATCTCGACGTCATCGTGTTGTCGTGCGATCAAGTCTGTTGCAGTGAGGACTCCGAGGAAGCCGCAGTCATCGTCATTGTCGGGATCACAAACTCCAGTAGGTGCACGTGACAAGGAATCAGCATCTTCGTGCTTGCGGCCTGATTTATAGACAATGGTAAGGTCAAACTCTTGCAAACGAAGGCTCCATCGTGCCAGACGCCCAGACGGGTCTCGTAAATTGGCTAACCAGCACAATGAGTGATGATCAGTAACTACTTTAAAGTGACGACCGTAGAGGTAAGGCCTGAATTTCATAGTGGCCCACACTACTGCTAGGCACTCTTTCTCCGAGGTGGAATAGTTCATCTCGGCGCGAGACAGGGCACGGCTGGCGTAAGCTATCACGCGCTCGGTGCCTTCTTGATGTTGGACAAGCACGGCGCCGAGACCTACATTGCTCGCGTCGGTATGAACTTCCGTGGCAGCATCCTCGTCGAAGTGAGCAAGAACTGGTGGTGCCTGCATACGCTCACGTAGATCGATAAAAGCCGCGTTCTGTTCTTCATTCCAAACGAATGGTACGTCGTCACGTGTGAGACGAGTCAGAGGCTCGGCAATTCTAGAAAAATTGGCGATGAAGCGACGATAGTAGGCGCACAGACCGAGGAAGCGGCGTACTGCTTTCTTGTCACGGGGAACGGGAAAGGAGGCTACGGCGGTTGTCTTGTCGGGGTCAGGTCGAACACCGTCTGCGCTCACAACATGCCCCAGAAATTTAAGTTCTTTATAGCCAAAGTGGCATTTTTCTGGCTTCAGCGTGAGGTTCGCAGAGTGGAGTGCTTCCAGAACAGCCTGCAGACGTTTCAAGTGTTCCTCGAAAGTGACCGAAAATACGACGACATCATCGAGATAAACTAAGCAGGTGTTCCACTTCAGACCGGTAAGAACAGTGTCCATCATTCTTTGGAATGTCGCTGGTGCAGAACACAGGCCGAAGGGAAGCACCTTGAATTCATACAGGCCGTCCGGTGTAACAAAAGCAGTTTTTTCTCGGTCTCTTTCATCAACCTCAATCTGCCAGTATCCGCTTTTCAAGTCTATGGATGAAAAATACCTTGCTCGCCGTAGTCTGTCTAGTGAATCATCGATGCGTGGCAGAGGATACACGTCTTTTTTTGTCACGTCGTTCAGCTTTCTGTAGTCCACGCAGAAACGCAACGTTCCGTCCTTTTTCTTTACAAGAACGACTGGCGATGACCATGGACTATTGGACGGCTGTATAACATCGTCCTGAAGCATCTCTTCGACTTGAGCATTGATCGCGTCACGTTCTTTGGCAGAAACTCGGTAGGGTTGTTGCTTTATGGGCGAGACATCGGTGTGTATAATAATCCGGTGTTTCATAAGGGGCGTTTGACGCACCTTTGAGGACGAAGCGAAACACTCTTGAAATTCAAGCAACAGCTCCTGCAGCGCTGCGCGTTCTTTCTGCGTGAGGCTCGAATTGATGTCCCCCTTTTCAAGAGCCTTAGAAACGCCGGTCGATGTCGATTGTAGCCCACTATTTATTGATGCGGCAGAAAAACATTCAGCAACGTCTTCGATGGGGTAGGCGAAAGCGATAGCGGTGCGTCGAAACAGGTGCCGCTGCTCATTACTAAAATTTGTCACAAGCAGCGTGGCACGTCTGTCGTGAAGCGTAATGAGGCTGCGGGCTGCGCAGACACCTATGCTAAACAAAAGTGTCAAGTTGCCTTCGGCGACTGCCTCACCGTCACGTATCTCGTCACACACGACTTCAACCAGGATGCTTGAACGTGGAGGCAACGTGATTATGTCGGCCGAAACACGAAGCGAACTGAGATGGCTGTCATCAGGCTTTTCTGCTTTGTCTGTAGAGAACGTCACTGTGCGCTGTCGGAGGTCAATGATAGCACCGTATTCACGTAAGAAGTCGACGCCTAGGATGAGGTCTCGGGAGCATTCAGGAAGTATAAGGCAGCTGCAGAGAAATGTGCGTTTGCGAATGCCGACTCTAATCGTGCAGATACCGAGAGGGGTGACGACGTGCCCGCCGGCTGTACGGATTTGTGTCCCGTACCACGGCGTACCCACTTTCTTGAGATGCGTCGCCAGTTTTCTGCTCATGATGGAGTAGTCGGCCCCTGTGTCTAATAAAGCTGTAATATCGTGGCGGCCGTCGAGCACTACAGGTATATCTAGGGAAAGTCGGCTTTCTGATTCGGGAGCTGTCGTCGTTGAACCACTGCTGGTACGTACTCGCATGGATTGGGGCCCTTGTTCGTGTCGTTTATCAGCGGCCCCGCCCCCGAAGGTCGCTGTCGTTAGTTTTCCCGCCTAGGGCTGAGCGGCCGTGCTGGCGCCGCCCCTGGGTAGTTCGGGACACTTGACGAAGACCTTCTTGGAGATGGTGATCGTGACTGGCGCCGCGGGAGCAGTGGCATGCGCTGCTCGGACAGGTACTCCTCAATCGCTCTGGGTCTTTCGCCAAATCTTGGCCTGGGTGAGTCGACGGCGAAACCCTGAAGTCCGAGGCGACGGTACTGGCATTCGCGGTACACGTGTCCGGCTTCGCCACAGTGGTAGCACAGCGGCCGCCTGTCCGGTGTGCGCCATACGTCCGATTTCCGCGGGAGGAGCTGCCGATTCTCGAAATGCTGGACTGGTTGAACTGCTGGGAGTGGATCGCGATGTGCAGGGTGTACGAAACGGCGTGGAGGAGCGTAACGACTCGCAGCTTCGGCGTACGATGCAGGAGCGACGTAACAGCTCACAGCCTCGGCATAAGATGCACGGTGAGGCTCGATCGGTACAGGTGGGGAAGCATCGTTGGACAGCGGGACTTGCAAAGCCTGCTGTACTTCACTCCTGATGAGGCTGGAGATGGATCCCGCAGCAGGTGGAGGCGGCCCGTGAATCTTCTGCAGCTCGTCGCGTACCACCGATCTGATGAGGTCGCAGAGAGCTTCGAGATTGACGTTACTCCCCGCAACTCCAATCTGGTCCACCGGCGAGGCAACATTCACGTGGCGGTCGTACACAGCTGATCGCTGCTGCAGCATGTTTTCCATTGTCGTTGCTTCAGTTAAAAACTCTGCCACAGTATTCGGGGGACTTCGCACGAGACCAGCGAAGAGTTGCTCCTTAACTCCTCGCATTAGGTGGCGCAACTTCTTGTCTTCTCCCATACCTGGGTCAGCGCGACGGAAAAGGCTCGTCATGTCCTCCACGTACGCCATCACGCTCTCGTTCGGCATTTGGATGCGTGATTGGATGGCCCGTTCCGCTCGTTCACGGCGATGGGGGTCAGCGTAACTTGCTAGCAGCTGACGGCAAAACATCGTCCACGACGAGAAGGGTTCGCGGTTCTCGTACCAAGTACGAGCTCCGTCCTCAAGGCTGAAATATACATTCCGCAGCTTGTTGGCGTCGGTCCACTCGTTGAAAGCCGCAACGCGTTCAAAGTGAGCCAACCAGTCCACAACATCCTCCAACATGGAGCCGCGGAACACCTTCGGCACTCGTGGCTTCTGCAGCGTGTAATTAGCCATCGGAATATTTTCCGTACCGCTCTGGGGTGGTGCAGTTGATGCCATCTCCGGTAGAGGTTCACGCTCGGGGGACAATCCTCGGATTCTCCGGCTGGCCCGGTGGACAGGTGTTGCGACTGCGGGTATAGGGCTCCCAGGAGGCGTTTGGATCATTGACTGGGAATACCCAGCGACTCCACCAGTTGTCGCGCGTGAACAAGAGGGACTTCAGGTAAAGAATACCGCGTAGTCACAGAGGCGCAGGTCAGGGACACCACAATCCAAAAAAACAAAAGCCTCGGCGAGAGCGCGCTAGCCCAACAACTTCTTCCTCCTTTTTCTCCTCGATGCGGGCTCGTGCTCGCCGCAGTTCATGGCCAGGTGGCAATATATATATATATATATATATATATATATATATATATATCGTAACGTACAAAGAAAGAACCAAGAGACAACGCCCTTCCTTACAACGTCAAAACTGCAGCTACTCAAGGAACAGACACGAGCGACTGTTGGATAGCTACAGGAAGTGAGACTAATGAAAACGTCAATGTTAAAATGTAATATTCAAAATGTCATTAAAACACCACACCCAACAAGAGCGGAAACTCCAAACTAGAGATAAGCCAGTAATAGTTATTCTAATTTAAACCCAATATTACCAAAATAAATTAAAAAAAAACTTTTGATCCGGTTATTGAAGGGCCAGAGCCGACAAAAGAACTGCGACGAAAATTAGATGCGCTCGCCGCACCATTGTTAGGCGATGGTGCGGAAAGTTTTTTTTTTCTATACAAATTAAATGGTCCCTCAAAGGGTTTTCACTGTCATCACCTTGTTCCGCGTAAACTTCAAGTTGTTAACACCACCCGCGCGCCGTAGAACACGCGGTGTGGATGATGATGATGATCAAAACTTTATTACTCCCAAAAGAGGGGACCGACCGAGAGGTCGGTTACGCTGCTTAGAGGAGGTCAGTGGCGATCCATTGGGACACCGCGGCCTCCGATGCGCGTGAGATTACCCGGCGTTGCTGTGCCAAGTCAATGATATCAATGCAAAAGGGATTCCCATGTACCTTCTGTGTGAGAAGCATCAGCGTACTGTGGGCACGTCCATGCCATGTGTATGAGGGTGGCCGATTGTGAGCAGTGTTTACAGTTTGGCGTCATAAGGTGAGGGTATACCTTGCTATAAAGCCAGGGGTTGGGAAAGACACCTGTCCGAAGCTTGCGCCACAGGACGGGATCACGTCGAGAGAGGTCTTTATGAGCTGCAGGATAGTGGAGACGGCCTAGTCTGTAGTGCTGTAGAATGTCTGTGTAAGGAACGCCTCCTATAGATTTCCCGTGCCTGCCGGATAATCGGCAGTCACTTAGGAAGCGGCGGTCGTCGGAACTACGGTGATGGCGACACTCAAGTTCAAGTAGGGGTGTCTTCAAATAGGTTTTACGTTTTTGGAGCTTATATGGAACTACGTAAAAAAGTTTTAAAAAAGCGTAAACGTAATTATAATTAACCTCACGTAAGTGACGCCGTCATGCAGCAAGCAACTTTTTTAATACATGGCATCCTCTGAAATCAACAGCAAACGCCAAAATTGCCAATCTCAAAGGCCAAGTACAAAGACCCTTACCCCTCGTAGGCAGCGCCGTCATGGATGACCGGCGTTTCGCGCTCATCCGGCAGGCACGGGAAATCTAAGAGGCGTTGGTGTAAGAGACCAAAGCAGTTAGTTGTTCGCAGGCCTGGGAGGGCGAAGAATGAGAAGTGTAAGGCGTAAGGAACTCCACCCGGCAGTTGATTCCTAACTCGCCATCCGAAATTTCGACGCGGGTCGTATCTCTACACAGGCATACTCAATCATCAAGCATCACGCCCCGCCTGCCCCACCTCGTTTTCTTATCTGGGCCCCAGCTCATGAATCCCTTAGTGGAAATGCGCAGGCACACACTCTCGCCCGAGATCTCAACGCGGTGTGGGGGTGGCGAGCGCTGCTGAAGCAGATATTAAACGAGGCGGCCGATCTTCGTCGTCGCTCGGAAGGCGCGCGCGATACCACCCCGCCACGCGTTAGGCCTGCTGTCGAATGCTCAACGGTGAACTGAATGCTCAGCCGTCAGCAGCAGCTACGAACTTCGATTTAAGGTCGCGGTCACGATCGCTGGCGCGCGCGCTATCTGGACAAGCATCATCGTATCTTCATACACCTTCTTTCGTAATGTGCCCTCAGCGTGTAGAGATTGCGCGAAACACACGCTGTACACTGATAGCAGCGAACATAGAACGTCGCTCGTGGATAATCTGCCAAACAGTGAAGCATGTCAGCATGCGATCGAAGACTCCAGCGCTATCGCTAGCGATTGGGTAAATTCCAGAACAATATCCAATGTACGGGTCGTGCGCGTAATCTTCCCCAAAGGTTCTAAGACTATCTGGACGGTTGCCAGTTATTCGGGCGCAGTTTGCACAAGGCAGTGTTACACGTACAATGGTGCGGTAACAAAAACGGAAAGAAACGATGGAAGGCGGACATTATTATGTGCACCTTCCATCAGGTTATCGCGTCTTTTTTTTTTCATTTAAGTGTTTTCATTCTAACGTGCATTGCAGTACGAATAGTACACCCTCGAATGAAAGAATGGAGAGACACTAACAAAAGGACCACAAGAATGGCAAAGGAATCGCATTCCCGTCAAAGGGACACCGAGAACCGATATCAGGTGCGGCCGCAATTTCCTTATACACCACCGCATGTCTGCTTCACCACCACGAACAAACGTGTGCACCCGCCGGCGTCTGCCCAATCTATCTATACCCCGCCACCAGATGGGGTTTTCCGACGCCCCATTCCCTCTTCTTTTCCTCCCCATACAAGCATTCTTGGCACTCGCGTTCCCCAATTACGCTATTCCATCAACGACATCCATGCACGGTTGGCCGGCCGGTACAGGAAACGAGGAGCTCATGAAAAAAAAGAAAAAGAGGAATACCTTAACGAACGGGAATGTGTGCATGCTCTGTACCCTTATAACAACATTCCCTTTTTCCCCAATTTATCTTTCTATAGCTCGCGCCTGTTTCTTTTCTTCGCCCCAGTGGCGTCATCGCGATACTTCCTTTTTTTCTCACCACGAGCCTCTCCTTCCTTTCCCTTGTTCCCCATTCTCGGAGAGAAAGCTTTCCCCAATTTTCCCTGCACCATCTGTCACGCGTCCCTCTCTCTCTCCTCGTAGCGTGTCTTGTTCCGTATATTTTCCCTTCGTCTCCCCTTCTTATCACACGCGTTCTCCTCTCCACTCGCGCAACGTGTAGAGACACCGTCCATTATCTCTGCATACCTGCCCACCCTTCCTTCCCCGCACACCCGCTTGATCCTGCCTCCTTCCCCCCATTTTCCCCAGCTATCCCAACGGAGCACGTCATTGACACGCGCGATCTCACAACACGGGTTCGGGAGTCCCTTTAATATATCAAATCGAGTCTGTTCATTTCCCTGTGTGCTCATGCAGTTCGCTGTCTTTTGATCACTTCTTTTTTTCCTTTTCTTGTCCAGAATCCACTACGTGCTTGACCGCGCCGAGCACTGAGAGGCTTACGACGAACAGAGCCCCGGCGCCGACCAGATCGCAGCAAATGAACAAATTCGATGGAATCGTGAAGTGGTGCAGGATTTTAGATACCGGCGTCGGACGCGGAGATGGAACACGTTGGAGTCGATCGACTCGCCAGCGTTTGATTCGTTTGCCCTGTTTTTTTCTGCTCAGCTCGTCTTGAACCGCCGAAGAACAGCGCCCTCAAGCGCGCTATAGGCCAGCTGGGCAAGCTTTCGCATCAAGGAAACAAGATTCCGTGGCCCTGGCTTGCACGAACTTACGAGGCGAGAGGCAAATCGGACGTGAAAAAAACAGGTGCGCCCACACATGAACGCTTTTGCTATAACGTTAAGGACAGTATCGTTGCGAGCGGTAATCGAAGGCGCCAATTCGTGCTATAAAAAGTCGGTTCACTTTATAAGGTCAAAAAATAGAAACTAATGAGAATGCAATCCAACAAGGTCAAATCGTACAATAAACATATTGGTGAACGAATTGGTTGATACAATGCATTACGCTAACCCAGGCGGACAAATTATTGCTGAAGCAGGTGTCCCGTGTCGACAGCGAACTCTCTAATCAGTCCTTAATTACTCATTGCGCGTTTATTAGTAAGCGCTATGTCCATCGCATACATACATACATAACATACATACATACATACATACATACATACATACATACATACATACATACATACATACATACATACATACATACATACATACATACATACATACATACATACATACTACATACATACATACATACATACATACATACATACATACATACGAGCTGGGAGAGATGAGAGGCAGCGGCGCAATCAGGAGAAAAGACGCGCCGAAATGATGGCGACGTAAGTGATTAACTTAATAGGCAAGCAATTGACCAAGTGAACACTTGCAAATGAATTTGGCGAGCGCGTACGTGCGACTAAGCGAATCAGGCTCCAGAATCGGAGTGGACTATGCGTGCTTGAAAGTGTGGCATGGTTACCTGATGGACAGTTGTTGTTAGTCTTAGCTAGCTTGGGGAGGGCGAGGGGCGGGGTGGTGGTGTTCCTACCTTGTATAAGCTTTGTGTGGTAATGTATACACATACAAAACTGAAATGTTTTGAGGAGAGACGTATGAATCCCTCCTCCACCCCCTCCATCATCTAACCTCCGCTTCGCGCATGGCGCACCCCCTCTGCTTGCTTGTTACATCACCACGCTCACGTTACGCGCTGTTATGCACCTTCTCAGCAAAGCACACGGCGCTGCGCCAGACTACACCACAAAGAACACCAAACGCCCCTACCACTTCATTTAGGTGCTTGGTTTTGATTTCTGATTTGTTTCTTTTTATATATAAATCTTCTCTTCCCCGTGCATTCGCTTAACGCACCCAAGGGGGGAGGCTTTCCGCTAAGACAGTCATCCCGCCGGCACCCCCCTACCAAAACCCATCAGGCTGGTACAAATTGGGCGTGACGGGGCGTCTCTCCCCCAAGGCAGGAAGAAAGGGAAAGAAATGAGTGGGAGACGACACTGTATGGGTAGGTTGGGAACACGGGGAACGCTCGGCGCTCCGCATACACGGAAACTGGCTAGAAACAGTAGCCCCGAATTCTGAAGAGGGGGAGACACCCACATTCAAATAATCAAGGAAAAAAAAATTCTACCCGGGTTTGAAACGTAGCGGCTCTAAATCATACCGGTCGCTTTCATCATTAATACTTTTTTTGGTTTTTCGACGATTTTAGTATTTCATTACTTATTCATTGTGAACGCGGAGCAAAAAGGGGCTTCGCGTAAAGCCGAGAAAGAATGCTCCTGGTCTGTTTTCAAGCCGGCATCTCTCAGAAGAAGCTTTTGTGTTAATGGAGTTCCGAATTTTAGGTGAAAACGACGGCGATCTTTTATTCGTCTTTTTATGAAGTATTATTTGCACTAGACAAACTTTCTTAACACGCTGTATTCGTCTATAAAAGTGAAAAAATTATAAAAGGGGAAAACAAGTGAAATAAGAAACGAAGTTTCATTATCTACCTTTTTTTCTCTCTCTCTTTAGCTCGTCAATTCATGGATCTTCGTCAGCATCGATTTTCATTCACGTACATGGCCCGCACAGAGTAGTTCTTTGTTTCAGAGCCTCCTATTCATGTGTGTGTGTGTGTGTGTTTAAATAGCGGAATAACAAACACTCTTCCATTACTTTATAAAAACAACAGAAAATGTTTAAGGTACGTCATGCATAATGATTCTCTGATCATAGATTGCTTTATTTGCAGCGGATTCCACATCGTTTCGCTGTTACGAAGAATCGAAGCGATCAAAAAATGAAAAAAAAACTCGTTCCCCCAAAATAAACTTTTTCATAGCTCAATAAGGAAATATTTGCATACATCAATACACGCACGGGATGAAAACGAAATCTAAGTCTGTGAACAGTTATCGAAGACTCACGAAGAAAGAGTCGGGGTTGGGGAAACGATTTTTTTATTCATCGTTCGGTTATTAACAAGCGCCAGAGTGAAATCAGGTCTTGTTCAAAGATGGGGGACCACCTGTTACAAATTGAAGTTGTAAAAAAAACATTTACAAATTTGAGGTAGATGAGCTCAGGCAAGACCAATCAGAAGCAAGCCAACAGACTGAAAGCAAAAGCACTTGAGTGCATGTGCATGACTCGGTATGCAGATATCGATGAGTGCCTCAGCGTTATGGAAGGAAAGAAAGAGAGAAAAAGAAAGGAAGAAAGGGAGGAAGAAACAAAGAAAGAAAGAAAGAAATGAAGCTATATAGGACTGCCTTCATATTAAACAAAGAAAAAATGTGAAGCTACTTATCAGTCCTTTAGTATAAAAGAAAGAAAGCTATATACAACTGCTTTAATATTAAACAAAAAAACAAAGAAAAAATGTGAAGCTATCTATCAGTCCTTTAGTATAAAAGGAAGAATGAAAGAAAGAAAGAAAGAAAAAGAAAGAAAGACGGAAAGAAAGAAGGAAAGAAAGAAAGAAAGAAAGAAAGAAAAAAAGAAAGGAAGAAAAGAAAGAAAGAAAGAAAAAAAGAAAGGAAGAAAGAAAGAGCACCAGTGAAGCGTGCCTAAGACGCATACGCTTTTCCCGGTCATAGCAGCTATAGGTAAATCAGAGCAGACAGCCGGTTTTAGTTTTTTATTTCTTTTTCCTGCTTCAGCTGCCTGCGTTCGTGGCAGCTTGTGATCCTGCCGGCCCCACACATTTCACACTCCGAGGTTTCTTTCCTTTTCATGTTCTGGTGTTCAGTGCATATTTATTAATATTATTATTTTACATTGGCTCTTTCACTGAGCTGCCTGTGCAGGGAAGCTTGAAATTAAGGGAGGCGAACGCGCGGGGTGGATACAGAACACGCACTGCATGAGGGCGAGCAGGAGAAACATCAAGGCGCTATAGAATGTGCTCGGTCGCCCGATCGCGCCTGCTGATCGCTCTGAACACTGGCTCAATATTTTTGTTGCCTCTATGACGGCCTTCTTTTATTGTTAAGTTTTAACGCGACAGCATTTGACAGATCGTGTCACAGAAATTCCGCCGTCGGCGTCGGCACCGTTAGTTGCGAGCGAAAAATTGTCCGTTAGAGAAAAATCAAGAAAAAAGCAAATAAAATAAAGAATAAAATTTTCGGTCCTATTGAGGTGTCCTACCACAAAGCCACGGTGTTACTTGCAGTTGCTTTGGGAAAAACACTACGAAAATGTCATACAGTGGAAGGAGCCTCCTTACCGCATTTCGTTCGACAGGTGTCACGACGAGAACGAGCCCATTCGGTCATTTGCAGGCACATTTGGGAGGCCATCACACTACGTCGAAAAAGGCCGGGATAGTGCAGCCATCGCCGCTAAAAACACACGGGAACTATCAAACAGCTTTATAAATGGACAACTATGTCCATCTTGCGGAAAAAATATCATGCCTTTCCAGAGGCATTGATTAAGCTAACAGGAAACGTTAGACAATGTGCTGCCATCTGTGAAGCAATCTGAGACTCTTTATGCCCCTTCAAGGAAATACAATTTCAACAAACCACAACACTTGCATAGATTTAGCTTTTCGTTCTCACGACACCACTAAAGAAGTGAAAAAACTGCAGTTGCCATTTCACCGACCATAAGACGATGCTTGTTGCGGTTGGCCAGAAGAGGTCTCTAAAAGAACAAGTCGAACGGTTGCCAGATAACTAATACCAGACGGACGACAGAATGTGACTATATACAAATACAAGTGTCACGCCTACGCGCAGTTCATAATACAAGGACCGTGTGACTATATCACTGTACAATATTTTCATGAAGTTGTTATAAAGTGATGTTAAATCGATCAAAAACCTGTACCGTTACTATAGATACGTCCCGCTTGCGTGCGCGCGCGTTTGTGTGCGTGTGTGTGTGTAACAAAACACATTATCAAGTATGCACTTAGCGGTTGAAGGCCGCACAAGGGGTAGGATTTCACTATCGTATTCAACTATTAAAGGCAAAGCTTAACGGTCCCCCTATTTTTTAATTCAGTTCCGCTGTTCTCTTCGTTCTGTAGGGGGGACCATTTGTCATTTTCTCTGAGCGGAGTGGCATTTCAGATTTCACTCGTCACAATGGTGTATTACAGTCTGCACTCCAGGCACACCGACCGTA
Organism: Rhipicephalus annulatus; assembly: GCA_013436015.1. Lineage (NCBI taxonomy): Eukaryota > Metazoa > Arthropoda > Arachnida > Ixodida > Ixodidae > Rhipicephalus > Rhipicephalus annulatus. Next base: position 331,564 of record WOVY01014566.1, on the reverse strand, counting down.
ACATTCCGCGCTGTCTGCGTTCCATTGCCCGTACGTGCAACACGTGCTGGGCAGTTATAAATTCATTTATTTGATCTGTTATTTATTTTCAAATGTACCCGCCACGGTGGTTTAGTGCTTATGCCGCTCGACTGGTGACGCGCAGGTCGCGGGATTGAGTACCGGCCGCGACTGGAGCATTTTCGACGGAGACGAAAATGGTTGAGGCCCGTGTACTATAGGTTTTGTTGCACGTGAAATAACCACAGGCGGTCGACATTTCCAAAGCTATCCACAGCTCCACTACACTTCCACAGTTTTCCATTTATACTTATACCATACTTCGGGACTTCAAACCACAACAATTATTGATATTTTACAATGCCGCAGCACTATGGTGTACTTTTGAAGGGTATTTGTTCTTCATATTATCTACTATATTAAAGTTACGGACACCCCGACAGAACCTGCACCGTCATTGTGACGTTCTGCATACTTTTACGATGTCTGTGCCATGTTCTCATTTTTAGGGGCGAAGCTCCTTATGGCGTGGCTTGTGCGTCCCTCGTAGTACGTAACCACCAGTGGCACATACCCGAAATAGCGGTCCTTACAATGTCTGCTGGATGGGGTCACCTGTATACGATGAATACATGATGAAAAGATATGAGATGGCTGTGCTTGGAGTTTTCTCTAGACATGAACGGACGAACGGACTGACACACGCACGGACGGACAGGCAGAAGGGCATACGGACGGATAGACAGACAGAGGGATGGCCGCAAAAAGAGATGGACGGACAGACAGACGAATGAACGAACGGACCGATGCACCAAGGATCACACAGATAGGCGGACGCAAGAACGAATGGACAGACAGACTGACGAACGCTGCGCCCCACCAATCATCATTCACTCCGTGGATATGCTGTGATTTTTTTTTCTATACCTAATCGCATCGCGTTGTAGCAAACCGACCGGATGCGCGTCTGACTGACCTTTACTGCCTTTACTTCTTCCCTACTTTGTCCCTGCCCTCACCACAACGCAACCGCCATAGTTGGGACCTGAGCCTTGACACTTGATTGCGATCGCCTAAGTTTCAACAGATTGATGGCACGGATTCCAGATTTGTTACCCTCGCTGCACCTTGGGATGTCCAAGAAGTAACGCTAATGTCACCTAAACAATAGCACGTTGTTTGTATTTAGGGCTGGAGCGAACTCTCCATACGTTTCACGGCGATATATTTAGTATGCTTCGCACTGCCTTGCCCAATTACACCAGTGTACTGCGGTTAAACCATAATGATACGCGTATAATACAAAAATTTTGGGGTTTCACGTACCGAAACCATGATGTGAAGATGAGGCACACTGTAGCAGTAGATCAAATATAATTCTGATCGCTAGGGGTTTCTTAACATGCACCAAGTTCGAAGTACACGGGTACTTTTGCAAATAGCCCCCCCCCCCATTATTATGCCTATAATACTCTTATCAAAATTTATCCGCGACAAATAAGTTCTTCAGAAGCATCCGCATGATGATTAAAAAAAAAGCTAATTAAAACGCCGCTTCATTGCTCAAAAACACATACAGGGGTTATCTATCGCAGTTATATGCGATCTTTGGTGGATGATGATATTTCCATTTACCTATAACCTGCGAATGAAACTACGCCGGCGCACGCGTTCCAGGGAAGCAGCCTGCCCTCAAACCTAACACGACCTTAATCAATGCGTTTCCCCATCCATACTCTACGCGCCTTCTTTCTCGACTAACATAATCTAAGACGCTCCTTCTTAGGCAAACATGCGTGCTTACTCGTAGGGAGGACAGCAACTCCTTCGCCCTTGTTTGCTCTATGGAAGAGGCGCCCCTATCGAATCAGAGGTATACGGGCACTCTATGCGTGTTAATTCCGTGCAGCGCAATACACGTGTAAGCGCATTCGCTTGACTGTGTTTTGTGTCGCTTGGTGCACTGTACAGACAGTTAATCAATCAATCAATCAATCAATCAATCAATCAATCAATCAATCAATCATTAACCAACATGTATGTTCGTGCAAAATAGTAAAATGGGCTTAATGTCGCGTTTTTTAGGTAAGCTGCCAGCGGTTCACGACTTTAGAGCAGGTAAAGACCACCCGCTGTGACGAACGTAAACTCTTCGGTGAAACCTCTATTCTCTCGTCGCACGGAACACGGCCGTTGATGGTACAAAAGAAACTTAAACTGACGCAAAGGCAGGAAACACTTGACAAAAAAGACAAAAAAAAAGCAACAAGCAACGAACGAGAAAAGAGTGGGCAATAACAACCAGTTGCTGTTAAAGCGGTCTTGGACAACAATTATATCGGGCACGATAGCGTGGATCCATCTTGGTAGGAAGCGCACAACTTTTACACGAGGACGCAACAGACGCACTCGTGTCTTTTCTTCTGTGTCCTCGTGTAAAAGTTGCGCGCTTCCTACCAAAGCGTCTAGACAAGTTTGATTGTCTTCTACATCTGCAGTAAATTCAGAAGAGCAGTTGGACTGACAACTCCCAAGAAAACATTGTGTTCCGGCCAAAGTGGAAGTCTAGGAAAAAAATTTATTTTGCTCGTACCACAACTATATAGCTGTGACGAGAAAGTCGACGTTCTTGATCAACCAGCTTTGCAGGAAATTATCTTGTAGTAGATATATAGATGATCAATAGCTTTTGCATTTCCCTAAGCCGACTCGAAAGCGAAATTCGTCGTCATCTGAGCAGATTGTGTTGCCCCCCCCCCCCCTCTCCTCCAGCTTCCTTCCGACAACATGGTTATTCACTGCCTCAGAGATAGCATTGAAATGCCTGCACATCATGTGGCTTTTACAGTGCTTCCGAGATCAGCCCAGCTTTAGCCAAGCGACATTGTGATGTGATGACGTCACGTCATGACGATGACACAAACGTGCCAACATGTGACGTCCTAGGGTGACGCAATCACAGGGCGATGCTCTTTTCGCCTACTGCGATCGTGTTGACGCCGACGCCAATACCGAGTGTCAGTTTTCGCGTTTGATGAGACAACTTGAGGCTCTCGCCTTAAAAGTTTCGCGAAGGTTCGTAGTCACAGCTTTCAGCCAGACTGCACGCATTAAGGGAGACCCGGCGTAAGCTTTAAAGGACAAGGGAGGCATCCGATCGCCTACGCAAACACAAGTTCCGCGACGCGCGCGGAGCTCGAGCAGGGAACGAAGTTTACAACGCGCACACCGCCTCTTAAAGGCCTTGCGGGCTCGCCAAGGTTTGAAGCCCTGTTTACAGTCCAAACTTCTTGAGAAGGATGCTTGCTACCAGGCGTACGAGTAAAAAGTAAACATATAAATAAGAGTAACTGGGATATCGAGAGAAGCGCGGAAGCTAGGCAAGTTTTACGTATTACTGGAGAGTTTGTCAGGCGAGCTTGATAACTCAGAACGGCCGCAACGCCGAGGGAAGAAAGACACTTGAGGCGACAGCGTCTACAGGAACGGCAGTCACAAAGTAACCAAGGGGAAAACTGAGCCGCCACATGTTTGCAAGCCGCGTAGTATAGGGCAAAACGGTGGAAGTCAAGAGTCATTTCTTACCTTTATCGACGAACCAAATTTATCGAGCGTCCAATAAAAATGAACTACGTAAGTGAATGTTTTTTTTAACCAGCAGTACTTTCACTCATATATACTTCCACTACATTGGAGGAGTAACAGGAGAAAATTCAACACCTGCCACACCCCGCAGTTTTCTATTTTCTGACTAAACATGCACACGCGCGTACACAAAATACATTCGCTTGTGTGTATTCTTTTTCTGTAAATGCTCTGCCCTGAAACACGCTACCGTAAAAACAACTATTAAGGGCCACCAACTAGTACCCTATAGCCAAGCACACTGTTTTTATTAAAAAGAACTAACAGACAGTCGTGCGAAGCAAACTATAAGGAATGCTGTTAGAAGTAACCGTAATGTAAATGTGATGAAACAGAAGGGGACGAAAAGACAGCCGTAGCTCAGGGGTAGAGCATCGGGTGCGTTATGCGAATGTGGCAGGTCTGGCTCTTGCCAGTGGAGTTTCCGTCCGCTTTTCTTCGCATTTACATTACAATTACTTCTAACAACATCCCCAATACCTTGCTTGACATTGTCATCAGTTGGTCGTCATTAGTATTGCGTATAACAAAGAAAAACGAGCCCTTAAATTTACACTTCTTACCTCGGTATCGCTAAGGCTGTTTATCGCTCTCACGAAGCATTTTTGAACGTATTTTCGTGCACGTCGTGGTTTTGAACGTCGCAGACAGCGGAGCATACAACTGCCAACCGCCACCGTCTCGCGGTACGACACAGTCCCCAATTTCATCGCCTATATATACGTGGCTCTGCACCATCGCAAAAAAAAAAAGTTGTTTCTCTATCTGCACCATCGCACCTTTCTCTTTCCAACGCCCAAACACTTCGCTATACCGGCCTGAGATCGCATTGTTTTTCCGACTCGGTTCCTTCCCACCGTAGTCTGCTCGGCGGGGCGCCCACAGTCTCAAGTTTTGTAATCAAGTATACGGTCCCCCTCGCGTGCGCGTGTCTCCCGAAACCTGCAAGGCATGTGTGTAAGCAGAAGCGACAGCGCCCGCGAACAGGGAAGACTCCGGTAACGGTGCGTGTATAAAACTCCCCGAACCTAAAAGGAGGGGAGAGAAGAGAGAGATCATGGGCGAGTAAGAGAGGAGGGAGGTGGAGGGACGGAGGGACGCCACTCTCCCGTTTCCAGCTCACCCCGTCGTCTCCATTCGGGAAAATGTAGGGAAGAGACTCTCGCATCATGTACAAGAATAGGGAAGGAAGGAAGAAAACGGAGAGAAAGGGATAATCGATCCCTTCCCCAAGGTAGCTAACCTTCTTTCCTAACGTGTCTAGTCGCGAGGGGGAGCGTCCAACAGCGTCACGCTGGCGGGGGTCCCGACGGTGCTTATACGTATCTTACCGAAGGGAAAGGGACGAAAGGTAGCAAGGGATACCGCTTCTCCCTTCTTCCTGTCCTGAAAGAAGTGCGTGTACCAAGCGAGCTCGCCGAGCGCGATCTGGGAATAAGCGGGCCGCCTCCCTCTACCTGCCAGCGTTGCCTTACCGAACGGTCAAAAAGTGATCTTGCAGGCGTTTATGTCGTTTTCGTTAACGGTCCACAGGTGTACGGGGAGGCAGCGAGGTAGACGAGAGAGGGAGTAAAAACGAAGAAAAAAAAGAAAGAGCGGCCACCAACCTCACAGGCGTTTTGACGAAGATCCGCCGCGCGAGACTGCCACAGGTTGGATTTTATAATGTTGGGGCAGTGAAGGCATCACGAGGCCACAATAGAGATAAAAAAATACCACCTGTAATTACGGTACATAGTTTTTTTTTCTTTTGTAGGAAAGGCCACAGCAGATATAGCAAAAAAAAAAAACGCCCCCAGCTACTGCCACACGCGCGCTGTGCTACGGTGAGCTTTCTCCGCATGCAATACTGCACTGCGCGAAGCACGCTTTACAGTAATTAGTCTCGGCTTTTATCAAATAAAGTCTGCGAGTGAACATGTTTGCGGCGCGGAGCTTGCGCACAATGAAGCGTTAACGAATAAAAAAACAGTCGCGCTTCCTTTTCGAGGTACTATTTGCAAAGAAAAAACGAGTTGAAGGAAAACAGGTGAGTTTTGGGAAACTTGAAACATGCCTCGCTGCCGACGTTCCAGCGGGAGTTTCAGTGGTGCAAACATCATTAGCGAGGAGAAAGGCGCTCGGGCATAGGTTTAAACCTGTTTTCGGTGCCTAATAGTTGGAGAAACGACCCAGCGCAAGGAGTCGGAAAAAAATAAACGAGAGTGTTCGACCATGGTGAAAGTTTATCGCAATTGTAGTTGATTGGAGAACCTCAAGGAAAGCCTGCAGGGATTGTACCTCAAGAACTGCATAAAATAGTGTACACAGTGTACAATAAGTGCGAATTGGCGTATTTAATCAACCTTAAATAAAGAACGTAGTAACAGCGTAACAGTGCTTGTTGTGTGTATAGTTATTTGCATTGCGGTCCGGCTGTTTTCTTGTGGTGAGCTGTTATGCTGAAATTTCAAAGGAGCGGCAGAATTTCACAGTCTAATGCCTGTTTCTGACGTCATCCTTACAAGCTTAAAAGGGTGCTCGCGAGCAAATAAACGGACAGTGTTGGCTGCTGCGTTTCAATCACTTCAAATGACGTCTTCAGCAGTTATACAAGCTGTGTAGGGCCACTAAAGAAGAGAATTCATTACTAATAAAAAGCACGAAAATGACTCTGGCCCAAAGCAGCTTGGGCGATTCAGCATCGATTCAAAAAGCTCACACCATGCATTTGCTTAAAACGACCCGAAGGCGAAAGGGGTCTCCTTGTTCTATTCAGTTGGTTGTGTTTATCCTGCCTCCAGCCCCTACTGAAATCTCTCTGCACCTCAAGTCATCTTCTTGCACCATCTCCAAGAAGGAATGCATGGCGAGCGTTCTGCCCCATTTGTGATAGGGCCAGCTTTCACGAAGGAACAATGTCGTGTGATGACGTCACAATGTGACGTCTTCACAAGACATCGTGACGAGCGATGACATACACGGTCACGTGTTATTGTTATTTTTTGGGGGGTGAGGAGAACTTGCAAGACTTCTGGCGGGAGGAAGTTTATTTGCAACAAGCATGTTTACGTACATGGTTGAGGCGTGTGGTAGTAAAAGGTGCTACAAAGCAGCGTGAGAAAGCTCCCCCCGTATAATTTGATCTTAGTCACAAGTCCGAGAACCGATAAAACCTTCCCAATAGTTTATGTACGTCATGACCCCTTAAAGCCGTCTCCCTATTAACTATACAACATCGCATCATCTACATAAAACTACGAAAACTGCTGTTGTATAGCACGAATTTACGAAAGAGGGAGCGACCGAAAGCCGGATCTACAGCGAATACGAGAAGTTGGCGGGACGTCAGACAGCATAATTACCGCATAACTTGGGAACATAAAGTCTCTAATCAATGTTTTTTAACTCCAAGTGTTTTCAGCGGTCTACGCGGTTACTCACTAAACTAGGAGCGTAATTCAGAGTAGTTGACGTTAACCACGCAATACGCGGCCAGTAAAATATCGTAGCTTGCTGTAAACGTAGAAGGGTGCGCATTCACATGTGTAAATCCAGATTCGGTGTTAACAAGCGTTCCACACGGTTAGTGTTCGATAAGATAGTGGTCGGACCATTGAGTCCATTCAATCCTATCACAAAACTTTATTTTCCCGGCAACTGGACCTTAAGCCTTGCCGCTGCCTGCCCTGATACGCAAAGCAGTACGTACAGAGCCATGACAGCAGTAGTCTGCTTAAGAATGCACTGAACATATGTCGCAGCTGGGTTACATACGAGCAGAGCGAGCAAACCTGCTTGTAGAACGTTGTCGCGGTGTGTGCCAATAAGTGTTTCTCAAGTCTCGCAAGTCTTTGTGAGTGTGTGTCTGCGTTTCTCGCGGACAGTTGATAGGAACACATCGAACGGTCTGCGTCAATGCAATGTGTCAGGTCAAACGTTTGGCCCTAGCGCTTCAATGAAGCCCGAAACCCATTCACTAACACCACACACATCGATATCCGGACCCACTTTAGCCTGTTCAACGTGCGCCTTGATTGAGCCCGCATCTCCGCGAGACTACAACCAACACACACACAGACACCTTGCGTGCAAGTACAGCTCCCATCAAACGTCGCTCGCGGGAGACTTCCTCCCGAAAAAAAAAAGCCTTACGCAGGCTCTCCGTGCGACGCCAGCGCTATTACGCCTGTATACGTATATACATACACACACACAGACGCACCAGCGGTGCGGGCAGGTCGTTCCTTTTGAGCCCGCCGCGCTGATGGCTCCGGGACTGGCGCTTCTTCCCCATGCTTTTCCCCCGCGGACCCATTTTTTTTCATTTTCCCTTCCCTTTGTTCCCTATCCTACCGCACGCGGGCGTCGCGGCGCAAAAGCTTCTGTCTCCACTCCCTCTCGCTTGGTTTCTCTTCGCTACCCTCGACGTCAGCCGTTTCATCCTTGTCCGTGCAGTTCATCGCTGGCGTGCCAGAGCCCCCAGCTCCTTCCGGGCGAGGGTACGTACGACCGGGGTAATCGCGCGGGTGCCCGTGCCCAGCGGCTGTCCACCTACAGCGCCTGCTGCGCCTAGATCACAGGAAATGAAAAAAGAAGAGGGAAACAAAAAGAAAGATGCAGTGCAGTAATACGTTCAGTCGCTGGCGAGCAAACTGGGAGAGTGGTCCGAAACGCAGACTGGATCAAGCTTTCGTCTTATTTCAAACATTCTCCGTTCAGGGTGATAAAATTTAGACCACCTGGGAGATTCTCGTAGATACCCTTGCGTTCTCTGTCACCTGCGCTTTTGGGTGAAGAAGACGGCTGGTGGGTGTAGTGGAACAGGAAAGTATAGCGTCGTGTGGAACGAACGGTTACTGGTTTTTTTTTTCTGTTTCCTCACTGGAGCCGATGTGGACAACCCATAAAATTTTGCTCTTATGGCTTTCAGCGTCGTGCAAGTGGCTACAATGTCAGAGAGAGCGCCTGGCGTGACCATACGCTTAGTGTATCTACAGTTTGCTTAAGACAAGAAATTTCGGTAACTTTGCACAATTTACAATCAGATCTGTGGTGTATTGCAGTGACCTTTCTTATTTTGTTCAGACAAATGAGTTGGTGTTTATGTAGCTTCGTTAGATGCAACTACCAATCGAGTTTGTGCACATGTCATGGACTGAGATAAAGCCTTTGAAAATAAACGAACAGCAACGGATGTGGCCCGCAGATTGAGCAAGCGTCAAATTCATAGAGATCAAAAACGACACATCAAAGCAGGAATGACGACAAAAAAGGGATTTTGTGCAAAGCACCATGCGAAAATGCCGACACAAATAACGATAATATCTAAACATCCAGAAATCTTTAGCGTACGAGTAAAATGTAAATATGTAAACGATTTCGCCTACAGCTACCGGCGGAATCCTACAACCACGAATAGAACCGGATACCTTCTTCTGGGCGTCTGCATTGCTTGCAGCCACGGAACCCAAGTATGGCGACATACACCCTTGTTACAAAAGTAGCCTAAATCACGGTTAACGGAACCGTGGTTTGCGCATGTTACACAGTACGAGAAATTTCAGCTCTAGGAAACATAGCTTGGTAACCTTGGTTTGGCGATGAACCAAGGAAATGACAGCGCCCGTGGAGGATCAGTTAGTATACCTTAACCATGGACGCTTTCTTTTTGAGTAACATCGGCGAACCACGGTTGGCGCTAACCGCACTTAACTTCCCTGTGCAACAAGGGTAATAGTCTGCAGGGTACACCAATACCCTTGTTACAAAGGCAAGTTAATCGTGGTTACGACAAATCATAGTTAACCACGTTGAACTGCGGTTAGCGCCCACCACGGTTCCCCGATGTTGTACAGCACGAAAGTGTCATCATTTAGGGCGCCTAACGCTATACCTTGCGCACGCTCGTCGGCGTGCACCCATCGTTCATGGACGCCGCCATTCGCTCGGTTAACGCGAAAACGAGGTTTCCGAGCTCAGTTTCCTACAATCGCGGTTAGCGGCATAACCACGGTTTCGCGTACCGCGTAACAAGGGCAAACCACGGTTACGTTAACCACGGTTTCGGCGGCCAGTGTAACAATGGTATAAGCGAGGATCTTCACTGTACTGACCCTGGATACGCGGCCTATGCGGCCCGGTTAACAGCAGTGACGTAGCTTCGCATATGGGCATGGTCTCTCATCGCAGATGGCGGAAGTATAGTAATCCAATCATTGAAGGTGCTTTAGATCAGAATATTGACGGTAAGCACCACATAGAAGCTTAGCACGCAGGCTGTCGCACTGCTTAGCAGCAGGGCGTGGGTTCGAATCCCGACCTTCACAGCCGAACTTCGGCGAGGGCCAAATGCACAACACCCGTGTACTATATAGTTAGGAGCATGCGTTGTTATGACCGGCGTCAGCAGGCGCCATGCTGTCGCTGAGAAGCGTAGCCGGGCCGCGTTCCCACGCCTGGAACTCCAGTTTTCTCGGAACCAGCGTCCAGAGATGACGGGGGAGCGGCGCTCTTTTAATCCTCAAACAAGTAGCCGACTCGCCGAATGTCTATGCTCGCCAGCTATTGTCCCTGCTAGCCGGCGGATGAGACGTCCTGTCACCACGAAGCTGTAAGCCGTTCCGGAGGGGACAACAAAGAGCGTATTCCTTTGAAGAAACGGCGACCGCCGCCACAAAGTGCCCGGCTAATTGAGCGGACCGTTTGGCGGACCGTTTGATGTCTGCTGTCCGAAGCTTGGGACCCCTCGACCAGCGACATACACGACGAGCAAGAGCCTCTCTGGCGCCACCTTTAAGTGCAGTGATCTTGACTCGAAATTGGATGTTCACGTGCGCCGTGCCTGCTCGTACCTTTCACCTGTTGTGTGTGTGTGATTGGTGTTTCCCGCAAGAAGGAGGAGCCCGACAGGGCTTATAAGGACGCCACCGAGTGCGGGACGTCGCTCTGGACCAAGTAAAGGTTCAACCACCACGTTCGTAGTTTGTGATGGCTCTGAACTGTGTAGCGGTTCAACCACCACGTTCGTGGTTTGCGAACTCTTAACTACATGCTGTAAATATTTGTAAATAGTGCCGTAAACCCTGTTCTGTTTTTCGCATCCTCCAACGTCCTGCTTCTTCCTTCGTCAACCGACGCTGGGATCATTACAACTGGTTGGCAGCGCCGGGATTCGAAGCTACAAGTGACAACAACAGTCGGCCCAGGAGAAGCAGCTGGCTCGAGACATGGATCACGTATGGGTGAGTGCTTGGCTTTTCCTTTGAGTGAACCAGGTTCTAAAAGAGGATTAAATTTTAGAACTGGTAGTTAACTTTGCCGAAAGACTCAGTTTCGCCGTTTCGGAAAGTTATTTTGGAAGTAGCGAGCACTCGGTACGATGATGGACTTACGGGAGCTGCAGAAGTCAGACTTGTTGCTGTTGTGTGAGGAATTGGGGATCGATACAAAGGGTTTGGCACGAAAACCCATAATCATTCAAGCGATTAATGATTTGGGGGCTGATGATGAGGAACTAAGTGAAGAATGGGACCTCATCATCGAAAGAAAACTAAGAGCAGCTCAGATGGAAGGAAAGAGTGAAGACGAAAGAGAAAGCCTCAAGCTAAAGTTTTTCAAACAAGACTATGAATTGAGTAAGAGGCTGGGACTCCAGCAAGGAGTACTTCTTGAAAATGAGGCAGAGTTCGAGATGTCTAGGTACATGCAGCCATATGAGGTATCATGGGATATGGGCCTGTATCTTAGACTCTTTGAACGGAAGTGTAGTGAACTGAAGTGTGAGCGAGACACGTGGTCTCACAAGCTACTCACGGTTCTGCCCTGCGAGGCAGCGGATGTTGTTGCGCGACTCAGTGAGCAGCACGCGAACAACTATGATGTTATTAAAGCAGAGCTAATCAGAAGATTTGGAACTTCTATTAGCAAAAAGAAAGAAAGACTCGCACCGGAGTCTGAAAGCGAGGCGCGTCGCAAAGCGCCGGAAGTTGAGGCGCCTGATAAAGCGCTTGAAACAGAGATCGCGCCAGAGAAAGGCCCGCGTATTCTCGAATGCATCCATGTAAATGATGTAGAGAACGAGGCCGTGGCCGGTCTGGAGGTGGGGACAGTGTCGAAAGACGCTCCTTGCGTGGATGAAGAGGGTGCCAGCAGCCCTAATGGGCCCAGTAATGAGCTGAAAACCTTCTTTGTGCCTCAAAAGGACCTTTCGACATTGTCAAATGTAGGCATGGTTAGCGCAGTGGCTGATGAGAGCAAGAGCGCCACGCTTCAGCAGTGCAGCGATAATACCGCGCTGGTTTGCAAACATCGCAGAAAAAGGAAGAAGCGAAAGTGTTCGGCACTGCCCAAGCATAGGACTAGTCCCACACCGTCCCGCGAGAGACGAAAGGGTAGGCCACTAATCCGTTTAAGGAAACGTCCATGGTGGCGTTCCGAGAGACCGAAGCGGCGAGCCAGATTTGGAGGGGGAAAAGAAGGTGCGTCACCCCAAGGAAAGGCGCGGTTCAGTTCGACGACTTCGGGAAAGCGGCCTTGCCCGAAGGGTCAAAGTCGAAAGGACAGAGTGGCTAAATACCGCGTAGGGGTGAACACAAAGAGGAAATGGCACAGGCTCCCCCCCAGCTACTGGCGTCACTTGCAAATTCCTGCGGGGAATAGGCCGAAGTTGAAATTGAGGTGTGACGGCAGTGCACTGCTTAGAGTTTGTGCATTTTGTACCTTCTGGCGAGCTCGAAAACTGCCGGGACCACGACCCCATCGGGTGCGATTCAGAGGAATCTAGTTGAGAAAAGGGGGCGGTCAGTTTTAACAATGGTTGCACGTGCGTGTTAAATATGGCTACTGATTATTGAATTGGAGATGCAAATTGGACTGTTTAAGTTTGTAAGTCACATTATGCGGAGTAAATTTTTGAAAAGGAGAAACCGCCGAACTAAAGGCTGAAAATTGAAGTCCATTAATCATTTGTACGAATATACCGAGAAGGTAAAAACTAAAAGAATTGTTCTGTTTTTTTAGTGTTTCAAAGGTTTAGTTTAATATCGTATGCCTTTACTGTCATGCGGATGTGGCGTGAATTGGCATTTAAGGAAGAAGATATTAACATAGACCATATGATTTCGTAAAATGGTTAAGTTTGGCGCAACACAGTGCAGTTGTCGTTGCGCGTTATGAGAATTGAGAGCCATTGGTGCACAGTTTTAGCGAAACCCTGTGCATTATTGTGAGGTGCATTTGATGAGTATTGCACTTAGCATTATTTTTGCGTTGTACACGGTGTGTTGCAACGTAATGTAAGGATAAATAATTAGAGCAACTGTGAAGGCTTAAGCGTTTGGTTAGTAGTGCCGTGAATTTTGCAGCGCCGTAAGAATGAGAATAATTGAAAAACGCTCAGAAGAACTCAGTGTTTTTTTCAATCAAAGGCGTTAGCAAAGGCAAGTAACTAACTGAACAAACCTGCCAGAAGGCAGTGTTTGTTACATTTTTTGTCGTTGTCTTCTTTGAAGAATGATTGATCTAGAGATCATATAAACGGATCATTTAAGCTTTCCCTAACCGTTGAGGTAGCCCGTTAGGTCAAAGCTTTGGTTAAGCTTTCGGGAGGCTGGTGAACTTTATGTCTCAGTGGTAGACAATTACGGGCGGCCGTAAACAAAGACGGACGTTCGGACAAAATTAGCGCTCACTGAATCCGAGTTCCTGACTGATGCTCTCAGCAGGACAGGGCCGTGTAAGTAGTCAGCGACAAAAAGAAAGAGTCTGCCGTTATATGTCTCGACGACAGTGGCAACGAGTATGATGCGTTCTACTTGAGCCAGAGTTTGGGCTCTCGTGAGATAACGTACTGCGCTTCAGGAAAGGAGTGCGCCTGCATTGTGTAGAGCATTCATCAGTGGCAGTGTTATCTCAGGGGAGGGCTAAATTTAAAGTAGATACAGGCCATTGTCCCCTTGGCTGCAAACCATGACATCGAAGAACAGTCGCCTTGTGAGGCGGAGCTTGATTCTTCGAAAATATCATTTTGGCATTAGGAAAAGGGCAAATTGAATGGAAACGCTGGCGTGCTCAGCCGCTCTTTCTAAACCATTCTGGAGTGCTCTTGGTGTATGAAAATTGATATTTTAGTTTTTTTTGTAGTGCATCTTATTATGTAAATTTGTAAGGTAGCACGTCTGGTTTTTCAGCTCAAGTGAGTCCCGAGAGTTCTGAGAGTGAGCTTTTGTTAAAGCTAGTAATTAAAATTGGTTGGTCATCCCTCTTTTGGCTTGGTTTGTTCGAAGGGGGCCGAGTGCTTGCTTGTGCATGTGGTCCAGTTTCAGAAATGGTGTCGAAGATTCGGCCTTTACTCAGACCATGCCACAAGCGAAGACGAGTTCTTGGGATTCGACTACGGACCCTTTCGTCGTCCCTGCGAGCAGCAGTGTTGACCGCTGCCCTCCGTGACTCATCTGGCGAGGGGGAAGCTGTTATGACCGGCGTCAGCAGGCGCCATGCTGTCGCTGAGAAGCGTAGCCGGGCCGCGTTCCCACGCCTGGAACTCCAGTTTTCTCGGAACCAGCGTCCAGAGATGACGGGGGAGCGGCGCTCTTTTAATCCTCAAACAAGTAGCCGACTCGCCGAATGTCTATGCTCGCCAGCTATTGTCCCTGCTAGCCGGCGGATGAGACGTCCTGTCACCACGAAGCTGTAAGCCGTTCCGGAGGGGACAACAAAGAGCGTATTCCTTTGAAGAAACGGCGACCGCCGCCACAAAGTGCCCGGCTAATTGAGCGGACCGTTTGGCGGACCGTTTGATGTCTGCTGTCCGAAGCTTGGGACCCCTCGACCAGCGACATACACGACGAGCAAGAGCCTCTCTGGCGTTACCTTTAAGTGCAGTGATCTTGACTCGAAATTGGATGTTCACGTGCGCCGTGCCTGCTCGTACCTTTCACCTGTTGTGTGTGTGTGATTGGTGTTTCCCGCAAGAAGGAGGAGCCCGACAGGGCTTATAAGGACGCCACCGAGTGCGGGACGTCGCTCTGGACCAAGTAAAGGTTCAACCACCACGTTCGTAGTTTGTGATGGCTCTGAACTGTGTAGCGGTTCAACCACCACGTTCGTGGTTTGCGAACTCTTAACTACATGCTGTAAATATTTGTAAATAGTGCCGTAAACCCTGTTCTGTTTTTCGCATCCTCCAACGTCCTGCTTCTTCCTTCGTCAACCGGAGCTGAGATCCACAACAGCGTTAAGAACCCCAGGTGGTCGAAACGTCCGGAGCCCTCGACTGCGGCGTCTCTCATAAGCACGAGACGCACCAACAATGTTATATTGCGCGTGTCATGTGTGAGCAGAATAGGGAACGGCCGGTGGTGGTGAGAGAGTGGTGTAGCCTTGGGTGTGCAATTTATCATGTGCCTCTGTCATGAGAAGGTTATATAACCCATATAGTTTCTTAATATACACTAGAGGGAACTCTGGCGCTAGTTTCTATAGGAGCTGCAACGCACGGCGCTTCAGCGAGCATGGGAATGATGGGTAGTACCCACATTTGTCTAAACTTCGTACTTCTGGCTTGATTTTGGCTCCGTGTGTGTTCGCGTGGCTTGGAGCTGTTTTCTCACGAAACAAAAATCAGAAAATGTTCGGCGATTGTGCTTCACCACCTCATTATTTTAGACTTACTTTTCCAAATTGGGTCACGAAGTTCAAAAGGTTTGAATGTTTATTTCAAAACAAAAACGAAACACAGCAATGAACGAAGCCGCAAGTACGATTCGCCGCCCGCATGTACGAACACTAGACAAATTTGTGTACTACCCATCATTCCCATGGTCGCTGAACTATCGCAGCACCAGAGAGCTAATTTAGCTCTAGTTAAGAGAGCTATAGCTAAGCTAGCAAAGCTAGAGCTAAGCTAGAGAGCTCTAGTTTAGCTCTAGCTAAGAGAGCTCTAGTTAATTTTAGGAAACTCTATGATATAACTTCATTGCTCTGTCCCTTTCTGGGCTGCAGAAGAGGACAACAGCGTTGTTGTGCACGGGTGAGACACGACGGCTCACTCTACGGCAAACAGATTAATTAAAGCCAAAGCGATAGTCCTAACGTAAGTGCGCATAACAAAAAGTGAACGGGCAGCGCTCAAATGCGGGAAAGATCTGACGCCGCTCTAATAACTAAAACAATTCGTCCTACAGGTTCACCATCTGTATTGCTTAAAGTTGACGAAAATGATATTGGAGATCATACATAATAAATTCAAGAGACCACAAGAACAGGGTGTTGTTTTATTGATGCAGAATTATAGTTCTCGCCGCTACATAGGGTGTCACGAAACTCTTGCATCTCTTTTTCTGTAGTCCAGGGGACTCGAGAAGTCAAAACACGTTCGATATATCTCGTTAGTACAAGAAATAGACAAAGGAAAAGGTGACGACACAAACACGCCTTCCAACTATCTTACCTCTGCTCACAAACAAAACACTTAGTTCTCTCGAATAACGGTACAGAGGGTCGGTGAACGTAGTAAAAAAAAAATCAAGCTTCGTTGCAGTAGATGACGCGCGCGATTAAGGACAAAAATGGCAAACGTTCTGTGCGTGTTTTTCATCAGCCTTATCTCACTCGAGCGGTGCTATGCTCATTAAAAGAAGCGAAAACCATAGCGGGATCGAGTCAGAACTCTCATGCCTCCTCTGCATACAGAGT
The DNA here is from genome assembly GCA_013436015.1 of Rhipicephalus annulatus. Classification (NCBI taxonomy): domain Eukaryota; kingdom Metazoa; phylum Arthropoda; class Arachnida; order Ixodida; family Ixodidae; genus Rhipicephalus; species Rhipicephalus annulatus. The sequence continues at coordinate 315,244 of WOVY01014566.1, read as the reverse complement.
ACTAATAGTAAACTGATGTTACTCGGCGCCGCGAAAGTATTTATGCTCAAGACTTGTCCTACGCTCGTGTTTCGTGTACACCGCAGAGCCTAACGATTTCGAGCGCGTTATCAAAGCCAGGCCAGCTGCTAACTGAGTTCCTCTGCTCCGCCCCACACGCTCAAAGAAGCACGTACGTAAATAAAAAAACAATTTAAAATCTCAAAGAAAAATCTCGTACAAGTTGGTCTAGGGACAGCCGGAAAACAAGGCTGCTCGCTTTCGTACACCTATGACAACGTTTGCGTTTGTCGTTATAACGTTTTTATGGTCTTTATATTTCACTTGCATCCCCTTCCACGTGCTTCTCCTTCTCTTTGATAGCGCCACTAAAAAGAACACGCCTGTCTACACGTAAACAAATAACGTCGCATTCAACCTTCCACTCCATTTTCATTCTCTCTCCTCATGCCGTTCACATTCTCTCCTTTTGATGGCGAGCGCTTACGAGTTGTATGCGGCACGCCTCTTCCTCCCAGCGAATCTGAAAAGATGGAGACTCCCGTCCGCGGCTCAAGCATCTGCAGTCCTGTTCGTGTATTCGCCGACGAACGCCTTCAGCGCGTGCAAGGACAGCATTTCTCTCGTCCCCGACAGAACGCACACACAGACACACGCAAGCACACACGTACACACACGGACGCACGGATGCACACGCACAGCAAGGCAGAAAAACTAAACGCAAAGGCGTTGCGTGGGGATCCGCAGTTCGCTAGTTCCCCGAGCAGCGCACCCTGCAACGCGGAGGGAAAGCTGCGTACCGCAGCGAAAATCGCGTGTGTATACAAGGTACTGCTGCTTACGTCGCTTCGTTCGCTATAAAGGGCCTGCCCTCACGGCTACCGCCTCCCAGGTTGCTCGTCGAGCAAGGAGGGTTGATGCGGCAGTTAAATCCTTGTTTTTTTTTATTTTCTTCCTCTACGTACCAGTCGTTGCTGCTCTTGGTTGTACGCAAGTGCTTCTTGCTGCTTTACAAGGGCGAGTGTTGTTCGTCGTTGCTTTTGTTGTTGTTGTCGTTGCTCGTACATACATTCCGGCTCCCGCTTTATAAGTGCGACTGCTGCTACTTTTAGTGCTAACGGTGTTTGTTTGTCGGTACACTTCCATCTTGGCACGGTAGAGTGCGTACGTGTATGTACACACCGAGATGCACGCTTCCCTGCATTACAGTGCTGTGCTGGGGATAGGCACGCCAACAAGGTGCTGATAAGAGACTCGGTAATTTTTCGAAACGAGAAAGAGTGAATAAAATGGGAAGACAGCTTCAATAAAAACAGAAGGTGCGCAGTTGCGCCGCTGAAAGAGCCGAGCGCAGTGCTGGGCGAAGAGAACTTCTCTTTCTTATTGTTTCGTATTCTCTCTTTGAAAGCGGTTGCTAACAACGGCAACGCGAGCTTTTCGTGAAGCGGCTGCGGCGGCTTGTCAGACAGGACCGGGGATTTTGAAGGCGAGCTCTTTGATACGAACTAACGTGGAGTTGGGGGGGAGTTAATTCTGGCGCGAACGACAGAGCGGGCTTGCGTGGTAATGCCATGGCTTTGGCGTCCAGTAATTGCACCCCGAGTAGCACGAGGGTAAAGAAGGAATATTAATAATAAAATGCAAAAGAGAAGAAAGCTATTCCGAAAGCTGGTTGAGTAGGCCCGCTGCGAACGACAGTATAGAAAACTGTGCCCTGGAGAAAACTTCTGCTTTCTATACTTCTGCCAGCTTGACAGGGCTTAGCAAAGGAGAAATAGAAAAATATGAAGTTGGATCTTCGTTTTTAACTCGACTAAACCATAAGCGGGATTTATATGACAGAAATGCTTTGAACGGTGAGTATTGTAGAGCATATAAAATTGTAGAGCTAGTTGTTTTGTTTTTTAGCGTGCGTTTCAGGATGAAAAGTATAAAAAGAGGCACTCATTAGAGCTCGGACATTATAATTAGACACCGACATAATGTCTTGCACGCAATTTTGACATCATCCGTTAAAAATGGCTAAAGAAATAAAGACTACACAGTCACAAATGCGCGCCACGAAAAGCCCACAATCTCATAAAACTCGGGGAGCGTTTTAGAGGGTGGCGTCAGACTCGGGACGTCGCAGGACTTCTCTACAGGGAATTTGCGTAAGCGACGAGCTTAGCCGTAGTCGCTGAAGCCGATACGTCAGTGCGTTTATCGCGACCTGTCTGCGTAAATCCTCGTTTTTAGCTGTCTATTAAGCCTTCCGCACGTTCCGTAAAAAAAAAAGAGTAAGTTAAAGCCCATCTTTTCCCCTCTCTACACCAAACTACCTAGACACAGTTCTACCCTTCGTTTCTCGCCTCGTGTCCTTCGTCCTAGGTTCGCCCCTGCCTCAGCATTATACTCCCTAGGCAGAGTCCCCACTTCAACTCTCCCCTTCAGCACTACACTCCGTGAGTGGAGTACAGATCCCCTCTGTTACCTCGTCCTTCATTTTAGGTCCAATAAGTCTCCCTCGGCGAGATCGGCGCCAGCGGCAGCAACGCGCAGCGTCCAACGAGTGCGCCATAATCCGCGACTCTCTTCTCGTCCGACCAACAAGGGTCTACTCGAGCGGCGAGTGCCGGGGTGGCTTCGCCGGGCGCTCCAGCACGCCGCTGCAAACGCCTGCCCGAGCGGCGATCTTCTTTTCCCAAGAGGCACGTTCGATGACTAAGTTGACTCGGCGCGCGCGTTAATCTGCGTCGGTCGCAGCGCAGGAACGCCGCCGCTCTCGCTTGGACGCGCGCGCCGAGTCGCACGGCTCAGCGCTCTTTCGAGAGCCACCGCGCCTGCCAGCGTGTACAGGCTTCAGCGCGTGCTCATCCAAACGGAAGGCCCCAGTCTCCTCTCTCTCTCTCTCTTTTTGGGCATCCCTCTCTCGCTCTCTCCCGCATAGGTCTCCTCGCTCTCGCTCCCACTATATCACCTACCCGTACTCCGAATTCTCCTCCTTTCTACGTGAGCTTCGTTTTGGTAGCGAGGCAGTCTTCTCCGCACGTGTTTGAAGCCACGCGGCGAAGAGGCAGTCCACGCGCGCAGGACGTTGCTAAGGCGGGCGGAAATGTACGGGCACCGAACTCGACGCGACACGCTACTTTGATCTGTTTGCTCGACAAGTGCGCGGGAAGGAGACGGCGCTAATGTTACTGTTGCTGCGTTAGACTATACGAAAAAACCTCGCACGTTCTGCCATCAAAGGGCGATAACACGGCAATAACAAGCGGTTGGCTATTTATAGTTAACAACAACAACAACAACAACAACAACAACAACAACAATAATAATAATAATAATAATAATAATAATAATGATAATAATTTCGAGGGTTTAACCTATCCAAACTAGCATATGATTATGAGAGACGCCGCAGAAGAGGGGTTCGGGAAATATGGACCACCTGGTTTTTTTTTTTTACCATGCACCTAAATCTAAGCACGCAGACGGGCCTCAAACACTTTAGCATCCATCGAAAATGCAGCCGCCGCCGCTTGGATTCAATGCCGCGACCCTTGGTTTACCAACCGAGCGCCAGAACCACTGGAACACCACGGCGGGGCTCATATTTAACAATTAAATCTACGCAGTTGAAATTATTGAGCCACATCAATTGAACTCCTCGAACGTCACGCTGGATCACATATAATATAGGGTTCTGTGAGATGGTAAAATGATAACAGACGGGAATAGATTCAGGCTGTTGCGAGTCGCGGCGACCGCAGTCTGCGGGTAGCGGGGCCGATCGCCGTCGCTCCGTCGAGCCAAGGACTAGGGGAGAGCTTTGAGCAAACTTAACGGATTTATTTTCATCTTTACAGTGAGTTGTTGAGATGACAGAAGAGAAGAGAAGAACTAGTGGTTTCACAAACCACGAGCGTGGTGGTTGAACTTTACTTAGTTCAGAGCGACGTCCAGCACTCTGCCGCGTCGTTTTATGCCCTGTCGGGCTCCTCCTCTACGAGTCGACCACCAATCACGCACACACAGGTGAGGGGGGGGGAGCATGCAAGGTCCCCGTGAACACTGCACTTTGGTGGCACCAGCAGGGCTCTTCCTCGTCGTGTGTGAGCCTTTAGTCGAGAGTGCCCACGATCCTGGCCGCATACTTCAAAGGGTCCGCCGATTATGTTCGCTCAATTAGCGGGGCGATCCGCGGCAGCCGCCGCAGTCTCCCCCAGGAAGACGGCGTCCCTGTTGTCCTCTTGGTGGCGTCTTGGCGACACTACGTCTCGTACTCCGGGACAATGCCTGGCGGGCATAGTCAGTCAGCGGGTCGGCTACTTGACAATGGATTAAACAAGTGCCGATCTTTTGAGGGGTGCCCGGTTCGTGGATTCCTCTGGGGAGAGCCCTTTGGCCAGCGCCGTCGTCGTCTGCCGGTTAACGCGCCAACGATGCGTGACTGGCCCAGGCGGGAGATAGAGTGGCGGCTCCAAAACCCTCTTTGGCGACATTCCATCCCGTTGGCGCCGCTGTCAATCAGCAGGCGACGTCTCGTGGGGCCGGCCTCTGTTGCTTCCTCCGTCCAGACATGGCGAGACTGTCCTTTTTGCACTAATCCGGCGTGGCAAATGACTCGCTGGGTCAAGGCATAGCCCGATCGCTACAGCTCCTCCGCCGACGGGAAGATCTCGGACGTCGGGTAGTACCAGCTGCTCGACGGGAGAGATCACAGTAACCGCAGTCTCCCAACACCATTTAAACCACAAAGACCCACCGCTAGAACCAGCAAGCGCCGGCAATGAGTTTTCGGCAACCAGGCTGGTCTTTCAAATGTGCCACAATGCACCTACGCTTTTTTTGTTCTTTTAAATGGCAACCACACTAATACGCTTGCCCATAGCTAAAAATTTCGATTACTCCAAATACCCCTTAAAATCATTACGGAAAACGTCCCTCAACGTTCCGTATAACACGACGCTCAGCTAAAGAATTCAACTGATCCCTCAGCACATACTAAAATACAAAGGGTAATGCAATTTCGTATACTAACACGCTTATTTGCTGAATGTAGTTTCATGTCAGCCCCTGTTTTTAAAGAACGCACAAGACTTTGCTGTGCGCTCTAGCACGACATCTTACTCTCATCCAAAGAGCGCTAGCATACCCACACGCACCTAACCATAGGCGATATCTCTCTCACCTAGGTATGCTTAAACCATCATCTGAACGTGAATTTTCTCGAGGAACAAACGCAAGGAACAATCACACTTGAGGTACACGTCAGGAGTGCGTAACAAAACAGGCGTTAATTTTGCGCCAAAACCCCTGTACCGAATGTTTCTCCCCCTGAGCATTTCGAAAATTGCTTTGTTTGGTTTTATTCTAAAACCTTCCCAAACATTGCTCATTTACTCCATTGAAGACGGCATGCGATGCCGCGCTTAACTAAAGGGCACGAGCATTGAAACTCCGGCGCCGCTCGACTACGCTACCGCGCTTTCAAAACTAGCGGGCGTACCAAATCTTCATTTGCGACTTGCGTGCTCGTATCTTAAAAAAACTCCTTTCACGCAGTCGGTTGACTGATGCGGGCCACTGCTTCCGCATAACGCTGAACAATTCAACTCTAAATTTTGACAAAGCTTACACCCAAACAAAATCTAGAGGGAAGAAAAAAATGTCCAAGCAAACTAGCTGTGGAGATGACACAGGAACACCACTTTAAAACCAATTATAACTAAACAAGTATGTTTCCAAAAAAAAACTCCTGTGTCCAACTCTCCCTCCTACAACTGTCGATCCCCCTTCAGCCGTACACGCGGCGGTCGTGGTCTTCGACTCTGAAAACGCGCGAGACGACAACGTGCACGAGCAACAAGCTTAACTGCAGCGTTCCGCCTCATTCGCGATTTTGGCGGTCTTCTATCAGTTCGGCGTAGGAGACCGGAGCGATGCGTGGGACAGAGTGGCCATGCTTTCTTTGGGCTAGCTCGCGTGTGGTGCTTAGCTATTGTGGCTTTTCCTTTTTTTCTAGGACCCCTTCTACAATCCCGTTCCCGCAAAGCTTTAAATCTTCTGCGTACATTCCGTCGCGGGGATGCGCGCTGGGGCCTACCCTTCCGCTGTTGGAACCTTACTTTATGCCACAAAGGACCTTTCTTTGAACTGACTGGTAACCTACTCTTAGGCCGCTCGCCCGGCTGATTGCCCCCTCTTTCACCCCTTCGCTTTGTCACTCGCGTACGCCTCTCTCGTTTCCGGCGACGTCTGCCACCGACCTGTCCTGCACCGCTTGTAAATTCGTTGCAGGTTGAGTTATCAATGGTTTTACCGCTCAAGGGTGCCTCTGCACCACCTGCCACAGTGTTTCGGCACTTTGATTTCTTGGCTCTGTCGCCCTGTCTGGCCGATTCACCTGTGCTAACGCTGTACTCAGGTGCGCCCTGAAACGTTCTGTGGATAGAACGGAAAGACCGGCGCTCTCCACGCAATTCCATTCGCGAACCCGCTTTCCTCTTACCTTTCGTCCGGTTGCTCGGACGCATGCAATGTAATTTTGACGCTGCTGCAAAGCTCTTATTTGCTACGCTGACAGGTTTCGCGCCTTCTTTTACACGCGTAGTACTGTTCGTCTTTCTCGCGGATTTGCGACGTCTCTTTCGTCTGCGCCGCTTTTTGCGTGTCGCTTCCGAGCCTCCCGATCGCATCTCACACTCGTGAACCCTCTCACAGCTTTCGTCAGCTGTCTCAGTCGCGCGGTCTAAATGATTTTCGCCCTGGTCATCTTTATTCTCACCCTCTAGACCGGCGGACTTGTTAACACACTTAGGAACAATGCAGCTGTTTCCCTTCGAAAAATCTTGCTCGCATTCCTGAGAGCTGTCGGCAACTGCACTGATACCATTCTCTACGCTCGCTGCTTCTGAGCTTTCTCCGGTGTTCTTGCCTACTTCGACCTCATTTGCAAGATCCACCGTCGCGACAAACACAGTTGAGGTCTGTGCCAGATTGTCTACAGCTATTCTAGCTGTTTCGCTAACAGTTAACTGGCAAAGCACCTCGTCGCACTCGCTCTGGCCTTCGTCGGCCTCTCTACTCAGCGCAGCCTTATTCGCAGCACTCAAACTCGATTTGCCTTTGAATCCGCCGCTATGTTCACCCGTGCTAGCCTTCTCTAAAGCTCTGGGCTGCACCTCGCACTTCTCGTGCGCTACACTTGCGGATGGCTGAATCTTCCACTGCGTTGCCTCGACTTTTTGTTCTGACAGTTCAATCTCTAGGCTGAGTGCTCGCTCGAACTCTTCACCTCGCTCCCGTTTTTCTATCTCCCATTTGCTCTCACTATTCACCTTGGTGCTATGAGAGACACGCGGACCTCTCTCAGGCTTGGTTTTAATACCAGCACACCGTCGCGCGTTCTTCAACGGAGCGTTCGGGAGCTTGTACTCCATTTGCTTTCTGTCAGCTCTAATGCCGAAGCACCGCAGTAAGGCTGCCTTAGCTACATTGTAACTGTTGAACTCGTCCTCGGAAAGGTACCCTATTCTACCAATTAAGTCGCATGGAAAGACACTCAATAAGGCGATAGACCAATAGTCTTCGTCGAGCCCTAGGTCTGTGCAAACATTCTCGTAAGAGGTTAGGTAACTCTCTATATCCTCGCCCTCTTCGAATGGATGGATCCTCGAATTTACTTGAGACCATCTAAGGCACTGTATTGATCTTCTTGTCTCTTCCAGCTTTACCTTTAGGGTTTCCTTCCACTGTTCTCTCTCTTGCTCTCGCCTTTCCTGACGCTTTTTCTCGCGCTTTTGAATCTCGCTCCATGTTTCTTTAATCTCTTCACTGCTCAGATTCAAGCTATCGATAGCGCTAACAATTGCGTCTTTCTTCATCCCCGCATTTACTTCTGCTCCCAGCTCCTCCCCAAGAATCAGGAGCTGACTCTTCAACAAACGCTTCCAATCCATGACAGAGAACTAGTGTGGTGCAGCTCACTCTCTACCCAGAAGTTCCGTAAACAACTGCTTCTGTGGTAGCCTCTACCAGCGAAAAGATTGCACTTCTATCTTATCAGCCTGGCAACCAAAAAACCAAAGCCAGCACTCACCAGTCCACAGCTGCCAGTCTCCATGATCTCGGCGTGTTGTTCATTCTCCGTCCTCCAGGCTCACATCCCACCGCTGCCACCAGTTGTTGCGAGTCGCGGCGACCGCAGTCTGCGGGTAGCGGGGCCGATCGCCGTCGCTCCGTCGAGCCAAGGACTAGGGGAGAGCTTTGAGCAAACTTAACGGATTTATTTTCATCTTTACAGTGAGTTGTTGAGATGACAGAAGAGAAGAGAAGAACTAGTGGTTTCACAAACCACGAGCGTGGTGGTTGAACTTTACTTAGTTCAGAGCGACGTCCAGCACTCTGCCGCGTCGTTTTATGCCCTGTCGGGCTCCTCCTCTACGAGTCGACCACCAATCACGCACACACAGGTGAGGGGGGGGGGAGCATGCAAGGTCCCCGTGAACACTGCACTTTGGTGGCACCAGCAGGGCTCTTCCTCGTCGTGTGTGAGCCTTTAGTCGAGAGTGCCCACGATCCTGGCCGCATACTTCAAAGGGTCCGCCGATTATGTTCGCTCAATTAGCGGGGCGATCCGCGGCAGCCGCCGCAGTCTCCCCCAGGAAGACGGCGTCCCTGTTGTCCTCTTGGTGGCGTCTTGGCGACACTACGTCTCGTACTCCGGGACAATGCCTGGCGGGCATAGTCAGTCAGCGGGTCGGCTACTTGACAATGGATTAAACAAGTGCCGATCTTTTGAGGGGTGCCCGGTTCGTGGATTCCTCTGGGGAGAGCCCTTTGGCCAGCGCCGTCGTCGTCTGCCGGTTAACGCGCCAACGATGCGTGACTGGCCCAGGCGGGAGATAGAGTGGCGGCTCCAAAACCCTCTTTGGCGACATTCCATCCCGTTGGCGCCGCTGTCAATCAGCAGGCGACGTCTCGTGGGGCCGGCCTCTGTTGCTTCCTCCGTCCAGACATGGCGAGACTGTCCTTTTTGCACTAATCCGGCGTGGCAAATGACTCGCTGGGTCAAGGCATAGCCCGATCGCTACAAGGCCAACAAGCAACCACTACTGCTTTTGGGACGCCTCGAAAAGGAGCATTTGTGTTAGCTGCTGCTTCCCTAATAACCTCAGGAAAGAAACTTCGCATAGGGAAAATCAGGTGGGCGAAAGGAATAACTCGTTTCCAGCGTAGAAAGATTTTTTTCTTCCCCGTGATGATATAAAAAACGTCGCGAAAATGTCGACTAGCCCAAGCGAACTCCATGCCGATCTGCACAAAACCAAGGCGGCAGCGGCTACTCACTCGTCCTCAGAAAGGTCATTGACTCTAGCGCCCTCTTTATTTTTTCTACTCAAACTTACACGCTCTGCGCGGTATAGCGCAGCGTGAGTGATAGCCCGTGCTAACGCCGGGAGCGTCGCTTCGCGACGAAGCGGGTCTAACTAAACCCGCGTGCTTCCTAAACACAAACTACCAGAGCCCTCCCACTGTTTCCAGGAAGCGAACGCCAGGAGGCGCAGGACAACGCACAGTTTCAAGAACACAGATCGCCCATCGTCACGACGATGGCCCCCGTCCCCGGGTTGCACAGTCATCCCCTCATACCAGCGGATGGACACCACAGTTGTGCTCGACAGCGGCACCAGGGGGCGCTTTGTATGTCTGCGCGCGTGTGAAACGATATTAACGTCCATCTCCCCCCCTTTACTCTACACTCTCGCAATACCTCGCGTGAACAGCCGGTACGTCACACGCCGCGGTGGTCGTAGCGCCCCCTAGCGACAACGAAGGGCGTTACACGCGGCTAAGAGTGTCGCCGGGTTCGGCTGCGGGCGTAATCTGTAGTGACACTGGGAAGGCGTGCGAAGTGGATAGGCTGGGCGGGGCAGCCCGACACGGAGTGATTCGCCTCCCTCTTTTCGAGCCCTTACGAACGTCGCCCCCTTCTCCCCCTCCAACCAATATCTACCCCAACCGAGGCTACTATCCATTATTTTTTTCCACGCCATCGCTTTCCGTTCCCTAATCGCTTCCTTGTGCGTTATCTTCCGTGTATATGTGTGTTTATACGACTTTTTTCCCCCGCACGCTGGGAGGGGGCCCCATCACCTCCCCGACACGTGTTTCGGAATGGCCTGTAATAATGGCGGGCGTACGCCGCACCTGACAATGGGGCGTCGCTGGCGGCCGTTCGTGGCGTGTAAGACAAACGGTTATTTTAACTGTCGAACCAAAGCGGGTAAGAAGGAACGAAGAAAAAAAAAGCCCGATTTCAAAGATGTCGGTTACTTATCTCTGTTCGTGAGATGAAACCATTTTGCCTTCCTGCTTAGTGGTCTTAGGCACCAGTGCTCCTTCTAATGCTTACTCTAGGTTATGCGTTCATTTTTTTTCGGCTAAGAATTATGCGGTGCGCAAGCACAAAACTTTAAAGCGCGCATCATTACTAAAAGGTATGTTGACACCGTCGACCGTGCGCACATGTAAGGCAGCGGGGACCGGCCCCACCGCGGTGGTCTAGTGGCTAAGGTACTCGGCTGCTGACCCGCAGGTTGCGGGTTCGAATCCCGGCTGCGGCGGCTGCATTTCCGATGGAGGCGGAAATGTTGTAGGCCCGTGTGCTCAGATTTGGGTGCACGTTAAAGAACCCCAGGTGGTCGAAATTTCCGGAACCCTCCACTACGGCGTCTCTCATAATCATCAGTGGTTTTGGGACGTTAAACCCCACATATCAATCAATCAATATCAGGCAGCGGGGACCAAGTTGGTCGCCAGCATTCAGACACGCTGGTGTTGCAGATCAGACGTAAGCGGTCGCTTTCGATCGAGAAACGACTATTCTCAATGAGCCTCTTCCTCACTGCTGAATTCCAACGTCACGTGACCGCAGAATAGAACAGGGAGCAAAATCGGCCGTTCTCCGAGAAAACATGATCGTTCGCTAGGTAGAGTTAGCAACGTTGTGAAAAAAAAAAACAACTATCGGAAGTCTACCATAAAGACGCAAGTTCCCATCAAGTTATGCGTTTGTCGTTGATTGTACATTTAAACTTTGTTAGCGTAACACCCCCCCCCCCCCCCTGATGCGCAGCTCGTCCGAGCAGAAAATCTATATGACTGCCGAAATAATCGTTGTCTAAAACAACTGCAAAAGCGTATTGTTTTTCGTGCGTAAAACTAGAACCACAAGACATACGAATAAAATTTTTACCTGTTGGGGGTTTACGGTATTACGTTGTAAAACTACGATATAATAATGAAGGACGCCGTAGTGCAAAGGTACGGGTATTCCGACCATCTGGACTTCTTGAACGTTCATTGAAATCCAACTCCTCGGGATACAAGCATTTTCACGTCCATCGAAAAGTGGCCGTGACCACCGGGATTCGATCCGGGGACCTTCGGGTCAGCATTTAAGCGCCATAACCACAAGGCCACCGTGGCGGGTACGAAAGAAAAAGTGTACTTGACTAAATGGGCACAGTGATAGCTTCGTGTGACGAATCAATTTTTTTCCTGTTAATGTAACAAGAACACGCAGCGTTTTATTAACATAAAAACGAAGATTAAAAAATGAAGAGTAGAAGACGAGGGTAACGGCTGTTGCTAAAAAAAAAAGAGAGAGAGAGAGAGAGAGAGAGAGAGAAAACGTAGCGAACTTTCCCTGTGTGCAGCGCTCGCAACCGGAGCGATGGAAACGTGCGATTAGGTCACTTTGACGTGTTCGCCTTTTATCGCCGCTTTTCAGACACCATCGAAGCGTTAAAGAAGAGATGAGAAAAGCTTAGTAGGAGCAACGACAAAACAAAGCTAGGCAAAAAAAAAAGACGATACACCCGCAACGCTGCAAGAATGTGAATCTTTTACGAGCGCATTCTGGCGGACAACAATGGAACTTCGAAACAGCGCCGCAAGCAACGTGAAGGCGCCAGAATATAAAGTAGTATCAAGAAAGAGGGCCCAGAGCACAACGTCCGCATTCCTCGCGCAAACTCATTTACTGCGGCCAAACTTCTCCGGATGTTGGCTAGATAAGATCGAATATGCTGAGCACGGCCGTAATGTGAAAAAAAGAAAGAAAAAGAAATAAAAGTGTTGCGAAGCGTTAACGTGCCGTTAAAGGGGCCGTCTCGTCGCTGCTTTCGGGGTTTAGAACGACGCTATTCTCAGTCCCTCTAGGGACTCATCGCGAAAATAATCGAGCACAGGACCAAAAAGAACGCGAAAACTTAAAATGCTCGTCAACGTACGTGCCAGCAACCGTTACGCAACTACACTGTTTGTTTTTAATGGACACTAAAGTTAAATATTGACTTGGTTTAATTTGATGAACTGTACTGTGAGAACCCCATGCCATAACTTGCACTATCATAAGTTCATTACGGGTGTATATAATAAATGTTAAAACTTCCTTTATTTTAATTTTGCGCAAAAAGCTCGGCGCGTGATGTTAGAAATTTCAAAATGTATTTTTACTTATTTTGGCAACATGGCTTCCATGAAATTTACCGAAACTTCGCACGTTAGGTCTATGGCACCCACAGATGCCAATGTGCTTCGTTTTTACCATTTATAGAGACTACATAGCAAGCCGCAGACGCCTTCAGAATTTACTACGTCACGATGTTTGATGCAGAATTCTCAAGGTGGCATCTCTACCACCATTATATTTTTTGGCGTGTTTTTCGTTTGCAAATAGTCTCACAGTAAAAGTGGTGTTATCGGGATGGTGAAGTAGTACTTTACCAATACGCGTAAAATCGTTTTTCTTTTTAATGTTCCTTTAACAATGGAGCTGTCTAAAACTTGTATGGCTAGTGTTAAAGAAACTAAATAAAAAATCTTCATAGAATTGCAGAGCCATATCATAGCCATGCTGCACTATGCATAGCACACCCATGCGATAGCACAGAAGAGGGAAGTTAGCGTGCAAACGAGGGGCAAGGGGAGGGGCAGGGAACAGCATGATATAGTCATATATAGTATGGGAGATGAGAAATTGAAGAAAGAGTGAAGAGGACTGATATCCGCGTGAGGAGGAGGGAAGATGTAAAACATAACACCGATACCGCACTCTGAGCTCGCACATAGACGAAGACAAAGTCATAACAGAACGAGCGGATATAAATCAAGATATGTAAAACAAGCCGAAAAAGAAAAAGGTTAGTCGCGCTTCCTGCTAGCTAACCGCACCAGAAGCGTCGTGTAAACAAAGCAAGGCGACTAGGGCAAGATGCGTTGCTGACTGAAATTTTCTTTCCTTCAAAATAACAATGCTAACTCGAACATGAAGTCAACTTTAACCTATGCCCAACTTGATTTCAGAACTACTGCGTTGGCATTCACACTCCGGCTTTCATAAACTTCGAGCAGAATATATTTGCTGAGGAAAACGAAGACCACGCGACAGGTGCATCCGTTATCATTTACTCGGCGTCCCTAACGATCATCATAAATGAGCACACCCGAATACAATCGCGGCAAACTGAAAACAACGCTCCTGTAGGCGCTCTTCCGCTTGCAAAAGCGGCGTAGCCTTTTGAACAGTCGGTGCTTCCGAGTTTAAAGAAAACTCACCGCGACGCAAATTAACATTCTAAACCTGACGGGAGTTTGGGTAAAGCTTCTCAATTCTCCGCGGTCGCGGCCGTTAAAACAATTAACTGGAACAAAACACTGAGCGTTCGTTTGTTCATTCGTTGGGGTTTTCTCGATTACCCTCGGTGGCATCCGCTCTCCTTTATCGAATAAACCGAATTGAAAGAGCGGGAAATAAAGAAGAGAGACGTGGGACGTATCGAGAACTCCGCAAAAGGAGCAGACGAGAGTCCAAATCCCCGAGTTGGTTCAGAATCCCGAGGGAGACCCTTTGCCAACCGAAGAGAATCGGGAAGAGGACGATTCTAGGAGCCTTAGAACCGATAGAGCAGTCTACCTTTCCTTTTTTCCTCTTCCTAGTCCGCCAGTTTACTAAAGTTCGAAGCCGAACTCGTGTACCCTGTGTTTCCGGTAAATAAAGACCTCGCCTGGCGCCCTTGCACTCTCGCATCTATACGGAGTTTCTCTTGCGTTCTGCAGAAAGGCGACGGCGCGGCGCTCGCATCGATGGAATGACTAAAAGCGCCGTTTATAATTTTCTTTCTTTTGACCCGTTCGTTAGCGAAATCTTGCCTTACGATGGTTGTCTGTAATTGATTAAAGCGAGAACTTTAAAGTGGCCCCCTTTTTCCCAACACCAAAGAAACTATAGTCTCGTGTACTGATAAAAAATGAGAAGCGAACAGTGTCGGAGCTACGTATTACATAAGCGTTTAGCAGCGAGAAACAGGGGATGGCTGCGCTGAGGATTCGTTTTCAGCGTTAATTGAATTTTAATTAAATTTCGCCCCTCACTGCAGAGTATCTATCTTTATCTTCCAGACTCTATATATTTAGAGGTGCTTGTGTCTTTTTTTTGGCGCTTCACTGTCTGTTCTACAAAGTGTGCACCAAGTCGCCGGGGTCAATTTCTTTACGTTTATTAAAATAGTGATTCTTCTTGCATTATTTCTTTTGTTCTCAATCTAAATGGTACGAAAAGAACACGCGATAGAGCAAGCGATGGTTCTTCTGTTAAATTTACTGCGAAAAACAGTAGACAGTAACTCTCGAGCAAAACAAACTAAAACAAAACAAAAACCACCCCCAACTCAACTACTAGAGGACGCGCGCTCTGCCACAACGGGCTTCCTCCACGTGCAACACTGCGCTGCGTAAAGCACGCTTTACAGTGAATAGTTTCGGCATTTATGAAATAAAATCGGCGGGCGAAAATGTTTGCGCCGCGGAGCTTGTACACAGCGAAGCGTCAACGAATAAAAAAAAAGTGCCGCCATATCCACGAAGTGAATGATGATGAGTGGGCGAAGCTCCGGAGGTAAACCTGGTAAACCATGAATCCTCTGTACATTTTGCCCACTCGATTTTATTACATCGCTCCCCCTAGCGTACGTCGCCGCACTAAATCTAACGATTGCCTTCAACCAATGACATGCGCCATATGTGACATCATTCCTATTTTATAAGATCTCGCGTCTTTCATCAACTACAAGTACCGCTTTCTAGTTTATAACATCTTGCATCTTTTCATCATCAGCTACAGGTACCACCATCTAGTAAACACTACAAGAACTAAACGAGAGGTGGCTACATACAGGAGACGGTACCGCCATCTAGTGAACACTGCAAGAACTAAACTAGAGGTGGCTACATACAGGGGACGGTACCGCCATCTAGTGAACACTGCGAGAACTAAACTAGAGGTGGCTACATACAGGAGACGCACAGCCCACGCCCTAAGGAGCTTCGCCCCTAAAAAAGGTCACGCTTCCTTTTCGAGGTATTATTTTCCATAAAAAACGAGTTGAAGGAAGACGAGTGATTTTGGGGAAACTTTAAACGGCGCTGCTCGCTGCCGACGTTCCAGCGGAAGTTTCAGTGGTGCAAACATCATTAGCGAGGAAAAGGCCGCTCGGGTGGAGGTTTAAACCTATTTCGGTGTCTAATAGTCGGAGAAATGCCCCAGCGCGAGGATTCACACAAAGAATAATTAAACGATAGCGTTCGATGGCAGTGAAAGTTTATCGCCCTTGTAGTTGATTAGAGAACTTTACGGAAAGGCAGCGGGGTTGAGCGTGAGGTTTATGAACAGCGAAGCTTATTGACCTAATAGACTTAACGTGGCCCTCTTGTCCGATGCTAAGCCCTTCCTTTGACGTAGACAGAGTAAAGTCGAAACCAAAGTCTCCCACACAACATGCCAGAACGTCCAAATTGCTGCGCCATAATTAACGTGCCAAACTGGCCGTGGCATCACCGGTAGAAGCGCGGGCTTTTAGTCACTCGTACTCAGCGGGCAAACTACGCGCGACGGCTGCGCGGACTGTAACCATCTGTACGCACAGCTGATACGCAACCTCGCGAAGTGTTCATTTGCGGACACCCAACGTTTTACGTGGAGCTTTAAGAGCTTCGACCTTTAAAAAAAAAAGTCGACGCCTATCCACAAAAAAAAAGAGAAAAAAGGAAGGCAGGGAGGTTAACCAGATGCTAGTACCCGGTATGCTAGCCTACACTGGGGTTGGGGAAAAGGGGGTTGAAAGAGAAACGGAGCGTTAAAAATAAATAAGAGAAAAACACCGACACACACGCACACACAAAATCAGTCCACTCAGAGGCATTCCGACAGGCCAGTAGTTCGCAAGAAGCCCAGTAGCGCTTGCACGGCTTTCTTCTGTGACGATGAGTCATGACGATGGCGCAGTATACTTTCTTCTGACAGCGGCTGGTCATCTAACATGTTTAGTTTATTAGAAAGGTGTTGTCTTTCCAGGTTGTATTTCGGGCAGTCACACAGGATATGTCGAATGGTTTCTTCATCTCCGCAGTGTGCACAGTCGGCGGTGTCGGCCACACCTATGCGGAACGCGTACGCACGGGTAAACGCGACTCTCAACCATAGTCTGCACAGAGCAGTAGCGTCACCTCGTCGAATTTTTGTTGGAAGCTGTATGCTTAACGTTGGATCAAGCGATCGTAATCTTGCATGCGTAAAGAGAGGCTCATTCCAAAGAGCCATGGAGCGTTGGCGAGCGAGCATGCGGAGCCTCCTAGCAGCGTCCGTCCTTGAGAGAGGTATTGACTGGTTGTTGTCTTCTGTATGGGCAGAAGGGGCAGCTTGATCAGCTCGTTCGTTACCGATAATTCCACAGTGGCTTGGCAACCACTGAAATATAACGTGGTGCCCTTTTTCTGTTATATGGTGTAGCATTTCTGCTGTTTCAAATACCAACTGCTCGTGTGGACCACGGCGTAGATTTGACAAGTGAATGTTGATGACTGGGCGAAGCAATGTGACTTGGATCACGAATCGTGGCCTTCTATTTTGTTCTTGGTAACTTTTTGTTCTCTCATATGCTTTGATGGCTGGTTGAGTGTCATTGTTTTTCTAGTGTTGTGGCTTTTTATTTTGCTTGTTCTGGTTAATCGCCTTTTGATAAATTCTTTTTTGTTGCTCCCAGATGTTTTGATTTCTACAACTGCTGTAGACGCCGGACGTCGGTTCATGAACGGACGGACATTGTTCGACCCTACCGTGCGTCATCCCTAATGAGGGAGTGATTAGGACTTTCTGAAAGCGCGAAGGCGACAACTCCGTTCAACCTGTCACTACGCGGGACGAAGCTCTAAGCCCAAGCGGCTATGTATAGTCACCACGAAATTGGGCTTTCGAAATTCGACAGCAGCGCAAGATCCACAAGGTAGCAAGGACAAGCAGTCAAATCGGATCTGGTCTCTCACACCGGCGACGCGAAAGAGCGCAGATTCAAGACGCCGGATTTCAATTACACCGCCTCCAAACGTGGCAGCGATTCATCCGTGTGTTTTGTTTTCCCTTTTTTCTCGGTAATACATTGCAAATAAACTCGACATATAGCATCGTGGATTCACAACAAACGGGTCAAGAAGATCCGGATAAGACTTGACACCGTCTCCGGGACTTGCTCTTTCAAAATCATTTCTCGCGTTGCATCTCCACCCAGTCCTCGCCCCTCAAGAGACAGACGAGTGCCTTAGAAAGCTACTCTTTTTTTTTTGCCTTTTCCGTTCATTACGCATCTTCTGTTCCTCGTGTAAGTTCCCCAGCCTCGTCTTCAAATTAAATTTTCTCACAAATTGAAACACGGGATGATAAAAAAAAACACAAGAGCAGTCGTGAGATTCACGACGTACGCTCTTCTTATGGCTCGGGAAAACATGGATACGAACGCCGTAACTCTTACGCAGCGCTATTTTTTTTTTTCATACCTTGTCTCATTCCCCGCCGACGCCTCTCCTAAATGGATAACTCTCACCATCCGCGCAACATGTCCCAAAAATTCCCTAATACTTCCTTAGTTCTTTTTTTTTGTTCAGATCCGTTCTCTGTAATTCCGCACATTTCCTTTTCGCTTTCCTATAATTTCTTCCTCGGCTCTCGAATCTTCCATCTTCATTTCCCAATTTCAGCCGCTCTTATACACAACACAGCATGGCACACCGATTCCGTCTCCCTGTTTCCTTTTAATTAAAAATCTAATAACCCCTAGTCGTACTCTACACTTTTCTTATATAGAGGCCGCTACGCTAACTCCCCAATTTCCATTCCTTCTCTCTTTTTTTTTTCTTCTCGAACTATCGTCGCAACGCCTCTCTTAGGAACTGCGTATCGCAGCGTTCTTCTTCATAAATATTCTCGCACCATCTTTCCAGTCTACACTCCCCACTTTTTTCCCTCTCTCTCTCTCTTGAACTTCACACTTGCTCTGCCTCCGTGTTTTCCTAAGGCTTTAATTTCACCCGGCCATTCAGCGCTTCACCGTACGCCCGTCTACATTTCATATGCCGCTCATCTTGCCCATACCTCGCAGCTGTTTGCCGACAAAACGTGAAAGAGCGAGAATCTCGCCTGTTTCTGTTTCGTTTCGTTTTCAATTGCGCCTTTTTTTTTTCGTTGATGCCGTACACTTCGAGGCGCGCGAATTGCTTCCGTGCGCAGTCTAGACGTGAGGAGGCGATGCCTATTTTGCAACGCAGATCGCGCTTTTTTAGCCGTTGCGTAACGAAGTATCCCTTCAGGAAAAAAAAAGAAATCAAAGAGTACAGAAAGACATGACAAAGTGGAGAGAGAGAAAGAGGCGTGAACAGAGAGGAAGGTAAGAGTAAGCAAATTCGGAAACAACGTTCACCTTTCCCCTTTTTCACTTTCTTCGGAAAAACGATACATGGAATGTAAATGGGACACGGAGAGATGAAAGTGCACATCGAGGTATGCACGTACAGGATCAGGAAGAGGGAAGGGGAGGGACGGTGAACGAGAGAGGGGTATGGTGCGAAAGACACTGCATGGTGCGTGTATAGGTAACTCAGTTCACGAAAATCAAAGGAGGAAATAAATATCGCAGAACCATACAGCGACATTTCAAGGCACATAGATAGACAGATAAGCGTACGGGACAGGTAAGGATAGAGAGATGCTGAGAGGTAGAGAACGGAGGAAGTCATTGGAGGGAAACGGTGCTGTACACGTAAGTGTTCACTTCGCGGAAAACAGAAAAAAAAGCAAGGAATTATAACAAAGTTATACAACTACAGGCAAAATACGAAAGTGTACGGATCTAAATATAGAGAGCGGGAGAGGGGCATACATATATATATATATATATATATATATATATAGAGAGAGAGAGAGAGAGAGAGAGAGAGAAAAGGGAGGTACATGCCAAGTGAGTGAAAGGGTTCGTGTAAGTGCCCGCGCGAAGAAGTTTTTGAGGACCGCGGGAAAACCAATAGGTGCGGCACGCAATAGGTGCGACTGCAGTATGAACGCACGGCAAAACGAAGTCGCACTTCTTTCTCTCTCCTCGTGTTCTCTACTCTTATTGAAGTAGACATGAATTATATTCTATTCTCTGTAGAATCATAAAGAGTAACACAGTGCGTATTTGGATGGCACTCTCAGGACGGGTCACAGTGAGTGTTTGCCACACTTATTTGTGTTTAGGCATTTTGTCGTATTACGAATTGTTCTGCAAAAGTTCCACGCATACGAGATCGTATTATTCTGTTTTATACAGCTATTTCAATATGCGGGTTTTACTTATAGTATACACGTTGCATGAGTAAATTACGCACTAATGTACGAGAAACGTAAGCGAAGCAAGCAACAACAACAAAAAAAAAAAACAGGCGGAACAAGGAGACACGACAAGTATACGCAATCTATGCGTGAAACACACGAGCACCCCTCGACGTGTATTTCAAGCGTTACTTTGGCCAAGCCCTCACACTCATTACAGTTGATGGTAGCACAGCAGGTAATATGCCACACCTAGTACGCGAAATGTTATCACGCAAAATGGGCAGCGGGGCACGGTATAATATAAAAAGGCGTATGGGCTAGTCACACCCTTCATACCACGCGTAAAACTTTTGTCTCTGGTGTGAGATGTGCCAACCATTCCACAAACTTGCAACAACAACAACAACAACAACAACAACAACAACATTAATAATAATAATAAACAAAGGCTTCAGGTGTTAAAACCACGATATGATTGTAAGATACGCCGCAGTAGAGGGCTACAGACATTTCGACTACCTGGGGATCTTTAGCGCGCACCTACATCTAAGCACGCAGGCCTCTACTCTACCTGTATAGCATTTCGCCTCGATCTAAAGGCAGCCACCGTGGCCGGGATTCGATCCCACAACCTTGGGGCCACCAGAGATATTTCACCAGCAGGCATATAAATGCCACAGCTCCCCGCAATAACTATTTTCCACTTACAAGTTGGCCAATAAAGTTTATTCAACGCAACTCACAAAATTAATCTCGGCCCCGCCGGATGGTATACCACCTATGCACTCTCTCACGGTTTACTGCTAAGTCGACCCGCTATAACGCTAACGCAAAGGAGTTTTGCGGCCAAACAAAAACTCTCTCCTAAGCTTTATAACCCGAACGTGGCGAAAGCGAGAAGCAGAAGTCCCGCACTGCACATGAACGCAGCAAATGTTCGTGCTCCAACGATGCGGAAATAACAAGTTTTTTTTCTATGAAAAAAAACACACCTTTTAATCAAGAGTTCAGGTAAGCGTGTTTTTCGTCAACCACGACCACATTGCCAAGTTATATAGTTTTCGAGCTAACCAGCACGAAAAAAGCCCGAGCACTAAGATAAAAAACGAATATAAAACCAAGAGCACTGACATAAAGGTAATAACAAAGAAAAGCTCATCTACAAAAGAAAGAAGCGATTTCCGCGGTGAAGTCTTTTCGAGCGAATAAATAGGCGATATGTTTGCGGCGCGTGGCTCTCGGAAACGTTTCAACCCTGATTGCTATGCGCCCCTCCATACAGCGGTTGTTTGTTTTGTCTTGTTACCGAAGAAAACAAAAAGAACAGAGCCCCGCCCACGGCACCTCCTGCGGTCGACCACCAGGAAGCACCATAAATTCCGAACTCCCCTCTCGATCCAAGCGATTTTCTCTTCATCGTTTTCTTGTTATTATTATAGTATCTTGATCTGTTTTGGTTATGCGCGTACGCGCACTGCAAATTGTTCCAATTTGTGTGCCACGCTCAGGAGCCTCTGCAGCGACTTTTAACTTTGATTGCCCTCGCCTGTCTAATCAACATTTTGCTTTTTGATTTTCTTATTCGTACGCTTTTCCTATCCCACCTTTTTTTATATTACCGACGCCCTATGCACAGAGGGTGTACTGTCGTCATTTGTTTACGAATTGAAAAGAACACACCGCACCCGCTTTGTTGTGTTTGTTCTCGTTTTCTGTTTCTTTCGCGCACCGCAATGCACCGGAACGTGCAGCACTGACGGTTCCCAGGAGCCAACGAAAAAAAATGAATAAAGAAACGGGACAAACAAGCAGAGATAAAGGAATGCTTTCAGATAAGGAATAAAGGGATACTGCTTGAACGAACGTCACGGGTGGCACGAGAACAGACGAGATTAAATCGAAGCCGCCAGTGCGTGTACAGCCGTCTCTCTCTCCCACCTTTTCTCTCCCCTCATCTCTTTTCTGCTCTCTTTTGAGGAGCGGTGGAATTGCAAAGCGTTGTTTTCAAGCACGCTGCCGCTCCACGACAGATGAGATTCTCGCGATAACGCTGCACGGGACAGTTCCGCGGGGTGGGCGGAGGAGGAGCGCGGGGGCACGGTACAAGTCAAACACCGGCGTTAAACGCACTCGCACATGATTTCCCGAGAGATGGAAGCGTGGCTGTCTTTTTTTTTTCTCTCTTCTTTCAATTGATGTGCGCCGGTGTGTGTGTGTGTGTGTGTGTGTGCGTGTGTGTGTGTGTGTGTGTGTGTGTGTGTGTGTGTGTGTGTGTGTGTGTGTGTGTGGTGATTGTAGCGTGCGCATTCAGGAAAGTGCTGAGCGGCAATAAAAGTAAAAAAAAACACACACACCACCGCGACGGGCGGACCTTATGATGTGCGGCTGCGCTCTTCCTACATCCAGGTGGCCAGCGGGACATCAAGACCCCGCCGCGGTGGTTTAGTGGCTACGGCACTCTTTATGCAAACCCGAAGGTCGTGGGTTCGAATCCCGGCTGCGGCGGCTGCATTTTCAATGGGGGGCGAAAATGCTGTAGATCCGTGTGTTACGATTTGGGTTGACATTGTAAAAAAAAACAAACCCACGTGGTGGAAATTTCCGGAGCCCTCCACTACGGCTTCTGTCATAATCACGTGGTTTTGGGACGTAAACCCCACACATCAATCTATCAATCAATTAGTTTTAGCGTGTGAGCGTTAAGCTGACATCAGTAGCGTTCACCCGACGAATTAACAAAATAAATGTCAGGGTCTTAGTAGGAATCGATCCCCAGCACTCTGCTTAGCAATCAAGCCCGCTGCCACAGAGCCACGACTGGTTTCGGAACTACTTTTCAAGTAGTCACTAACGTTCGTGAAACGTCAGTTGTAGTTGGAATGCAGTAGTTGAAGTTAACTGTACGAACATTACATATTCACCCACTCCTGTGATATAGCCATCACATCGGGTTAACGTCAGTGGTATTCGGGTGCCATGCGCTGAAGCTGATTTATGTAGCATTGTCCAGGGCGCTGCCATCGTCGCGAGCATCATCGCTTCATATCTGCTTATCGCTTCTCGTGTTGCGCATCGTTGCGTGTTGCGCAAGTGCACACAACTGATTATCTGAAGATCTGCAACTGTTCGACATATTGCAGCGAAACTTCGGGGTTGTTTAAGCTATAGACACATCTAATGACCATCCAGACGAAGACGTGTGGGAGCGATTCCGCACAGGCAAGCGATGACAAGTCGACACGATGATTTCGGAGAGCACTCATTGGGGGCTTCTTTATCTAATACAACTTAAATTTACACATTGCACTAATTCACAAATACAAAACATGGAAAATGATCGCATACCACTCGGCTTGCATGATTAATCTCTGGTGGTGAGATGCGCTGTTGACCCCGAGTCCGCTCACCCCAAAAAAGGACCCGAGTCGCTGCTTTAATAGGGTTTTCCAGCATCCACGGGTGCGCGGACCAATCAGGCAAGCCCAGGATAACCAATCCCAACACGCGTTTTCATGGTCGCGTGAAGCCTGCCTCGCAACAAAACTGTAGCAGCTTTTTGAAACGGGCAAAACTCGCTTGCTGGATTCCGTGCCGACCGGTTGTGCCCTCACGATCTCCGGCGTCAGCGTAGCTTTGGCCGATTGGGCTCGCCCTACGTCATCTCCTGACGCCGACGACCTTCGACGATAGTGTAGCTCTGGCCGACTGGACTTGCTCTACGCCATCTACTGACGCCACCAAGAGCTCTGGCAAGTGGTGCCCCGTGCTCGGACTCCTGTGACCGTGTTTCCATCTTTCCTATCTCTCCTATCCCCTCGATATGTCGTCGCTCTCTGGCTTACCACCTCATGCATCTTTTTCTCTCTCTACACCTTTATTCCTATCCTATTAATCCCTCTTCACCCCGATCCCTTGTGAGCTACTGTTGAGGTGTCGCTCCCTGAAGCTGACAGTTACGGGGCTCACTTTTCTTTTCCTTTCTCACTTGCAACCACTTAGAGAGAGAAACGGGCACATTCTCTAAAGCTGCCTTGACGCGGAAACAAATGTTCAAATGCCACTCCTCGATTGCGCCGGAGGATGCAAGCGGCGGCTCGCTCGTTTGTGGTGGTATTGGTATTGGTTAGAAGAGGGGAAATGCGCCTTATTTCTGCAGCCCGGTCGGGAGGACGGTGCAGTGCCTGGTTTGGGGCGCAGCGCGCACAGTGACCGACAGGATGCAGCCTTTTCTGTTCAGACTCTCATTCTTTCTCGAGGCGCCCTCCTCGAGACAAGTCGTTAAATAGCGCCTCTAACAAGAGCATGTGGCAAAAAACGAACTCCAGCTGTAGCTGAAAAAAAGCTTTCCGCGAGTCATTGCCTTCGCGTCAATATGTCTGTACGCACAACATTTGTACATGCCTTTAGCGTCATCCCATACGTCGCTCAATAAAAATTTACAACACGGTCACCTTCTCTCTTCATGCTTCGCATAACGTTTATTCCCAAGGTACCAGGGTGATTCCAAAGGTACGTGGGATCTGCTGAATCTTTAGAGGGCGAAGCTCCGTATGCCGTGAGTCGTGCGTCCGCGATGTATGTAGTAGTAGTAGTACACGTCGTTCTAGTAGGTAGCCACCCCTCGTTTAGTCCTTGCAATGTCCGCTGGATGGCGGAACTTTTGCCTGATGAATATATGATGAAAAGATGCGAGATGGCAGTACTTGGAGTGTTCACTAGATGGACGTACGGACGGAAGCGCGCATGGACTGACGGACGCTTCGCCGCACCCATCATGATTCATTTCATGGGTATACTGTAATTTTTTTCCACCTTGCCTTCCTTCTCCGCCGATTGTATTGACCACAAGCTTTCTGCGTCCGGTGAGGTATTACGTGCACTACCTCCAAGATGAGCCCTTATTTTTTTTGACAAACTGTTGTCAATGTCAAGCGTTAAACAATACTAACGCTTCACTATTGCTTGTTTGCGTTGACATTACGGCAATAACGGTACGAGAGGAAATAAAGACAATGCTTGCTCCTCACCGTAGCACCTGCAGTTAAATCGCCTGCGACATTTTGGAAGCACCTCCGTAAAGTGGATGGCGAGGCAAATCATGCCTGAATTTCTAAAGAGCTAGGGCAAAGATCTCCTCCCTGAAGAGACTACGATCGTTCCGACGTCCACCGGGGTGGGCGTAGGTTATGGAGTCCGGCTGCTGACCAACAGGTCGCCGGTTCGATGCCGGCCGCATTTCCGTGGAGGCGAAATGGTGTAGGCCCGTGTACTGTGCGATTTCAGAGTGCACGTTAAATAACAACACATAGTCCGAATTCCCGGAGCTTTCTCCCCTACCGCGTTTCTCGTAATTATATCGTGGTTTTGGGACGTAAAACTACAGATAATATTATTATGTTATCATTCCGACAGCTGACAGGCACGTACCTGCCGTAATCGCAAGGAGCAATTTTTTTTTAATCTTCCTTGCGTGATCCACAGCTTTTCGTCTTTCTTCCCGCCAAGTCTGTCACGCCATCCGCATTAGCCGATTGCGCCAGCTCCGCCGTCAAACGCAAAAACAAGCACTCGCGTTAAAAGCTGGCGTGGCTAAACCATTCGTAGCGTGAAGTAGAGATTCAAAAGAAGAAGAAAAGAGGAACGGAACAGACGGGACGTAGCGGAGCCCCGAAAACGACGGAAGAAGCAAAGTGAACGTGTTTACATCTACAAGCTGCGCTTGGCCACGCGAGCCACCCCGCAATACTGTGGGCCACGTTAACAACACCGGACTAACCTCAACTCAGCGAAGTGATAATCCAGCTGGTGTCATTTCGTTCAAACGGGAACCCCAGAAAACGAAGGGAAAAAAAAGGGGGGGGGGGCGGGGAGCGTGTTTAGAACGCAGCGACTCCCGAATCTATCACGTCATAGTGTTTTTGGAGGCAATCCACAGCTGCTCGTCAGAAAGGTCCTCGAACAATAAGACACCACGTAAACCCTGATGCAGGCCAGGTATAGACGGTCACGTGAACATGTAGTAGTAGTGTACCGTCTTTAGTTTTGGCCAGCTGCAATTTGTAATGTAATGTAATTACTTTTTCGGCATTCCAATAAAAATATTTAGCGACGTAGCAATCGGAAGTTTACCAACTTTGCTATAATAAATGCGTTATAATAAAGTTTGGTGGTGCTCCGCCACCGGTGGTCTATTGTTTGGGCGCTCGACCGGTAACTCGAAGACCGCGGTTTCGAATCCCGGCTGCGGCGGCTGTATTTTCGATGGAGGCGAAAATATTTGAGCACCACGTGCTTAACTTTAAGCTCACGTGCTTAACTTTAAGCTCACGTGCTTAGATTTGGGTGCACGTTAAGGGAACTCAGGTGGTCGAAATTTCCGGAGTCTTTCAGTGCAGCGTCTTTCATAATCATATCGTGGCTTTGGGACGTTAAGCTTGAGATATTATTATTATTATTATTATTATTATTATTATTATTATTATTATTAGTAGTAGTAGTAGTAGTAGTAGTAGTAGTAATAGTAGTATAAATTTTGTCGGTAACTACTGGCCTCCAAATTATTTGGCTGCATTGCAAGACACCACCGAGAGCACTGCACACTCTCTCTACCGCAACCATGTGTATAGCGATGCGCTGCATGAAATTGTGATGTGTGGTTCGCTTCGTCACGCCGCGGTGATGGCACCAACGAGGACACGCCGTTTTGCCGCCGCGCTGAACGCCCGCTTCCATCAACGTCCGCTCGCTTTCGAGACGCAGCGCGGCGGGAGCGCCACCGTGTCACAATACGGTCACGCCCTCTACCGCTCCGTGCGGTGCCAACACTCCCGCGGGGGGCTGCGAGTGAAAGGTCAGACAAGGTTGGTATACGGATAGGACAAGGAAGCTCCAAGCGTTGCAGTTTTGAGTTTGCTCGCTATAGTACAGGGCACGTGTGGCCGTAGCGAACAGAGTAAGCGCCTGGCGGGGAAGTATATTCTTGCTCTTGTACTTTTCAAGCGGAACGACGCAGCACTGCATGAACGAGAGTTGCTTCCACTATTGACAGCCTGGTAACAAGGCGGGGGTTATCCTGGCGAACTTAATAAGGCTTCTACAGTTGAATACTGCAAAAACAAAAAAAGCAAAGGAGCCAGTTTCATATTCGGAGGACAGAGGGTTCTAGCCCCCCCTCATTTCCCCTAAAGTTTTGATGAATGACTTTTCAATGAAAAAATAATAAAAGTATTTTCTCGAGAGTGCTTATTCGAGGCCTCAGCCCAAAAGCCTTTAACCAGTGGGCGTCTCCCGGAAAAAAAAGTTCTCGCATATCCACATAATGAGTAATGATGAATGAACTTGCTCCAGAGGTTAAATCCGGTAAACTGTGAATCCACGGTACATATGCTCAATCATCATCATATAAACACGTGCCACGAGAGTTGTGTTGGTGCTATTGTATATGTGTACACGTTATATACACAATGTTTGTTGTTTACGTATGAACGTACTATATACAGATATTTACATACTGATGCAATACATACACTTTGTTCAAGATGTTATTTACAGATCACATAAGCTCGGAGGAACGTTTTCCTCTCAGTATAATGGTGTGGAAGTGCTGACACCGCCCCTGTAAAGTTGTCTGCGCCGCGTGGCGCACTTGTCTCGCCCCAAGGCTTTGTTTCGGTGGTGACCACCACCGGGCGATAGATGGCGTTGTGTTCGCTTTGAGTACCACTGTTGGTAGAGTGGTAGCGCCGGCGGTGGCCCCTGGCGGAAGGCAGGCCTTGGTGGTGGGCGAGAGTTGAGCGAGCCTCTTCTGAGCGTGGCGGCTGCCGCGAACGGTTGTCTGTAGCGCGGGTCCCCGGTGCTCAGCACCGCGGGCTTCGCGCCGGAGACCCACGTGGAAAGTGAGGCGTTGGCGACGCCGCCTTGGGTATGTGTTAGTGTGTTGGGTGTGTTAGTGTGTGTTTATCATGTTATTGCGTGTTTAGTGTGTCACTGCGTTATGTTGTTTGTAAGGTAGCGTGTTACTTAAAACTGATGTAACATTCGGCGGACGATATCGTCGTCTAAATTAGTTAATAAATGTATGTATGTTGTGTGCTTTGTACCGACCGCGTCTGCTGTGTCCGTTCACTCTAAGAGCGTGGCGTGGCGAGGCACTCGTTCGCCTCGTAGAGATCCCACAATGAATATGTGATCCGTAACGTATAAAGCCAGATGATCTTGAATTATAAGATGGAGTGGAAAGCTCGAGAAGGATCCCGACGACGAGCCCGCGCTGCAGCCGCTTTGCGAGCCCTCCGCGCCACCACCCGTCACCCCCGGAAGCTTTTCTGTGACGGGTGGTGACGGAAGATTTTCCGGGGGTGACGCACCACCTCGGCTTCTGCGGTGTTCGTGGTGAGCAGCGGTACTGACGCGCAGCGAGTGCTGCCCGGCGAAATAGAAAGGAAGCGCACAGTGTGTTTCTCTAGCCCTTTCAGCCCTGGTTTTTTTCAATTTTTGTCAAATACACTTTTTGTGCGCATTTTTCTCGTAGTTAGGACCTTAGAAGAACAGAAACAAAAAATTGAAGCACTGGTACAAGCATTTTCGCACTAATTAACGTTGCATCAGATTATGTAATTAGGGCCCAGGGATCGAGAAATGAAAAAAAAAATGACTTCCTTTTTTTTCTGCCAATCAATAGTGTACACAAAATGGAAATTAATGTCTTACTTTTCAGCCTATAATACTCACTGAAACAGCTTCGATACGTCGTCCCGAAAATCGCGCTTACCCGCCTCAACTTACGCACTTAGACTTCACGAAAGACCTTGGTCAAGGTTCTTCTTTGTGGCTGCTACCTCCACAAACGTGCCGCAATATTGATGTCAAATGCCGTGGGGATCATTGAAGAACTATAGCCCCGAGAATGAGCAGTATTGGTTACGTTTCCGAGACACTATAGGGGGAAATGTTGTGCGGTGGTGTCAGTTGACACCGCCAGGGCCGAAAGGGCTAGGGAAAGCGTGCCAAGGGCGAGCCCTACATATAGGCGCGGCCACCTAGCGGTCTCCTGCCAAATCAGAGCACGCACCGAGAGTGGAACGAGCGTCGCCTGAGCGGCGGCACGCCTGCTAGTGAGCGCTTTCGAAACGAAGAGCACAACTGCGCCTCTAGCGGGAACAATGAGCACTAGCGTGCAAGCCCGCGGAACGACGAGGGACAACCCCCAAGCAAGACGAGCAAGATCCTAAAACGGCCCTATATTCGCGAATTGAATGACGATGAAAGAGCATGCTCCTGAGGGGACATCTGGTAAACCGCGAATCCTCCATACATCAACTCGAACATCATACAAAGACGTGCCCTATCAGGGCTAGAGAACGTTTTAGGACGTTTAATCATAGTAATTTATTATTATTATTATTATTATTATTATTATTATTATTATTATTATTATTATTATTATTATTATTATTGCGAAGGTTTGTTGCAGTGCCTTCACCCCTACTGCGCGAAAATTGCCGGACTCGACCAGAAGTCGCTAATGCCCCGTGCCTTGGAACGGTGCCAACGCGTCCACAGACGCCGGTCTTGTCGCTAGCGTAGTCTCGGTAACCCAGCGTGCCCTCTCATGCAAGAGACGCTCGCATTGTGTTCAATTCTGACCCTGTCATATACTCCAAGAGAGCGTGGCCATGACGGCAGGAAGGATGGGCAAGGCCTGAGCATAAGGAGCAAACTCCTAATGAGCCATTGTCATATCGGTAAATTCAGAGCAACTGCACACCTTACTTACTGCTTTCTTTCTTTTTAGGGGCGAAGCTCCTTAGGACGTGGGCTGTGCGTCCCCTGTAGGCTGTATGTAGCCACCTCTAGTTTAGTTCTTGCAGTGTTCACTAGATGGCGGTACCGTCCCCTGTATGTAGCCACCTCTAGTTTAGTTCTTGCAGTGTTCACTAGATGGCGGTACCGTCTCCTTTATGTAGCCACCTCTCGTTTAGTTCTCGTAGTGTTTACTAGATGGTGGTACTTGTAGCTGATGATGAAAAGATGCAAGATGTTATAAACTAGAAAGCGGTACTTGTAGTTGATGAAAGACGCGAGATCTGTAGCTGATGATAAAATAGGAATGATGCCACATATGGCGCGTGTCATTGGTTGAAGGCAATCGTTCGATTTAGTGCGGCGACGTACGCTAGGGGGAGCGATGTAATAAAATCGAGTGGGCAAAATGTACAGAGGATTCATGGTTTACCAGGTTTACCTCCGGAGCTTCGCCCACTCATCATCATTCACTTTGTGGATATGGCGGAATTTTATTTCTTTTGTTTTTTTCTTCATTTCTTTTTATTATTTATTTCTTTCGACGTGCTCCGTCCTGGCCATTTCCTTTTCATGCCGAGAATTGGACACCAGCAAGGTGGCGGAATGGTTAAGAAAAAGAAAGAAGGCCTTACGGGTATCCGCAGAACTCATTTGCAATACTTGTGTCCATGCTCTCCGGGCTGTCGATGAATTCACCCTCGCGCTGTCAATTGCTAGCTTCCTGGTTAGCTCAATTGGCCGAGCGACCACCCCGGAAAGGCATTGGTCCCGGTTCGAACCACGTACCAGGACGAATGTTTCCGCAGCTAAAAATTCAAGAAATCCGCATGGATTTTATTGTGACTTCATCCTACAAACGGGTGGTTGTTTTTTCCCTTTTCTTAATCCTTCCGCCATCTTGCGAGTTTCTGCAAAACTCATTTGCAATTGCAGTATTATGTATTTATCATGTATTTATTACCAATGTATTTTGAATTATGAAGGTATTATGCATGGTTTGTTGAAATTTGTCTGTTATGTACATCGTTTCTTTTTGGTACCCGATATTCTTTATACTTGTGTTGCTTGAAGTCATCTAAAAGCCCCCTTACACAATGCCCAACAGGCTTGTAAGAAATTTCAATTAAGTAAATAAATAAATAAATAAATAAATAAATAACAGCCTCACTTAATCTTCCCTCGCAATATTTTTAAGATGCTTCGCTTATAACTTCCAATCACCAATTGATAATACATGCACCTACTTTGAAAGCCAGAGACCCTGAAAGGTCCACGCCTGCCACGGCTGCTTGTTGGTTAAATATCCCAGTGACCAAGTGAGAACGCCAGGAGCACGATCAGGTATCAGTCGAGACGGCCCCGGAAGATGAAGTCCCGCGAGCACTGTGGAGCGGTACTCACCTGCAAAAGGCAGAAAAAAAATATTTGCGACGTTACTTATGGACATCAGCTAACGCATACGACAGCAAAACTTCACGCATATTAAAAAAAAAACCTCAAAGGACCACATATGCATATTCAATACAATTTTCACATTTGTCGTTTCTCGCTTTCTTTTACTTGTTTTCTTTGCAAATAATATATACAGTAGAATCCTTATATATCGACTCCACGAGTAGCAAAATACTGTGCCTATCAAACAGTATAGTCGTAAAAAACATTTGAATACAGTTTCAATATGCAGAACTTTTTATAAATTAAATTACATACACGTAGAGCTTTCTTGTGATCTCAATCATACCTTCTGTGTATATATATATATGAATTCGACTGTAACTTTATAGGGGGCGCCACCTACCAACCTTACCCCGCGTTTTTCACCTTCCTCCTTATGTATACGCCGGACCTATTGTCACCAGCCCATCTTCCCAGCGAGCCTTCCCAGTCACGATGTAAGGAAAAAGCAGGGGATTCTTATTCCCTCTCTACATCCAGTCCCTTATCCACGCACAGTCTTCGCGGGGCGCTAGAGCAAGCACAGCTTTTGCCATTGTGATCTCTCTTTGTCCTTTCATTGCTAGCGCACTATTTACTTGCCATTCGAGCCCCGGACCTGTTGTAATGGAAGGGCGTTAATGCCGGTATTATGCGGTAGGCTCTTCTCCCCCCGACTTCCCCCTGCTTCCTGTCTCTTCTCCTTTTTCGTTTTTTTTCCTCCTGTGATGCCTAAGCACACAGGCATTGTGGGCAGCCTGTCGCACCAGAGGGCGCCAGCTGTGTCGCTCCCTGCGGTGGCCGCATTTTTCACGCCTGTTGTGGCATCGAGGTGACAATAAAGGCGTCGACAATCCCTATACCACACCCACCCACCCATCCCGACTCTCTACCCTTGAGCTAACAGCGCCGTCTGCCGCTTTTTGAAGAGGGGGTGTGAGATAGCCTCCCACTGGTTCCAGCTGGGAGATCGTGTTGATTGACAGCCCCCTACGCGGAACACTCTGCTTTGTGTGCGGTATTGTGAACCCAACCCCCCGCCTCCTGCTTCTCAGCCTTTCTTTTTCCACGGTGCCTGACCAAACGTAAACACTTTGACTGCACGTCCGACTCAATTTTGGACTGTACTGCAGCGACCACCCGCAGTAACATTTTTGACGAGAGTTTAAATTGTTCGTGACATCCTAGATGGACGGCGTTCTCGGGCCTGGCTAATGAAGTTGAGCGCTTGGCTGAAGCCCCTCATGTTGGAAAGTTAAAGGATAAAGATACAAGGGAACATGAACCACAAAGCTCCCGCAATCGAGGCTCTCGCCAAGGGAACCGAAACGTATTTTCATTATTCTTTTGAGGCTGGTGTCCCATTTTACTTTTTGTGCAGGCATAGATAACAAGACATTCCCAACTTTGTGAAGTCTGTGCACGTTACGTTGAAGTCATAATTGAGGATTTTTTTGAGAAACGTGCAGTAACCTTTACGCTATAGTCCCAGCGGCTCTAAAAAGTAGAAATCGGGATTGGCAGTGAAAACAGGGGTTCGCAACTTTTTCAAAGCTAGATTGCCATGCAGCTAGTTTAGTAGCGTAATTTTCTAGGCTAATTGACATTTTATTTCATTGGAAAATGCACACCGCATGAAGTTCTAGCTTTATTTGTATGGTAACCAGACCATCCACTAAATTGTATAACAAATAAAGTGCCGCAGAAGTGTAAGCAAGCGTGTGTTTGCTAAAGAGGAACATACAGACAGACAGAAAGAGCGAGAGATTATAGGCGGTTGATATACAAGTCTTACGGTAGGCTTGGTGCAAAAAAAAAAAGAATGACGTGAGAAGGACTGCACAGACACAGCGCAAGTATTTGCGCTGTGTTTTTCGACAGCCAGTATAGTTGCGGATTATTTCTGAACTTCGTAAACAGCTCTCATCTGTGTCCCTCTTGCTTTACTCCGTTTTTGTAGTTTTCATAGTCATCATCATGAGCATCATCAAATGTGACCGTGCCCAGTGCAGGACAAAGGTCTCTCCCATGTTCCGCCAGTAAACTCGGTCCTGTGCTTGCTGCTGTCACTTTATACCCGCAAACTTCTTAATTTCACGTGCCCACTCAAGCTTCTGTCTCTCCCTCACCCGCTTGCCTTCTCTTGCGATCCAGTATGTGATCCTTAATGACCAGCGGTCATCTTTCTCTCGCGCTAGTGTTCTGCCCATGACTATTTCTTCCTTTTGATTTCGACTGTGATTTTCTTCACACCCGTTTGTTGTTCCATGATACACTCTGATCTCTTCTTGTGGCTTAGGGTTACACCTATCATTTTTATTTCCATTGCTTGCTGCGTCTTCGGCAACGTATGTTGAACCCTCTTTGTGATCCTCCTGATTTCTGCTCCGAAGGTAAGTACCTGTAAGATGCAGCAGTTATATACGTTCCTCTCGAGGGGCAGTGGCAATCCACCAGTCACGATATGAGAATGCTTGACGAATGTGCTCCACCCGACTCTTATTCTTCTAGTTACTTCAGTCTCGTGGTTTGGCTCGATGGTTTGTCGTCTTTGCGCTAACCTAAACACGCTAACCAATACAATCAACTTTTAATACGTTTGCGGAGAAGACGCACGCACTGTTACCTCATGTGTCATTTATTCGAGTTCGCGCTGCAACCGGTCGTTTTTAATGAGCAGGCAGCAAGCTTAGTTTGCGACTCTCGTTAACCACAGGTCAGTGATTCCTAAATTCCGTTCCAATCGACATAATATAACTCTACCCAGTCATCGACCCTCCAAGTGGCCGCCAGATGGTGATGCGGCTGGCGCGAGCAGACGGTACACCACATCGCATTGTGCGCTCCCAGACTGCCCTCGCTGACCAACGCAGTATCCCAGTAAGAATGCACAATGGAAGCACATGGCAATGATTGCGTCCCAGCCAACGGCGCTGCTCTCCAAAGCGTCCTATTCGTTCGGGAGGCTGATGGAGATGAAGCTACTGGACTTCCTCACGTTTGCCACGCCTTCGACAATTGTATTACCCACATCAACGCCACAAAGATTCCATACGTGCACGGCCGGTTTTCGAGCCACTCCGCGCAAGAAAGGTCATGAAAAAAAAAAAGCGGCATGTTACGACTTTTACACACGCCACCTTGGCTGCAAGAGGCGCTGTTTAACACTCCCACATTGGAAGCGCAGAAACGGAGTCCAATAAAGTGGACGGGTGAGCTCCTTCCATTCTGACTTAAAAGAATTGAACGCTTAACTCGCTGAGGTTATGAGTTCGGGCTTTAGCGATATAATGGGCGCTCTTCTCGTCCACTAATTAATATGAAAAATCTTAACGCATGATTGTTGAGAAAAAGCTGAGATCGACAGCGTTGACCCGACAAATACAATGAGTAAGTGTCAGCTAAGGTCTCAGCCGGAATCGAACTCCGGCATTCTGCGTGGCAATCAAGTATTTTACCAGAGAGCCACGCCAGGTCTTTGAACTTCTTTTCAAATAGATCCTAATGTTCATGAAACGTCAATTGTGGTTGCAGCACTGGCTATTCAATTTAAAAAAAAACATTACACATGTACTCCCGTAGTACAGACATGACGTCTGGGTTAACGCCAATTGTAGTTATGTGCCATCCGCTGAAGTTCATTTCCACGCGAGCACCAGCGCTTCTTACCAGCTTATCGCTTCTGGTGTCTCTAATACTCACTTTTCCTGCTGGCATCGTTGCGCAGATGCAAACAACTGGTTATATGAACATCTGCAACTGCTCAACGTATGCATGTGAGTCCATAACTCGTACACACATTTTTTTCACGTCATTTCAAAATGTGTCACTCAATACAAAGTTAATACACGTATGCTGTCCCCTTTCCTTCGCATGCTTCACATAACGTCAATATCCAAGGTACGTGGATCTGCCGAATGTTTTGTTCTGCGAGTGTGTATGTAAAAAGGCACACATAAAACACGCACACGAACGTACGTAACACGCCGCATCCCCTCTTTCTCTAAACCAAGCAGATTTTCTGGCTTCACCACGGATTTCAATAATCATGGTCCACGAACACACAGTATCGCAATATTATTCATTAACAGAGACTCGACATTTCTGCCCCTGTCATCTTCGGACACAACACTTAGTCCTAAACATTAACTATATACGCGCCAAAGGCGGTTCGTGCACTGCGCCTTATAAACGATGAATTCGCCGTGCTGCGGAAGATGTGGTAGTTATTGTTCTCTAATCACGGCGACCTCAACTTACTACACTCGCCCTGGTCTTTCGAGGGCTACTTAGACCCCGGTGATCGATGTGCACGATTACTTTCGAAATCGTCTTCGGCAGGCCATCGCGGCCAGCTGGTTGGAATCGGCCGTTGTTGCAATAGAGTACACAGTGTCGAGACGAACAACTTCGACCTATAAGGTTCGCTTTGTTTCGTGCTTTAGATGTATCTATAGATAGACACTAGCCTATATACGCGTGTTTGGGAGCAGATGTACACAGGGCCCCGGAAACAAATGGTTCGGCAGAACGTATACAACTGTACATCCGACAGCAGCGCCCTACCGGCTGCCGTATACGCCCACTTCAGTTCTGGGATTGAGGGTGGACTCACTGTTTGCCTCCGTGGAACGACGTTATACGTTACCCTACAATGGAGCGGCGAACTCTTGCGATCCATTGTCAGACGCGTGTTTGCGTGTACCGAAGACGGAGCGACACAAACAAAGAGGTTCCAAATTCGCCGTGCACGCACGCATTCGACTGGCCGACTGTGTATACATTATCGACTCGGGATCCGAAAGGAACCTGCGAGGGAAGCGGGTGCAAGGAGAGTATACAGTCGGAAAGGGGTGGGGGGCAAGTGCATGCACGTACTCAACTGTGTGACCCCCTATCCTCCCATATAACTCCACACCCCCTCCCCAGAGCGCAAAAACACACCAGACGACGTGCAATTGATTCTCCCCCGTCCTTCTTACGCGGTCGACTGGCGAGAGAGGGCGCACCAGGCGACGCTGTCCAGACGCCCTGATTGGCTGTTCGCCGTAGCAGACGGCTCGCGCTCCTTTGACGCTTTGCAGACGACGACGGAGCCATGGCTCGCGGGAATCGAAGTGGTCTCACACACGAGGTGGAAGTAGTTGTTGTTGCACGATATCCATTACACGGTTCGATTGTGTTCTCGGAGTGCACTCGCCCCCCCCCCCCCCCCCCCCCGTTTCAGCCGATTGTTTCTGGCGCGTTCCAGCGGGCGCATGGGCCGTTTCGCAAACCTGCCGCGGCTACTGCGCGTAAGTGCGGGGAAACTAACTGAAGACACGGCCGTTTACTCACGCTCTCTGATGAATAACTAGAGCGGGAAATCAAAAGCTTGTACTGGTATTTCGGCACGTATACCTCTTTTGCTATAAGATTGACGAAGTTCTGTATTTTGCAATCACAGGCACTCAGAACAAACTGGTCGATGAACACGTTTTTGTATGCGTGCAAAAGTAAACTTTTGCGGGATAGACCCGGTTATACCCAGGCTAGCTGACCTCCCGACCCTTCTTTCCCCCCTCCCTCTCTCTGACGCGGCCACAAGGGTCAAATACAGTCCAAGAGCTCGATGCTAATCAAACAGCTCCTAAAGCAGCGATTTACCATGTATATACGGTGTTCCTATAAAGAACTGGTTGCTGCACAATTATATACCTCTAAACGCTGTAAAACTGCGGTAATGACTAATTTAGGTGAGCTGGAAGAACTTTCTTGCGTTACATTGATCGAAGGGCACATGAACAAGAACGCACACAGATGACGTAACTTCTAAAAGCGCAAGACGGAAGAAAATAGCTACACCTTTGTAGCATGTGGTATTCAGTGAAACCATGTGTTGCGTGTGTTCACGACGTCCGCAGACTGTCGGGAGTGATGTGGTAGAGAGTTACATTAGTGTTGAGCCAGCCAGGCGTGCAGCACGCAATTTCTTTGGTCAACATCTGGTTACGTTTAAGCATTCGAATTTCTCCCTTCCTCCATGAAAGAAATGAGATTACTCGCTACCCAATGTATTTTTGTTTACGTGATGGAAACAGTACATTGCTCTCACATTCACTTTCAGAATTGATTTGTACGGATTTGTACGGACATTGCGTTGCATCTAAAATCAAATAAAGACCTGTTAATCTTTTTCACTTTAAACTGGAGCGGCATTTGTAGGAATAGGTTATGAGTCAAAAGCTACATGTCAGGGCAGAGTTTCAACTAACGCACGCCCAGGTGGTTTCTCAAAAGTACAACTACAAGTCACGATATATGTAGTAAACACTTACTCAACTGAACTCGCTCAACCAACCTCTCACTCACTCATTCAACCACTCACTCAATTAACCACTCATCAAATGGTTACAAATTCAACTCAACTCGCTCACTCAATCACTCACCCGCCCACCCACCCAACCACTCACTCACTGAACCATCCACTAACTCACCCAGCAAGCACTCACTCCAATTGCTCACTCCACTCACCCACCCACTCACTCAACCATCCACTAACTCACCCAGCAAGCACTCCCTCTACTCACACACCCACCCAACCTACTCGCATTCGTTCACTTACTCACTCAACCATCGGCTAACTCACTCAGTTCAGTCGCTCACTCCATTCACACACACCCACCCAACCTCTCACTCCCTTGCACTCACTCACTCACTCACTTACTTAATCACTAACTCAATCACTCAGTGACTAAATCGCACACTGCCTCACTCATTTGGTCAAACGACTCACTGGCTCGCACAATCCCATCTGACTCTCACTCCCCGAACCATTCATTTGATTCGCTCATACAATCTGACTAACTAGTTTGAGTTAAAAGAAGAAAAAGCCCTCTCACACCGCTCTCGGGTACACTTCCTCCACTCACACGCATTTTCTCGCTCAACTCACACTTCGGAAGAGAGAGCGCTCCCCATGCAAAGATCCTTTCGCTCAGCATACGGCGCTTCAGGCTGCCCTGATTAAACCCAGAGGCAATGTGCAGAACGCTCCCATTGATTGGCCGCCCAGTCGCTATAGCCCATTCGGGGGCAAACACGCTCGCCGGCGCTGATGGAAGTACTGTGTTTGCGCACCGGAGTGCTGCACGCGCCCAGCGATAAGAGCCGACACGACAGCTCGAGTCCGGGGAACTCGGAGCACCGTGGAATGGCCAGTAACGCGTGCAGGAAAGCGCTTGATAAACGCAGACAGCACTTTGCTATGCTCGAATCGGGAAAAAAAAAGGTAAAGATATTCGGAAGAAACGCATATGTAAGTGCGTTCATTACGAGATTAGCTGACTGCACTACCGCTAATAGTGCATCCATAATTAAAGAGCATACCATTTCCTTGTGAATGGTGCTCGCAGTTTTCACAAATCCACGCTTGCAGCTTCGTATCCTTTTCCGCCAAGGCCTAAACACTAAAGTTATCTCTCCAAATTTGCGCCTGATCGAATTGGCCTCGAGCAATTTTTTTGTCGTCTCTTTCTCCTATACAGTCGAGTGCAATTTGTGAAAATAAACTTGTGTTGTTATCTTTGCTGTCATTGTTGCTGTTACTGTCTCTCCTACGGCTGTACTGCTGCTGCTTTCGATATTAGGGTACACTGGAGGGACGAGCAAGCGCTTACCTCGAAGGAGTGCGGCACTTATTCGAGACATAAAAACAAAACAAAACAAAAAACATTCAACACTATAGTTCGTTGCAACCTAAAATTAAAGAGACTCTAAAATCAAATAACAATTTATGTCACAGTGAAAACACAATGTATGACAACGTCTAAAACGGCAATATTATCAACATAAGTGCCCTACTTACCAAGAAATTGGGGTAAATGCATGAGAATACATGCACCATGAAAAAGATATTCGCAAAATGATCCCGATGACGTCAGAGTTACCACCTACAATCATGCACTAGTAATCAAACTAGCTGCACTAAATAAAGAACCTTCCATGCATCAAGAGAAGTAATAAAATGCTACTTGTTCGTTTCTGTTTCATTCATGAAAAAAAGAACCGCCGGGCGTTACTATGGGGAATGGCGCGAGTAATCCAAATGTTAAATTTTTGCCTGCTGAAACTGGACAGGTCGTGCCATCTAGCGAGGCGCAGTTAAACTAAGCACACCTGTCATCTCGGAGGCCATGACGAGACATTGTTCACTGGCCGTTGTTGCTGCTATGGCTTCCGCTACTTTCGCTGTGCTGCTACTATAGTGTCGGTGGCCGCGCAGTAAGCCGGGCAACGTTGCGCAGGGCAACAACGACGTGAAGGTTTCTACTCTGAGGCGGGTAATTTGAAGACAGCTAACGCGATGCGGACCACAGAAACTTGATTTTACTTGAAAACAAGCACTTCCTCGGCACGAAATTAGCACGTCGACGTTTGTGGACCGCTGTTTCGGCAAACAACATCGACTTAGTATTTGCGATTAGTGAACCTTTGTTTAGAAGGTCACCACCTCCCCCCAAACTGCAGCGCACCTTGCACTCACCCATGAAAGAGAGACGAATTTAGTGGTTTCCGTTCTAACCATAAGTACTTTTGCCCGCTTTTGCTTCGTGAGGCGTCGCCGTCACCATCGGTGGTGTAACCGACACACACACACACACACACACACACACCACACACACACACACACACACACACACACACACACACACACACACACACACACACACACCACACACACACACACACACACACACACACCACACACACACACACACCACACACACACACACACACACACACACACACACACACACACACACACACACACACACACACACACACACACACACACACACACACACCACACACACACACACACACACACGAATTGAGCAGATCCCAAGTGTCTTGGGAACCGACGATATGCGAATCATGCGGAGGGAAGGTGACCGTGTTGTAAATTTTTATTGAGCAACACGTTATGAAATGACGCTAAATATATATACAAGTGTTGCACGCACAGATATATGTTGAAAATTTGCAGATGCTTATATAACCAGATGTTTGCACTAGCGCAACAGTGCCAACAGGAACATGAGTATTGGGAACACCTGAAGCGATAAGCTGATATGAAGCGCTGGTACTCGAGACGATGATATCCCTGGACACTGCTACATAAATCAACTTCTATGAATGTCACCTAATTACAATTGACGCTATAGCCCGACGTGACGGCTGTATCATAGGAGTACAGATGTAATGTTTAGAAAATTGAATAGCCAGCACTGCAACCACAATAGACGTTTCACTAACATTAGGGCCTATTTGAGAAGTAGTTCCGGGACTGCAGGCGCGGCTCTGTGATAGAATACTTGATTGCCACGCAGGATGCTGGGGCTCGACTCTTTCTTGGACCATGATATTTATGCTATGTGTTCGTTGGGTCAACGTTTCCTATGTCAACTTTTTCTTGACGCTCGAGCGTTAAAATTACCTGCGTGTTATCGTAGTTCCTGGGTAGATACTAAGTATCAACCAGCTGTGGCAAATGCCTGCATACCAGTGGGCCGCCCACGGTTATGCACCACTTTTCGGCGGGAGGTGTCTGACAATGTACGCGACGGGATTGTGACATTATTCATGTGTTGACCAACGCGTCATGTTCGGCAATCATCTTCCCCTATCTGCCGTACTCATTTTGGTTCACCTCAATTAAAGGGGTGATCTCGAGAGAACCCAGTAATAAAGGGCTATATAGATAGAGATATGCATATAGACACCTAAAGTGCTTGAAGTACGCAAAAAAATGCTTCGCACTTAAAAAATTTACCACTATGATCCTCAAATGCATTTTAATATTGTATAAAGGTTAATGATTTAATATTGCGGGTGCTATGTGTCAGAAAGGGTTACAGCCTTCGTGAAGGCTAATTGACATTTTTTGCTTTCACCTACCGAGCGTCACTGATGTGACCATTTTATCGCCTTCCTTCGATGAAGAAACAGAGTTAAATTGAATCGCCATAGCTATCCGCGTAACCTTTCAAGTGACGGTTTTAAGCGGCGATCGGAGTACGGCATTCCTTTGATGCTTACTGCAAAACTAGTTTTATTACAAAAAAAAAACTGTTTTATTACACCAGCCCCGCCGCGGTGGTCTAGTGGATAAGTGTACTCGGCTACCGACCCGCAGGTCGCGCGATCGAATCCCGGCTGTGGCGGCTGCATTTCCGATGGAGGCGGAAATGTTGTAGACCCGTGTGCTCAGATTTGGGTGCACGTTAAAGAACCCCAGGTGGTCGAAATTTCCGGAGCCCTCCACTACGGTGTCTCTGATAATCATATGGTGGATTTGGGCCGTTAAACCCCACATATCAATCAATGAAGACGAATAACATTTATAAACAGCACAGCAAACACACGCGCATGGCGTTTGTTGAATTCGCATCATAAATAAATCTGAAATGCGCTGGCGTTGTTCATGTTCTGATGCTATGATTTTCAGATAACGTGAATTCAATTGTTCTTGCATTTTTTTTTCTTTTTCATCGCGTATATTACAGCAGACAAAACGGCCTGCCGTCGTTTTGTCTGCTGTAATAAACGCGATGGAAAAGAATCCATGTTAATAAATAAACAAATTGATCATCATCATCGTGCCACGACGTCTTCAAACCAAGGAGGATTAAAGAAAAAATTGCTGGAGTGGAAGCTCCCGCAACGCCTTGCCGGCAGAAGTGAAGCCAGCTTTTGCCTCTGCCAAGATGGCGGAAACATGCTTTTTTTTTTCTCATAGTGCTTACTTAAAGATCAAGTGGTTTTGATATGTTATGTATATGCTACGTCAGTTCTATATTAAAAGATGGTTGTTCCCGACGAAATTACACACAGAAACGAGTATGGATGACTGAATCTTTAAAGAACTTTGCCTCCAATTAGAGGCTCACTAAGGAAAACTAGTAACTGTAAGACGCACTTGGAGCTTTATGTGACCCAGAAAAGTTTCCACATTAAACTCGTTGGGCGTTCGAGGGAAACGCTTCGTTTTTAATCGCCATCTTGCCAGAGGAACGGCTTCACTTCTGCGCAATCATTTCCACTCCAGCATTTTTTTTTAATCCTCCTTGCTTCAAACGAGAAAGACACAGAGAGGTGTAAGGTGTGGAATCGGAAGCAGGAACCGAGTGACAGCAGATTCGCGAGCGCACTGCATCTATACCTGCGCGCCGCAAAGCGCCAGCCTTTAGCCTGTCACTCAGGGATAAGGGCGCCGTCCTCGCGCCCTTTTCAAGTTGAAGAGGAAACACACACACACACACAAGAACAAAGATAAGAACAACAAAGGCAGAATAGCACGGGTGCCCCTTTCTACCTTTTTTCCGCGACAGAAAAGAATTTGCTAAGAGCCACGAAACACCGCTCAGCGGGAAACAGTTAAAAAAGAAAAAAAAACACTAGAAGGCGACGCGAGGGTGGCTCGCGCTTTTGTTGTCCGCGCAGCGAAAGAGGGCGTTGTCGCTGCCAGCGCTGATTACGGTGTCTGCGCGTGTGTAGCGACAATAGTTGCCTGTCGCCTGAAGTGCCCGGAAGTCTGTTATTTTCTTTTCGTTAGCGCTCTTGAGAACGCCGCTCGCCAAAGACTGCGCCAAGTTTGTTTGTTTTTTTGCCGCACCTTGGCTTGCTAACTCAGTTACGAGGGGCCCGGTAACAGCGCTTCGGATGAAGGAACAAAACACTTTTGTATGAAACTGAGTCTCAGGCGAATCGACGCACAACGACAAAAAAAAAGACGTACATCACACCAAAGAAACCACACAAATAGCGATGTTTCATGTGCGCTTTATCTCCTTTCGGTGTGCCACTATATATAGTGTGCTCTTTATCACTTTAAACAAAATTTAATGAAAAGGACGGTGTCACTGCCATGACATTTCAGGCGATGACTGAGAACTAGTACAGCCTATGCGACTTCGCTGAAATTCCTCAAAGTCGCCGTTTAGAACACTTTTCAGTAAGTGTCAGTTAGTACTCCTTCGTTCGGAGAGTCGGTTTTGCTGAAAGTGCGATACGGGCGTTGGTAATGCCGTCTGATGGTTCTTGGGAGAGCTTAAACTCTATAGCACTCACCTCTTACCTCCGGCTCTTTTACTACTCGATTTTCACAAAAGCGACCGCGACCTGTTAGGACTACGTCATGACGCTTGTCTCGCTCTCCATTGCATCCGGTATTTGCCAAACTTTGGTGGAAGCCCCGAAGGTCGCAACCTGGGTCCTTCAATGCTCCACCTTTAAGAACTGTGAGTGAGTGATATGACTTTATTGGCGATCCAAAAACGCACAGCAGACGATGGCACTGAGAAGGAACCTATACACACCAACTACGTGTGTGCGTGTGTATTTCGTCGTTGCGCTATCGTCTCCAGGGTGCATCTAACATCCGTTCAGTGAAGACCACGGCAGCAAATGCGGAAAGCCCTTTTAATAGTGGCGCGACGTTACAAAACCGCCGATACCGCGTAGCTTTCACACCCTGACCCTCCACGAGATTTTTCATCAGCTCCGAATACCAAGACAGCACCCACAATCCTCGCTCGCGATATTTACTACAATGTATCACGAAGTGAAACGGCTGAGAAACGCGGATTACACTCCGCATAAACGCTCGGAGGGCTTTCCCATGCGTTGTCGGAGGGGTTCATGCACTGAACATGTGTCATGAATAAGCAGCTCCTGTGTACGCTAAACGCTCG
Organism: Rhipicephalus annulatus; assembly: GCA_013436015.1. Lineage (NCBI taxonomy): Eukaryota > Metazoa > Arthropoda > Arachnida > Ixodida > Ixodidae > Rhipicephalus > Rhipicephalus annulatus. The sequence continues at coordinate 271,582 of WOVY01014566.1, read as the reverse complement.
CTACCACATTGTGAGCGGATAAGTGCGACGCGAGTCGTGTTAGTTTGAAATAGAAACACAGGATGCCTGAAATCGCCGCTGTGTAGACGAGACGAGAATGGTAATGTTCTCATCATACGCTCGCCAACACCACCACCACCACCACCACCAACAACAACAACAACAACAACAATAATAATAATAATAATAATAATAATAATAATACCTGTTGAGTGTTACGTTCTAAAACTATCTTGATTAGAGATGTTGTAGCCGACGGGTCTGGCACCTTCGATTCCATAGAATAATTCCAGGTGCACTCAAATCTAAGCACACGAGACATTAACAAAGTTACCATTTACCCTGAGACATGCCGTACACCAGCGACTGCTGCAACGTCATATCCGCGGGATCGTTCATTTGAATGGACGACGCTGTCACTCATTGAAATGACGGCGTAAATTCTGGCAATACGTGACGTCACCGTAGCGCCACAAATTGCAGGTGACGCCGGCGGTAGTCGCGTTTGACTAATTTGCGTCTTTCGTGTCGACGGCGCGGCCTCAGCGGGTCACGCGGACGTTGGTCAGGTATCGCCAAGTCGCACAAACTCTCCTTGCCTCAGAGACACATAAAGGCTATTATTGCCTTGAAACGCAGGTGGCAAAAAATGAAAAGAGAAACGCGCAAGGTGCAGCTTGTGACGAAAACGTGAGTCATTCGCTCGTTTTATGGCACGGCAGATAGGAGGTGAAGAACGTCATTGGCCGGCTAGGAAAGAAAACGAGAGAGAGAAAGAGAGATAGGGTGTGCATGTTTGCATTACAATGATATATAAAGACTTCGTTGTCTGAATTATCCGCAATGAAGCTCGGCTGCCGGCAACAAGGCGACGCCACATTTCAAATTCTGCTGCCACCTATGAATGACCCCCCCGCCCTTTTAGTTTCACCCGTAAAACACTATACCTCGCCTACGTTGTACAACTTACGGAGTATAACGAAATTTCCAGTGGTGCCCTCGAAAGTAAGGAAAGCTGTAGGTCAATCCAACGCACGCTCAATTGAGCAACAATGACCCTCGTGGAGTGCCCACTCTCCCGCAAAAAAAAAAAAAAAAACAGAGAAGGTCGTGTTGCCCGTACACTGCTCGTTCGTTTGGAAGTCCAGCGGGGAGTCCCGTCTTGAACCTCGAGTTGCTCGCGTCCCACAGAGCCTCCTTCCTTTCTTTTCTCCCGTGGGACGCCCCTTCCAAGACAGGACGTCCCGTACAGGGTGCAAGAATACAGAGGTCCCGTATCGACTTGACAAATGGCTTTTGTAGGCTGTGGCACCCCACGATTATATATCATTCCCTGAATCTTTCTTGTGCAGCCTCTCTATACCACTTTCGTCTAGCTTGCCTTATTTAATTTTTTTTTCTCTTTAACGGACAGAGCCTGGGGCCCGTAGTGACTCGTGCACCGTCCGGAATCACCGCAGCTCCCGCCCAAATGCATCACTTCGAAGAATCGACTTTCTTTCTGGCTCGGCAGACGTGCTCGGACACCCGGCAAGAAACTCAACAGTAGCGAGCGAAATGCAAACACCGCATTGATTTAAGATAAAGCACGTATTGGCGAGTCCCCCCACACAAAACAAAATAGAAAAGAAATTAACAAAAAGCGAGCAGACCAGAAGGTTGACAATGCGCAGGGCCGCGGGATACGTGGGAAGTAACCGCCCGCACCCGAAGTCGCCGTCTTACTACGGCGCAGAGAATCCACAGAAGTGCTTTTCAAGCGAGCGTTTCCAGGGCACTCGCAATGTTTTCCTTTCCTTTACCCCGAGGTGCCCAGTGTCAACAGAGAGCAGGCTGCAGGTCCAAGCTAGCCGACTCAAAAGTGAGTACACTGGTTCTTTATCAACCGACAAAGATGAGCATGCAATTAAAACGTTGTTGCAAATGTCGCATTAGGTGTCATTTGAAGACGTCTACAAACGCCTCACAGGCATTTTGATGTTTATGAGGCTACTTGTCGACTCAAGTCATAAATATGACTAATTAGTTTAATTTCATTAACGAAAACTTAATAGTAGCGGCAAATTCATTGTTCTGGGAACGATATGCACTAGGTTTACTTCGTGTAACGCCATTACTCTGTTTTCTTTAATTGTGTACCATGTTGATAGCTGGTACACCTTTTCTTCAAATTAACAACCGCTTACTACTGCTGCTCCTACTACTACTACTACTACTACTACTACTACTACTACTACTACTGTCGTGACTGGCATTCAAACCCACTTGCTCGCGCTTCACCGTTAAAGTACCTTATCAGTCTTTTTCCCAATTTTTTCCTTTACTACACCATGGCCTTTAGGTACACTTGCTTTCTCGCTAGGCGTATATCACTGTAAATTCTTTATAACCCACTTAACGCGGAACACACAAGACCAACTTTCAGCTTCAAATGTTTCAGCTTTCGGCTCTCAAGACCCAAGAAAACGGGCCTCTGCAGCACAAATTACGATGAAGTAACGGAAATAAAAAAAAGAAATAAAGAGGGAAGCGCAGCATCCGACTGCTTTCCGCTGTCCACTTCAAGCGATTTATCGCGCCCCACCCTCCTCCTCCCGGCATGCAAGAGCCAGGCCTCCCTCTGGCGGGCCCTGTGTATACTAGTGGACCCATTTTCGTCGACGGCTCGCGCCTCTACCGCGACGGAAGTCTCCCTAGCCTAAGTAGAATGGATATCTCCGCTCCCGAATGCTACAGCGCGGGGCAGGCCGGACACAACACAGAATGGCTTTTCTCCCCCCCCAGCGGACCGAGGGACCAACGCTGCCGCTGCGAGCGCTACAGAGCGACCCACGTAGTACAATGGCCACCGCCCCCCCTTTTGTAACGGCGCCGCATTGTCGACCTCAGACATAGCAGCCATGTCCCATTCGCGCTGTTCTCTAAAGGAACTACTGCTGCCTTTTAGATCTCTGTCGCGCGTCTGTTTGTTCGGGCAAAGCGGGCTTTTCGGCACGGCCGCGGGTTCCAAGTGGCTTCTGTCCGTATGTGAGCACCAACGCCCGGCGACGAAAGCGCACGGCATACAATTGGGCTGTGCCGCATATATGAACTTCTGTTTAAAAAATTGAGTGTAGCTTCTAACTGAATTCATAAAAGCGATTTCAGGTTCATGGTAATAAGGGCTGCAGCGTGAACACAAAGGTGCTAGAAGAAATGTGAAACGGAAGGCGAGGCAAGGAAAGCAAAGAGGACAACACACCTTGCCTCGCCTTCCGTTTCACATTTCTTCTAGCACCTTCGTGTTCCCGCTGCAGCCCTTATTACCATGAATTCCAACCAACTAGCCCAAATAGCCGTTCTTCTTCGATTCCAGGTTACATTAAGTAATAGGAGGTATTTAAGATTGATGTTTTCTAGCGATAAGAGGGACAGTTTATAGGGACAAAAGCTAACCTTCAACTGTGCAACACAAGTGAAGCAAACGTCATATCGGACGCGAGCCCCACCACTGGGGGCGCGGCCGCTGCAATCGCTGTAATGTGCAGGGTTAGATCACGTGATCACGCCTCACTCTGCGTAGGGTAAGCGGGTGGTTGAATGCGTTGTTTTTAACCACGACTTCACGGCGTTTTCACTTATGCGGCTATTATTCTCTTAAAGGGCCCCTGAACAACTTCCGAACACACGAAGTTCCCCGCCACAGTGTTCTACTGCTTGTAATGCTCGACTGCTGATCCCAAGGTCGCGGGATTGAATCCCGGCAACCGCGGCCTAATTTTCGATGCAAGCTGAAACGCTTGAGGTCAGTGTTATTCACATTTAGGTGCATGCAAAAAAAAAAAAAAACAGGGTAGACATTTATTATGCAGTGCCCCATGAATAAATCGTGGTTTTGAGGAGTAAACCCAAACAATTCTTTTAATTGGTCGTGAATTGTCTCCTACCCAGATTATGTTTATGAAATTGCGCAGATATCATGCTAACATTGCCTACGTGTTTTATGCATGAATGAGAGACGAGCAAGCGAGAGCGCACGGAGGAAGTGTAGCGATGGTGAGCAAGAACACTCGTATTTGAACTCGAAGCGGTTTAGGGGAGCATTAAATATACAGAAACACTCGTGAAGAGTATACCCGTCTGCGTTTTATCGCCCAGCCCGACGTGCAGATCGACAGGGAAATCCCAACACGACGGCTGATCACCGCGACACTTGTGTGCAGTCGCGCCCACCGTGAAAGAGAATGTATGTATCCGCAAGAGGCAGACAGACTGAATGAACTGCTGAGAGAGTGGGAGATGGTGGATGAACCATGGGACTGCAGAATGAGTAAATTAGCTTCGTTTGCCGAACAGCACGCAGCCTCCTCGATCGAATCGCGCGTTGGTTTCTCTGAGCCCCTCGGACTTCTCTCTATATATCTCTCTAGACTGGAGGGAAGGTTCAAAACGCGTGCCGCGTTTCAAAGATGGAAATCGCAAAGAGGAATGAGCGGGGTTGATGAGGGTGCTTTGACCTTACAACAATCATCTGCATTGCGAGTTAGTTCTATTTTGTTTTCATAGCGTCCTTTCGTTTTCGCGAGGCTCTCTCGTTTACTTCTTTTTACAGGACAGGGGTTGCTGCCAACATTTTTGATTGAGCGACCTTACAGCGATGCGTCCGTTTTACCAGCCGCGCTGCAGGGTATATACACCGCTGATAATCGAAAGATTTCTCAGAACCATGTCCATTTATCTTCACCAGCCATCCCAGTGCTTTATACTGCCGTAACCTTCCACATCCAGACATGGAATAATCAGTTCGAACACCTGTAGCTGTATAGGTGATATGATAACGTAAGCAGAGAGCGCCACTAAAACACTGTAGAGTTCTGCTAAGCCACTGAGCCTCGTTTGCGCAGTTATGAGTCCGTGCACGTAGGAATGATCTGTACTGATCGAAAATCAGGCATGCGCTACCTACGAATGGAACAAAACAAAAGGTGAGAACCGAAAAATGCCCGCTTTAGATCCGGCAAAGCGTATAGGCATATAATTACGGCCCTAAATTCACATGGTGTCTTAACCATTCACTGGACTAAAAGTGAAAGCCACGTTCATTTTCGGACGACGTACTAATCTCCTTTTCCCGGAAGCTCTGTCCACTGGTTAAGTACTGGCTCTCCGCGAGCAGGCCAATTTCGACGAAGCGGTGATGTCACGCGATGATACCATCATGTGACGCCACAGCTACGTCATGATGACGTTAAAAATTTTGCTGATCTGTGACATAATAATGACGTCGCACGATGACGTCATCGAGTCTCCCATGTCCGAAAGCTTTACGCACCTAATGTGGTTGAGCACTGCCGCCAAGGAGCGGTCCACCTTTGATGAAGCAGCGACGTTTGCGTTGATGTGATCATGTGACGTCACAGTGACGCTGTGAGGACGATCGAAATTTTGGTGATTTGTGATATATAATGGCGTCATGCGATCACGTCATCACGCGATGATTTTTTTTTTTGCACCACTCGTGTTGACGTCAATGGTCCATTTTCGTGCTTGATGAGCGGCCAATAAGGCTTTCGCCTTCATAAAATCAAAACCTGTACGCACACCAAAAACAGCAATGGATGCAAAGAACAATGTTCTTATCCTCGCTTACAAACTTTGCACTAACATGCATAAGCTACTTTTATTCTATTTGACAATATACGGAGAATTACACAAGGGCGCAATGCTTGCGTCACTGTTTTATCGTTTTTTAGCAACAACAGCACGCAATAAACGAGTGCTCTTAGAGGTCTAGAGAAAACCGACTTCCGTAGGCCAAACAATTTTTCTTCGTCATTTGAAAGCAAAAACAAGGAAAGGGAAAGCAGACCGAGGAAAGGGAACACATCAATAACACCAAGAGATTCTTGTTTTTTTCTCTGATACGAAATAAAAATGAAAATTTAAACTGAGAAGCTGTGTAAGTGCGGCAAAGAAAAAAAAACAGGCAGTATAGAAAAGAAGAGAAAAAACACGCAGGAACGAAAACGCGCGGTCGGCAGGAAAGGGATATCGGACCCCGAGCGCTTTCCTCGGGTCACTTGCGTTGACCACTTGACTCCTTATATATGTTCTCCCTTCGACTCGCAAACTCCCCCCTCAAAACACACTTCGTTTACTGTATAGGTGCGTATACATATTAGCTGCTCCATTATTGCAGTATATTTCTCGTATTTTACTCCTTTTTGTAGTTTTCAATATAGGAACACAAACCTTGCCTACCGATACTGCAGACGCAGATGACAGTGCGCTGTCGCTTCAGTTGTCACTTGTACCTTTATTCTGTCCGAAAGCTGATGCTTGAGAGGTGATGTTATTTTGCACTGGACGTGGAACTCAGTGTGTATGTTTCCGTTTCCCGATGTGGTAGTCCGCGCGAATTTGTAAGTGGACGACTTCAAACCTTTCTACAGAGAAAAGCCGGAGGACCATCTCGAGATGCACTCTATAATAAAGCGCGGCAATTTACTGACGAGAGGCATTGTCGATAGAGGAACCGATTTTTGTATTTCAAGCAATTCACGTTTTTTTGTTTTCCTATTTGTTTTGTCAGTTATTTGTATTTTTGTTTGCTTGTTTCTTTTACATGAGGTAGTCAACACCAACATTAGCCATTCTTTGTTTGGCAGAGCTCAGATTGGCCACTGTTTGGTCATGCGTATACACGACATTATAGCTGTAGACATCCTTCATTGCGACTAGTTTATTGAATGCGTTAGCATTATCAAGCGCTAATTTAGAAAAAAAGAAGAATATTAGGCGGTCCTAATGTTCTATTTAGGTGCCTTCAATGGCGCTAGCCCATAGCGTATGTTGAAGTCTTGGTTTACTTGGGTAGGCTCCTGGCCGTCGACTTCCATATCTTCAGCGTAGCTCGTACTGTCAAATGGGCATGTATACACTCGAGTCCCTTCCACTTGCCCGTATTTACATTACTAAACGCGTTTCGCTCACTTCGATATCATCCCAAATAAAAAAAATAAAATTTAGTTGTTGAAATCAAAAGAAGTTCAAGCCATGCCCAACCTTTGAACTTGTGAGGCGTCGCACACGCTATATATAGGGACCTTAACACTTCCGTGATGGAAGCGCCCTCTACAGATACGCCTGCCTCTGCATGGTCCTCGCAATTATCTGCGCCAGCGCACCGTCGCGCTGCCGGAGTGGACGTAGAAGGCTATGCAGAGGCCATGGAAAACAACGCAGGGTATGCGGATCACAGAGGCTACGTAGCAGGACGCGCGTGATTGAGATCTACTCCACCAGGGGCTACAACGATCACAGCTGCTCACATACGCAAACACACGCACAAAACTGTGTGATCTTTTGATGACTCAAATCTATTGATTTTCGATTCACACCCTGACTATATTTGTCTTATATTTTGAGCAAACTTACTCTACAATGTTGTATGTAACCAACAGAACTCTCAACTCAGTAACGTATGCTGTCGGGCTAGTTGGTGTGTAACTGTGCAGAACATCGTTGGCGCAAACTTAAAAGTTGTGGTTGTACGCATGCGTGAGGGTTCCATAAGACGAGCTTCGGTTCAATAGAAGTCAGTTGCGAATGTGCGCTTTTCCGAGTCTCTTCTTTCGACGTCTTTTAAATTTGCGCCAACGATGTTCTGCACAACTTTCAGCTTAAGCCATTGTATTTTCTTTAAACGAGTTTGGTGGTTTTATACGCACCGAGATCTCAACGGCCGCTCGACAAAAAGCGGACAGAAAGCCACCGATGAATGGATGGAAAAACGTATTGAATGGGGGAAAAAAATGAAGAACATAGCATGCATCGCTAGAAACTTGTGCCAAAACACCCAGCCACATCCTGCCCCCCCCCCCCCCCCCCCCGATAAAAAAAGTTAAGGCCGCGAGTGCCTTTGAAGCCCGGTATGCGGCACGTGTAACCGTTCGAATTCGCACTATTCTCTATGGAGAATAGTGCGAAGCTATAGCTTCAGGGGAATATATGTCTTTTTCTGTGACTACTAAACTATAGTGTTTTCTAGATCAGTATGTCGGGTTTTTTTTATGTTTCGAATCAGAAGAGTGTTTTGGTTTAGGAGTGTCTTTTTTATATGAGTCTTTTATTGTTTTTTGAAGTTTCCCAATCGCTGGCCACAATAAGGCAGCGTCTGATACGTCGTGCTATCCCAGTAATTGAAAGTAATAGGATACAACTAAACGTAATACCAACACACATTTCACGCGGAAACTGCGAAAACAAATATCGTAGTGCCTTTTCAGCGGGACTCGTCTTCAGCGCTGAGTTCAGGAAAAAACCAGTCAGCAAAACTTCCACCGTAGTATACTGTACTGGTCCCTGCATTTGGAACAAAGCCTGAACAGACTATTTTACGAGTGAGGCACGTGCTTTGCCGCCCCTAAAATAGATCGCTGCTAAAGGGGTCGGTCGCTCCTTAAACGACAATGCGAAACCACCGGCAGCTCCACGAACTAATGATAGGTGACGTTTTAGGTGACGTCACCGTGGGAAGAGTAGACTTGCATGCACGATTATCGTGGAAAGGCGTCCATGCTCGATAAGCTTATGGAGATCTTACCTCGATAAGCTTATCGGGAAGAGTAGACTTGTATGGACGCTTATCGAGGCTTTACCTGGGTAAGCGCCCATCTAGGTCTACTGTTTTTGGGCTGACATCACCTAAAGAATCACCTGCTTAGTGAATGTGACATGCCGGAGGTTTCGCCTTGTCGTTTAGGCGCTCCCTTATCGCGACCCCTTTAAATCAACATTGAACACACGAGAGGCGAAGGAAATCTAGTGAATCCACACACATCGTAATGGACAACACCACCCTACATTGAACCTCGTGACTGAGTGTGGCTCCTGGTTCCCTTCACCCTTGATGGGGACATCGCCTTCGGAGTGCACAGCGGTCGTCGCGCTGGTCGTTCCGTGCGACGTCAAAGCGGCGTCAGAGAAGCTCTATCTATATCGTTGCCGCTCGTGTCATTTCTCTGGTTCCTCGGCGTTGATTTGTGTGCTGTTGCCCCTCCACTAAAAGGCCATGCTCTCAGCCACGGCTGCCGCGGGAGGCAGCGCGGTGTTTTTCCTGCGAGGGTGGCGTTCGAAAGTGCCGGAGCTTCGTTCCGTCGTGGGCGAATATGGTTGCTTGTGCCGTCGCTGTGTGAGCTTTCAGCGCGACAAATGTAAATTCGACCTTCCACAAATCTAACGCGCTAACGGTCCAGAAGCAGCGTTTACGGTTAGGCTGCACGAGAATGTTCGATTAAATACAATTTGATCCATCTTACGTTGAACATTGCCAGAAAGGAGCACTCACATAAGATTGTCGAAGCTTGCCATAAGCCATGGAAGCTTTGAAACAGTGAAATCGGACTATTCTGAAGACTAATGTGATTGCTCCTAGGCTGTTTGTATGCTACATCTAGGTGACCCAGGTTGTTTCTTCAGATTACTTGTGGGTTTAAAACGGCATTCTTGCTAAAGGTACACTAAAGCGAAACAATTAGTTGTTCTAGTGTGATAAACTGCTATCTGAGATCTGTAATGTCATAAGTTTCATTGTCATAAGTTCGTTGTCAGCGAAAAAGAAATCAAGGTTGAAGTTTCATTTTTGAAATTTCGCGCCGTAACGTCCCGCGCGTGATGTAAGAAATTCCACGACGTGTTTTTCATACTTTGCACGACATTGGCTCGATGAAAGTTTCTGAAACGTCGTATGCTAGCTTTCATAGCCTGACACTATGACACCCACAACTTACATTGTACTTCACTTTTATTTATTAGAAGCTTCATAGGAACCAGGAGACGCCTTCGAAATTCTATAACGTCACAGTGTTTGGTGCGGGAATCTCAAGGTGGCGTCTCCACCCACAGTTTCTTTTCGCGAGTTTTCTCGCTTATACCGAGTGTCGTGTCGCGGTTGAAGTGGCGTTTTCGGCTTTGTTAAATTAGGTTCTACAAATAGGCGCAAAAGCGTTTTGCTATGAGGTGTCCCTTTAAACAGTTTCTTTGAAATGAACAGATCTGTATGAAATAAGACTGAAGAAAGGGTCAAAATAATGCATTATCAATAACTCGAGGAAAGTGTAGAGAAAGCAAACACTGTTACAGTATCTCGCGAAAACTTGTCATGGACATCTTGAAATAGCACACTTGCAACGTCAACACCCTTGTTTTTTTTTTCTCTGTTGTCGTTTCAAACTGTATAACCATGACGGTAACTGGTGTCGGGACATTTGTGTTTCACAGAATGACTTCGTGTTACTTGCGAGTGTTCCCGGTACGTGAAACGTATCAGACTATAGGTTCACTCGCAGCCTCCACCCACCACAACCATACATCACTATCGTTCTCGCTTATCAGAAACAGTTTCATAAGCTGTTATTGAAGGATGTGTGCTGTTTAACGTCCCAATACCACCATAAGATTATAAGAGACGCCGTAGGGGAAGGCTCCGGAAATTTCGACCACCTGGGGTTCTTTAACGTGCACCCAAATCTGAACACAGGGGCCTACAACATATCCGAATCTCCATCGGAAATGCAGCCGCCACAGCCGGGATTCGATCTCACGACCTGCGGGTCAGCAGCCGAGTACCTTAGCCACTACACCACCGCGGCGGGCCCATAGGCTGTTATATAAACATACGATGTGCATCAGAAGATATTCCAGAACACCTGAAAAAACCACGTCCTAAGCTATTATTGTACATGTCTCGTCAATCTGATTAGTACAGTTGAACAAGCTCCTTGCATCGCACGTCAGCAATCCGCTGTTTTCTCGTACTAAAAATATAATAAAATTAATAAAAAGACAACTAAAGTAATTCACCTTGTCAATCGCAAAGCGATAGAAGCTAGTCCATAAGGCATCTCTGCTGAGTATGTCTGCTCAGTGTCTCATTGTTGAATATTAAATTTTGTCTTTTTTTTCATAACTATCGAAATTTCTTCCCAAGGCGTGCCTGCAGTATTCGAGGGCTGTGTCCTCTGAGGTACGAGATTTATTCAGCACATTCTAGTCGAAGCAAGGAAGTGGCCACTAGTTTGTCTTTCGCGTCGTTGAACTGTGACCGGCCCTTTTGGTTGTTTGTTTTTGTGGATAAAAAGTGCAATGACGCGTCAAAAGAAAGACCTTCCAGAGTCGTCCAACGCCCGAACCGGAATCCATTTGAGGCTCAAACGGCATCAGAGGGAACGGACCGTCTGAGAGGCAAAGGCGAAGCACAACGACAGGAAAAAAAAAAAGGACGGAAGGCCAGAGATATACGGCAGGAGTGAGAAGGGAAATGGTCCCTACAGATGGCAACTCCAATGTGTATGGGGGCTGTCGATTCGGGAGAAGACCGCTGTCCGAAATTGCGATCTCGACCAGCGGAATCATTCCGTTTCCTTCGAAGTGACCACTTTGCGTATTGGGTTTGACAAGACTGCTTTTGTGACAAAAGAATAGGCGCAAAAAATGACAAAAAAAAAGCGTCAAGCAATTGTGCACACAGGCAGGCGAACAATTTTTAAGAGAAGGAAAAAATGAAGGAACCTTCGCGCAGTTTAATGTCGGTTCGTGCTTAAATAAGAGTTAGAACATTGAGAAAGCAACAACATCAAGGAAAAAAAAACTACGTCGCCTTTATTAGTTGCGAAGCGCGAAATGTGTAAGCTGCAACAGATGCTTCTTGAAAATCTTAACTACTTGACTTTGGAGAAACGCTCGCAGACGTTGAACTACATTGCATACATAAAATTTAAAAGAAATGTCACAGGGTCGTTTATGCATGCATTAAATGCAATCTTTCTTTTAGGGGCGAAGCTTCTTAAGGCGTGAGTCTCTGTCCATCCTTCGTTGTCGTACGTAGCCACCAGTGGCACATACACGCTCTAGAGCGGGTATGTGCCACTGGTGGCTACGTACGACGACGGGCTGACGGACGCTTCGCCTCACTCATCATCATTCACTCCGTGGATATGTTGTGATTTTTTTCTTCCCAGTCGAAGCATACAGATATACTCCGTATGCCACCTTTAGTTAGCATGTCGAGTACCTCTAATAAAGAGTAATACACAGAGTAACTATGCTATAGACAGCATATAGAGTAACTACAGTATGCTACCTAAAGGTATAGCATATATAGTAACTTTAGATGCATTCATCATACCCCGTCTCTCTCCTGAAGTTGATGCGACTAACTTGGTCTTACCCATAGAATTTCGTAAAATAACTAGTGGGGACTCTGGCACAGCGATCGTTCAGTGACCATGGGATTAATGGGTAGTACATGAATTTGTCTAGTCTTTGCGCTAGCGGGCCTCGAATAGCACTTGTGGCGTCGTTTCTTGCTGTGTTTCAGTTTTCTTTCGAAGGAAAGAACGAACCCTATCAAACTTCGATACTCGATTTGAAATGGTAAACCTAAAAGATTGTGGTGGTGAAGCACAACCACCGAACATTTGCCGACTTTTGTTTCGTGACAAAACAGCTCAAAGCCACGCGAACACAAACGAGCCTAGAAGTACGAAGATTAGACAGATCCGTGTACTACCGTCGTTCCCATGCACGATCGCCGAAGCGCAGTGCGTTAAAGCCCTCATAGACACTAGCGACAGGGTTCCCTCTAGTGTATATTTTGGAAACACCATAGTATTTTTTTTCCATAGCCTCTAGGAACAGCAACGTATCAAGCTTTCCGCGCAGCCTCCATGACCGACACACTTTCGAAGAAGCGACGATGATCTATAGTGGCGGACCGTTATGCGACGCCATGGTGACGTCACAAACCGCGCTCGATCTGCGGCGTCAGGATGACAGCATCCCGCGACATCGTCAGGTGATGACGATTTCTCTCTGCAGCACTTTTGTTGATGCCGCCTTAGAGAATCCTGTTCTTTTATTCGAATCAAAACCAAAACACTGCAATAAACAAAACCACAAGTGCCTTCAAAGCCCGCAAGCACGAAGACTAGGCAAATTAAATTCAGGTGCACGTGAAAGAACCCCAAGTGGTCAAATTTTTCGGAGCCCTCCAGTACGGCGTCTCTCGTAACGATATGGTGGTTTTGGGACGTTTAACCCCGACAAATATTATGAAGACTATAGGCCGATCAGTGTACAACGCATGGTCGCTAAACGATCGCAGCGCCAGAGTCCCCACTGCATTGTTCACTTTAGGAAAGTCGATGGACGCCACCAACGCGGCCGCCGACGGTAAATACACCTGTTTTTTTCATGACGCCCCGGCGCTTGCACTTTCCCCCTAGCGACAAGTCGCGAAACGTCTTTGCATTTCGGAAGGTAAGCTTATGGCAATACCGGTTGTCCCGGTCGCTACAAAAACGGCAAAGGGCAGTACAGAAAAATTAAAAAGACAAATTTTTGTGTTTGATCAGGGATGTAAGGCCTTTGCCTTCACACACACAAAAAAAAAAAGCACTCAGATTACATTTTCTCCTCTCGAATTGCTCAGTGATACAAAAATGTGATGACCTGTAGCTGCCGCATTTTTCCATACGCTTTCCATAGCTTCTCCTATTCCTATACCAACAATTTATGCATTATTCATGGACGCATTATTTATGGATATTACCTGGACTGTATGATGGCATCTCAAGGCGCAGTTTCGGTTCCCGCAGCGGCCGACCACTTCTCAACGAAAGAAGCAGCCTATACGCCACGAACAGGACAGCGCGTTTGGCAGCATTTGCATCACCATTCTGTTCTCACTATACACTCTCATGTTACCCGAATGAATTATGCAGATTAGCGCCGTTTCAAATAACCGTTTGTCACGAATCGCGGTGGGGCACTCAAATTAAAGAAAATACCAAACGGAGCATCGACTTTTCGAGCGAAGCTACAGTGTCCAAGCTCCCCACCTATCTTTTCCCGGCTGTTTTTTTTTTTTCTTTTTTTCTTCCATGAATACTGTTATAATGATAAGCGAGTCTCCATTTTCAATATTCTCCCTAGAGAATCACCGAAAACAAAAAATAAGACAGTCGTGGTTGGGCACAGAAGATCAAACTTTCCGAATCCCCAGCCACTTTAGTAATGCGAGTTGGCCACTCAAACAACCCACATTATCTTCGTGGCGGTCGAAATGTCCTAGTAAAATAAAACTGACAACGCCCTGCAAAGTCCTACAGACGCGGGCTTGTTTTCAAGCAGCACCATCTTTTAATCGGAGGTCGATTGCGCACTAATGCTTATCAATTTCTTTCTTTGAATTTTCCCCACCGGCTTTGTTTTGAAGCTCTTTCGAATCGACTGCTCCAACGGAGTAGACGTACCCGCTTCGATTTTCTTTGTCCATTGAATGTACATGACGATAGCGCACTCTCAAATCTGCAGCGGAAGAGACGCTGCGCCAAAAACAGGAAATAAGCAAAAACAAAAATTATATACCCCGTGACTCCAATCCCAACGGAGTTAGTCTATTGAGACGTAGAACAAAAGCGTCGTCTGCTCGAGCGGAACGATTGCAGACATTTTTTTACGTGTGTATCGTGTGCTTTTGTTTTTCAGATGTACGGCCAGCGTTTTCAATACGTATCCGCGCCAGCAAGCGAACGCAGCGACCCCGACTGCCAGCATCGCTTCATCGCTATCAGCGTGGGGACCGAAACTTCTTCGGACGTCATTACGGGGAGTGACCTCTTGAAAGTTTAACAACAAGGCGCACATTACGGTAACATTAGGAAGAGGGGGGATAGGCCATGCTTCCCCGTCGTTCACTCCGGTAATAACAGCCGGACACTGTTCGGGTCAAAACAAGAACAAACGCGCGCCGCTCATCGTAGCAGGCGACGCTGCCGGAACAACAAAAGGCTGAAGTGAAACAGAAGGCATCTACTCTCGAATGCGGGAGTCGTCTGCTCCCGCGCTGTTGTTGTCTGAAAAAAAAATACAAGCAGACGACGCGATAGCAGACGCTCTTCTACTCGCTCGCTCTGCGCTGAGTATGCGGGCCTATCGTTTCCGTGTGCGTAGCGTTATACAGTCGACGCTAGGCCCGAATTCGGAACAGACCTGAGGGGTAATTATCGATTGATTTGTAAAGCGCTTTTATCGATCCCGTTTTTATTGCCTCCGTTCCGATAAGCGACGCTTCGAACGCGGCGCGGTATACCCTCAAAGCAAACGGAAAACGGCGTACATCCTATGCGTACGAATACAGGTGGGCAGGCTTCGCGCAAGCAAGCCATGTTGTACGGTCAACAAGCCGCGTGACCTACATATCGGAAAAGTGCGCGCTCAAAGCGAGACGACAAATACACAATTAAAGGAAACACTGTAAACATGAGCGGGAGAACTTCCATAAAGAGTCGGACGGTGCAATCTATAGCCGAGAAGTATAAACCTGCCGGCTGCGATATGATGGATATTGATTACGCACTTAACGATGATTACACGGCCTGAGGACTATCCCTCGCAAACTTTGTCAGAGCTAAAATATTAACTGTGTTGGACGCCTAAGCGATCGTTCTTTTTTTTTTTTTTGAGGGTGGTCACTTAAAACTGAAAAGTGGAAACACGTTTCGCAACCAAACTTCTGAATTCTTCATCAAGGCAAGGGTAGCTTTATCGGATTTCTATTACAGTAAAAACCGTATTCGCCGCTTCTACTTTGTTGTTCCGGCTTTCTAGACTATTTTTTTTTCTCGGTTGCTATCCCAAAAGCCATGGGTTAATCACCGTCCGCGGAAGTCACCTTTGGACGCAGGTCGGATAGCCATTGGGTGGATTTCAAAGGCGATATAACTCAAACCGAAAGTAGCCGAATTAGCGAAGTCATTTAATATTATCGCCTAATTTGTAGTCAAATAGATTAGGAGTGGTATTATGAACACGGTATTTAATTCTGATGAATAAATGAAAGCAGTTTGAATGTGTTAAACGGGAAGTTTAAAGATAGCTAGAAAATAGCTACGACACCAAGTACAAATCCACGTCACCAAACAGATAAAAAAGTATCCAATTTGGCGCAAAGCAGCCACCCACGGCCGCCCTCGACGTATGCGAAACGCCAGGGGCCCGGGTACTGTGCTATAGCAGTGCACGGACAGTACCGCAACGAAAAATATTTAAACTTGGGTATGTATATATCCAAATTGAAGGGAACATCCGACAGGTCACGGTAATTTCTATGCTGAACGAACTTGCAAGTAGTGAACATCGAAAAAAAAAAAAACTCTCAAGCATTTCCCCGAGGGTGAACATGGTTGCCCCGCCGCGGTGGTCTAGTGGTTAAGGTACTCGGCTGCTGACCCGAAGGTCGCGGGTTCGAATCCCGGCTGCTGCGGCCGCATTTCCGATGGAGGCGGAAACGTTGTAGGCCCGTGTGCTCAGATTTGGGTGCACGTTAAAGAACCCCAGGCGGTCGAAATTTCCGGAGCCCTCCACTACGGCGTCTCTCATAATCATATGGTGGTTTTGGGACGTTAAACCCCACATATCAATCAATCGAGGGTGAACATGGTTAAGTGAAAATGCACGGGGTGATGCTATGAGGGCGAGTAAAGTTAAAAGCCACTGGCATTCGCCAGTGAGTTAACGTAAACGCAGCCCCGGCGCGGAGGCGCCAGCTGCACAGCGCGCCGTGACGTAACGGCGCGGAGGGCGGAGCGCGCGCAATCACGTGGTGTGTGACGTCGCTGCGCCGTTGCTACAGACGCTCCTCTCCGCTCTTCGCGCCGTTGCTAGGGAAGAGGAGGAGACGCACCGCGGACGGCGGATTTAGGGTCGCTTATAAAGTGCATTCGCACTTAAAATGCTTTTTTACGAATTTCGTCAGTGGAACGGCCTTTGTCGGAACAAGCAGATATGTTACAATCACACGTAACAAACATACCTACTTTGACGGAGGCCATGACAATATTGGGAAGGCGCAGAAGAGAAAAGGAGAGAACCGCGAGGGAAGAGGGGTTGGGGGAAGCAGAGCACACGCACGCAGCCAATCATTACAGTTCGGAGCCCCGCATAACGCTATTGTTGGTACCCGCAACGTTGGGTACCCGAGTCCGTCACGCAGAAGGCAAGCGCGATAAGAACTGCAACAAACACGCTCGTAGCGTTCTTGCTGATGACGCTCGTGAGTTGTAGTATTGAAGACGTTCTGCCCTGGCAACGGTTTGTCGTCAGCACGTGTTAGTGACGTTACTGACGTTTCCCCTTCGTCAGGCAGCATCGATGACAGTCGCCCGAAGCTTCCTTATTCCAAAACCTCAGTTCAGTTCAGTGTATTAACCTCAAGGGCTTCCCGAAGGAAGCATTACATAAGGGGTAGGTTACAACTTCTCACATAGACATTTCATATTGATTAGTTATATGCTGCTGAAACAATAATGGGCAGGTGATGGCGGCAAGGTCAGCAGGAAAGCCGTTCCAGTGTTTGGCAGTTCGGGGGATGAACGAGGCGGAGAAGTGAGCAGTTCGGGCACGTGGGCGCGCGACCTGCTGCGGATGACTGGTGCGGTGAGAAATGCGTGCAGCGGGTACGATGTATGGCGCTTGACTGAGGGTGCCGTGAAAGAACTTGTGAAAGAGCATGAGACTGGAAATACGTCGACGATCACAAAGCTTAATTAAACCGGAATCTGCCTTAAGTGCTGAAATGCTGATATTGTACGAGTATTTTGACTGAATGAATCGGGTAGCGCGATTTTGAACAGCTTCAAGTAGGTCGATAAGATATGATTGATGTGGGTTCCAGATGGCCGATGCATATACTCCAGTTTTGGTCTCACGAGGGACTGGTAAGCGAGCAATTTGACATGTTTTGGGGCCTGGCGAAGATTACGCCTCACGAAACCTAGCGTCCGGTTTGCTGATGATATGATATTAGAAATATGAGCGTGCCAGGACAGGTGGTTACAAAGAGTGATTCCGAGATATTTATAAGAATGGACATTCTCGAAAAGCGTGTTTTTGATTTTATAAGAAGGTGCTATGGGATGACTGCTGCGAGAAATGGACATAGCTTTGCACTTATTTGTATTTAGGGTCATGAGCCAATCGTTACACCAAGTAGTTATGTTGTCTAGGTCTTTCTGGAGAGCAGTTTGATTGTGGCTGTCATAAATGGTACGGTAAATGACACAGTCGTCCGCGAACATTCTAATGTTCTTATACGTTCTAAGCTATATCACTGCCTACTCGACCAGACGTCTTATTGTCTGAACTTTCCATGGTTAGTTGGCGGTAGTGTCTTGAAAGTGGACAATTTTTTGCTATCTTGCAGTAGTGTGTGGCGTTTTTAACCTCCTTCAGCCACTTATTATGCAGTCTGGAAAACACGTTCAATTTGTGGGGCACGATTCCAAGGCACACATTTTTACAATCCAAGGGAAAATAAAAGCGAACGTGTTGTTTTGTCAGAGTTCCAGTATTTACTGTTAATGAGTTTGTAACTAATTAAATTGTGATGCTACCAGGCACCTTCAGTACCTGTATAAAAAGAATCAATTGTTAGGCTCAAAATGCATGCAGTTCGCTCTCTGGTTGTATTCGTATAGAGCTAAAAAAAACACACTTTTCACGTTGGTCCTAGACCGCGGCACGTCGAACAATCCTCGAACATGGTAGTGTCTCCAGCAAAGCGATTCCATGCAGCAATACGCAGTGCAATGAAATTCAATGACCGGTAGTTGTCCGCTCAGGAAGCCCGGAGGAATGAGCGGACTGAGTGTAAAGTAATTAAAAAAACACGTGACGTGTGACGTGTCTTCTTCAAAGTTTGCGTCCTCAATTGTGGACGAATCATCGAACGTTTGCTCTAAACCCTCTTCTGTCTTTTCCATAATCTTTACACCCCCCCCCCCCCTCCCCATCCCTGAAGCACTGAGCCGATCTCCTGCGACGGGAGAGAGAACATCCTTCTTTTTTTTTTTAAATTAACCTCTTTTCTTTATTAAACCCACAAAAGAGGTAAGATTTAAACCATCAGCACGCAGATCGAAGAAGTCAACTGCAGGACGACTTTAATCACGGTGAAAAATTCTGCTATTAGGTGGGCATTTCAAGACATCAACGTCGTTTTCTTCATTATTTGTGCTGTTCACGAATGTATTCTCCTCTACCCACCGGCAACAGGGATCGAAGAAGTAAACTTCGACAAAATAAGAATATAAAGTGAAATCCAGCTATAATACGGATTTTCAAAACCCCGTTTTCTCGCCTAGCACCAGGTCACGCACGGTTTGATCAATTCCTTCACGGATATGAACGGACCGACGCAAATTCAAATTTAACGTCGATCCCGCGCCCGCCCCCCATCTCTCATTACGACCAAGAATGTGACGCGCAAAAGGACAAAGGCGTGGGGCGTTGACATTTCGTCAGCCATCATAAGACCAGTACATGTTTCTTTTTCGTGCACCAAAAGTTCTCACCACTGTTTCACCACCAACAAGCCCATTCTTAAATTCTTTCAAATCTGCGCAAAGAGTGGTTTGGAAGTTTGCGTTATACGCCCCGGCGGCTCGCAAATTTCTTGGGTCCCCAGTCTTCAAATTCTGTACTACAAGGTTCATGCTGGTTTACATAACGAAAATTAATCACTTTTCATGGACTTTAAAGGCTGCGTCTATGATTTTTAGGCTACAACAGATTTATTATCTTGACAGTTCAATGACCGTCATATTAAGTATAAGGTTGTACTGCGATATCACATGCATTCACGAACACTGGTAACTTGAACAAAAACCATCGACTTCTATTTGAGAATAATCTCGTGACTATTGAAAAAAAAACCGGAAGTAAGCGCTTGACCGGAAGTGCTAGGAAGAGAAACCGGCAGTGTCGTCTGGCGGTGTTCGCTTCACTAACTACAGCCGTTTCTTCACAGGATCTATCCGTTCACAAGGAACGTATTCATTCCTGTGTACACACAAAGATCACAGTCTTCACGAACTCCCACCGAAAGAGAGAAAAATGAAAGTACTCACAAGAAATGCGCAGGCGATACAACAATTAACTGCGGGGCGGCCACTGCACCCCCTGTGGCGCTAAGCAGCGACGTGCTCTTGACACCGGGGCAAGTATTGCAGAGGAGACGCGTAGCCGGACTCCTGGGTCCGACATGCGAAGTTTTAATTACACACGTTCGCAATCAAGGTTCCGGCCGACCCTCCCAGCGTTTATTTTGCTTCCTCGCTTTCCAAATCGGTCCCGAGAAGAGTTCGGTTGACACCCGTCGTCGTTAGGCTGAATAAATATCGACCAAATCATTAAAAAAAAGAACCCACAAGTGTAAACTTTAACATCCTCTCTCGTTCTCTTTTTTTTGCGATAAGCGAAACTGCTACGCGAATTTTTCGAAGTTGAAAGTTGCGGACGGCTTGTTCGTTCATTAGCGCCGCAGCGAATTCCTTCCTATCCGTCATTGTTTTGAGCCGCTTCATTTTCGACTTCACTTGACGTCGCATAGCGCGTTGCATTGCGTTCTTATAGGTTGCTCGGTTTCCGCGGAAGCGTTGACGTATACCGCTGTTGTAGCGGTTGGTACTACGCGTTTTCTGACAGGCATATGCATGCACAAACGCTCAATAGCTTTTTTTTTGTTTTTTTTTTGCACAGAAGCTTCGATGCCTGTTAACTATCCGGCGATCTACAGCGTAATTAATGGATGCAGCGCTTACAACGGTTAGATGTTCGTGCATCAGGTAAAGCTATATGATGAGAGCACGCAAAACCGTGAGCTGCAGGATTCTTTGTAGCACTCTAAATGAATTCCGTGAATGATTTATTCAGCGCTTCAATAAGCCTTTGAAGCAGACGCCATTAGAAAAATTAAATAATTTTAATTAAATTGTTTGAACAGACAGACAGACAGACAGACAGACAGATAAATAGATAGATAGATAGATAGATAGATAGATAGATAGATAGATAGATAGATAGATAGATAGATAGATAGATAGATAGATAGATAGATAGATAGATATTGACGATAGACTGATTGATTGACAAAGGCATTAAAATTTTTGCACAATGACTAACATAAACTGAGTTGATGAACCCCACATTATTTCTCATTTAGATTTCTTGATTTAATAAGCCGATACTAACGTTTCCCCGTGACAGCAGTTGCTTTAAGCTGGTGCATAAAAAAGGCAACCGTAAAGCCGCAGCCGCACGCACACAGGCGCGGCTAAACACGATAACAATAGCATCCAATACAGCCTGGTACGATACGATATAGTTAACTAGCCTAACTCAGTGTAGCGAAGTGAGTCTACGCAGTCGCGTTTCGGGTAAATATTCACGCATTGAACGCCCAGATGACGAAGCAGGATCGTTATTCTCGCTGCTGTGAACGCGTGTAATTTCATTAACTAGAGTGCCGCGCATCGTGACATAGATCCCACACATACGCGTGCCCCCGCATAATTGCGTTAACTAACAGACAGCTCGTCATTAACCCGATAGCACTAGCATGCACAGTGAATGCGGCTCTGTGCAACAAAAAAGAAAGCAAAGTACTCATAGAAGGCAAACTGCAGAGGGATGTAATGCAGAGATGTTAACCAGTTTAGTATGGGGTGAAAAACCTGCATGGGGTGAAAAAGAATGTGGGTGATTGAAAGAACAGAAGAGACAGAGGAAGAGGAAAAACAAACACGCACAAGGTCTCAGCTCGGCAATCTCGTATGTACGGCATCATTATCAGTGTAAAGCCGCTCGTGCAAATCTGTTGTGCTTAGACTTTTTAACAATGCCTTGGTTGAAAACAAAGTATACTAAAAGATCCGTGTCAATACTTGTGTCATGTCACATTATGTCGTATATGATTTGTAAGCACCTTTTGCACCGGCGCCTACAATGTCGCGCGCAAGCATGGGACCGGATAGGCAAACAAAATAAAACAATAGAAAACCGATAAAAGCACTCGGTCTCGAGCTGAACTAGTCAGCGAGGGCGTCCGGCTCGATTCGATGTTGCAAACGAAGTTTGGAGCGTGCATTGCGTCGGATCGACCGTATAGGCACGCGCATACGGTTTTGCAGGCGCGGCTTCCTCGTCGAAGCCAATCGGCCCCTTGTTCCAATAAATGCCACGCGCCCACATTCTGGGGAGAGAAGGGGTTTCGCGCCCATATAGAAAGCTCCAATTAGCGCGGCAACGGCCGGTCAATTAGGGTTACGCGAGCGTCTTCCTTGGACACGACGAAGAACAAGGGGAAGAAAGAAGATGGCCGTTAATTAATGAGGCACCGCTGACAGTCCGAAGAGCGCCAACCGCTTAGGCCATGAGCGAGTCCTGTGCCCTGGTATGCAACCGCGAGAGCAGGAAATGTAGGTCAATATATATATATAGACTGATCGATCACCGCTGATCGGTACTGGTGATTTGCAAGTCTGATTGATGGACTGAGCGATTCGTTCATTACAGGCCGGCCAATGAACGACTCGCTCACTGGGAGCAAACTAGTGAAATGAGCTCGCCACAGGAAGAGAATACAGGTTGGCCTCAGGTAATAGTCCCACAGCTAGGCGTCCATGCTATCGTGTACCACGCTGTCCATCTTTTTAATCCGCGTTATTGCAGGCTCTGATTGGCCCAGACGGAAGTTGCGGTACCTTTAACTGGCTTACAGGTTCCATCGACATTTCGGGATTTTATAATGTAAAGGCCTGATACGACCATCTCACGCAGGACGTACCACCGTAGTATATATAGCCACGTATTATGCCAAGCCGACATTCAAGTAGAACTTTGTCTTGGCCTAGTTGGTGCAGTTTAAACGAATGAGTATTGGCGTCAACGAGACAATCACAGGAAGTGACATGGATGAAGGCGTTCGTTAATGTCGCCTCTTGTCTTCGCCTCGCTAGCGCCTTATTCCTTACGTTCCTTCGTTATCAATCATGTTCTGTTGGAACAGGGTAGCGATTAGGGCGGGTTTGTATAGCCTCCTCCATACTCGTCCTCAGCCTTACCGTGACACTTATATGGATTCACGTATATGCTCACGTCTACGCATGCCAAGGCAGTACCTTTCATACACCATTTGGATATTTATTGATCAGAGGCGTGAATTACGTAAGGAAGAATTTTGACTTCCGCCTCACCCAACTATTCCCGGAAAGTTATTGGTAAATGTATTCGCTCTTTCTTCTATTTAAAGAAGAACATCCTTAGATGTAACAATTCGGAACTCGTATTCGGAGGTACAATATCAACAAGTGCCACGAAGTCACCACCGATTGCCCGAGAGAGTGTCGCTGAAAAGCATTGACGCCATGGCTAAAAAAAAAAAAAGCTAATTCTACACTAACGAACTCATGAATCAACCCACTCGGACTCAGACCAAGCTATGAGTCTGAGTGGGTCCGGGTGAGTAATATTTCGGAGAGTCCGAACGAATCCGGTTCGAAAATATTTTCGTGAGCCTGACTCCGAGTCAGCCCGCTCCACGATTTCTGTTTTTGCCGACAGACAGCTTCACCTTCAAACAGCACACAAGGCGAAGACACGGTTTGAGGACGTTCAAAGACAGGTCTCAGAAGCGAAAATGAGGTAATTTAGCCCCCACTTTTCTTCCCTGGGACCTCTGTCTCTTCTTCGATGACAGCGCAGGGTTGTGTCCACGGAGGGCTGTCTTTTTTTTTTTTGACGATAACGGCCCCAGTTTTACCACCAGTGTTGCATTAAAGAAACTGTACAACTACCGCCTTCACGCTCGAAAAGCTGGGTGCCAATAGGACGTCGATGTCGGAAGCAGGTGATCGGCTCATTTGCATTTTTCTATTAAACGCGAAACTTGATTCGCAGAAGAGTACCGCCTTTTGGGCTAATCGGTGTCGCACAGTTAGAAGTGGGCAGCTCGCAAAACGAGGACAATGCACGAAACGAGTGACTGTCAAGCGCTTCTCACTTCGTCCTCGATTAAGCTCAAGAAAGAAGGGAAGAAAAAGAAAGCTGCTTTCCATTTGGAGTGGACTAACGAAAGTTGGAAGAGGGGGAGGGATTTGGGTAAGTAAAGGTCACTGAGACACACACCCCCCCCCCTTCCTTTTTTGCAGAGAGGAGCAGATCACGCGCCGTTTTTACGACCAAAAACGGGACGAACGGAAGCTTCTGCGAGAAACATCGGATACGTTGGAAGAGGCTGGCGCATATACCACCACATGCAGTGCACTTCTCGGTTATACATGCATGCATGCGTCAGTATTCTGGCATAATCAAATTCGTTCGTTGACCCCACGACCATTCCACTACAGATATATAGGGGCTGCTCAACACTTGAACAACAAAAAATAAACGTCGACAACAAAAGCGACGCTCAACAACGGGCCGTCTTAGAGCCCGGCTCCGCGCGAGTCCTTCGCGACGGTTCGAGATCGCCGTTCGTTTTCTCGGACGTTCTCGCCTCCGCATGAACGCACTACTTGGTCCGTTCCGGTCGGTGAAGGGGAACGCAAACAAGCGGCAGCCGAACGAACGTCGGAACAAGGAGCCCGGCCTCTTCTATCGAGCCCGACGGAAGGCATGGGCACACCGGCGCCATGCAAATAAGCATCTTCGATGTCGAGGCACCGCGAACGCGCAATGCGTCTCGGCCGAGGAGCCTCCTCCCTCCTTACCCCCCCCCCCCCCCCCGGCGTACAAAGCGGGGCTAGCTGTAAGGGTCGTAACCGCCGATATGAGAACGCACGACAAGCGCACGTGCGACCTGTTTGCGCTCAGCGCACTTAAGAAAAATAAATAAATAAATAAAAAGCGGCGACGTTTATGCTAAGCTGCGCAAAGGCTTGCAACAGCGAAAATGGGCGATCCTGAAGACTAATCAAATTGCGTCTAGATGGTTTGCACGCCTTAGCTATAGATGATGCAAGTTGCTTCTACATCGTTCCTAGGCAATTCTGTGTTTCTTTTTCTACGTTGATTCTCGATTTCTACGCGATTCTAGGTTCTTTCTACGTTGATTCTCAACGCAGAGAGGTTATATTATTACCACAGACTGCCAAAGACGCGAGAGGGATGTTTAAACTCTGCAAAGAAAAATCACTGAAACGAAGCTTTCGCACCTATTCAGACAAACACACACACAAACAAACACACACGCAAACACACCAAAATACAATTAAGCAAGCCATTCGGATCTCTCATAGATTGCGTCTCTCATAATCATGTGGTGGTTTTGGGACGTTAAACCCCTCATATCAAAATAGATCTACGGGCACGTCGGCGAAGGCCTTCCATCGCTTCTGGTGTCTTCCCGCAGCCGCCGTTCCCTTTCCCGTTCCCTATAGTATTCTCCCATTGTGCCTATTCGAGGCGTTCGGCTGACTGCCGTCGCTTTTCGACCATCTGTTGCACTAATTATTGTCATCTTTTTGTAAGTGGACCAGGGGGGAATCACCCAATTACTGTGGCGATACGCAATAATGACAGCGTTTTATGGTACGGGGTGATTTATTGATTGATTGAAATAACCTTGATTAAGTCCTGCGGCACGCACCTTAGCGTGCAGAAGGTCGCGCCCACGTCTAGGCTGCCACGCCAAGCCTGTCGGTCAAAAACACGGAAACAATTGTTGAACAGCTTCGCTATATGGTCGAAACTTCCGGAGCCCTCCACTATACACGGCGTCTCTCATAATCATATGGTCGTTTTGGGACGTTAAACCCCACATATCAATCATCAATCGCCAACAGCTTCGCTATAAAAAAAAACAAAGCCGTAAGGCATGCGAGTGTTAAAAGATGCTTCGGGAAGTATGAATTAAGGGTGCTAACCGCTTCAAAAGGAAAGCACAGGCTATACATTATTTTTTTTTTCTTCAGCGCTGTGATACCCTATATCACTCACGCAATGTCGCTTGTGCAGTCAGATTACACACCAAATTATATATCATCGATAAAAGCAAAGAATATAAATTACTTCGATTATCAGGGGTGCTAACGTTAGTGCAAGTTCATATGACCTACTTCCGACTTGTGTGCCCTTTTATTGAATTGTTTCCCGCCCCCTGAACAGTGCAATGACATTCGCCCGTAGTGCATCTTCAAATAAAGCAATAAGATAACTGAAAAAGAATAAGCGTGTGGCACAACTAGGAACAAAAAGGAAAAAAAAAACGCACGCAGGCATCAAGCACTACACCCGACAATATGCCAGGGTAAACAAGGTCGCAGGAGAGGGCGTGACGCTATAAAGTGCTTGTTTATTACGGCGTTGTATAGGACGCCGCCTTCTTATGCGGGCCCGGGCCGCCGTCTGAACCCAGAGTCATATAGGAAAGAAGGGCCACCATTTATAACGCAGACAGGGCCACCGACTGGCCGCCATAGATCAAAACGACCATACGCTCCCACACGAAGGAAGCGTCAAGGAAGCCTGGCCTTTTTATGGATGGGGGGTAAAGTTTACAGGCTTAATTTTTCTTCATGGTTGACTTCGTGTTCATCGTTTCCTTGGCGCTAATATTTTGCTTACTGCAGATGACTCAAACATAATAATAATATTGGCGTCGCTTTACGTTGCGAAACCCCGCTCTGATTGTGAGGCACACCGTGGTGGAGGGCGCGGTAATCTTGATCCATATGGTGCTATCTGAAGAGGCCATGGCACCCAATTTTCGATCCATAATCTGTGTTATGTGGATTTAATCAGTGCTCGCTCACAAATAGGCTAACGAACGTTTAGAGCATTCAGTTGAGAGCTTAATTTATGACTCAGTAATTTTTTATAAAATAGTCAGCGTTTTGAGAGTCGGCCAAAACTATAGCACACTCGCAAGCAGTGACGTAACAAGCTGCTCCCTGTACGAGCGTGTGCATGCCGGAGAACGACTTCGTTCCGTGCTGAGCTTTGTGCGCAGTCAAGCCATTCAAGTTTTTTCAGCTTCGCGTTAAGATGTTGAATGGCCCAAACCTCGATAGAAGGCGACAGCTCCACTCTATGCAGCGCACGACGTGACATACGCCATCGCATAATGGCGGTCGCCGGCTGTAGGCGCGGTTTATAGCTAGCAACTTTTTTTTTTATCTAACTTTACACTAAGAATATGTTTCTACAGTATGTTCTTTCAATTATATATTTATAGGTGCGAAAGAGCCTTTTACGTCAATTTTTAGCTAAAATACAGAATATTCTTGGCAGACAGTATCATGGCCCATTTGACAAGCCTGTAGCAATGCACCTCCAGAAAAATACGACCGCCGCAGCCACGATTGAGCCGACGAGTTGCGGGTAGGCAGCCAAGTACCGCAACTACTGAACCACCATGGCGAGTTCGGTGGTGTCTTGCTCCGCGAGTCGCACCACCACGTAAACACCCGCAAGACGGCCGACCGCGTCAACGCATAGTGTCGGCTTCACTGTGGGACACGCTTGCCCGGCGGCGATGCGCGATCACGTTTTTTTCCGGCGCGCCGCCACCCTTCCTGGCGCGTATAAGCAGGGGGACTGGCTGGCCACCACTCATGCAGATTATGCACGCACGAGGCAGCGCATCGCGGTTATGCGCGCGCGTTCCTCAAAGCGGCCGCAATTAGGAATAACCGAGAGACGGAAGAGCGCACTCTGACACAGCGCGGCAGTTTGCCGAGCGGTGAGTGATGCGTTGCTCCGCACGAACTGGCAACCCAAATTACCTTCTCGAAGCGCAGTGTTCGCTTTTTTTTGTTCGGTACGTAAACCCGCATATACCGGATATCCGGCTGTTCGTACGAAGCATAAACTGCGAAAGTTGTTTACGCAAAGCTCGTAGTGACGAAGTTCAGTAACGGCCATAGGCATGCTCAGAGTCCTTTCCATTCAGGGTGGCTGGGGGGGGGGGGATAAAGACAGCTTGTCGCAGCAGCCCCCTACTTACTGTTTTGTGTGAGGCAGATCTTGCATTCACCTTCTTAGGAGACAAAGGGAGGGGGGCGAACCCCCCTGCCTTTCTCGAGCGTACGCTTGCGGTCACCAACCCTTACACTGGCGTCACGCGGTCACCTACGATAGCGATCGGCTCTGGTCAGGATAAAACAACTAGATCCTGATCGGCTATGTCACGAAAGCTGCGGAAGTGAGCTAACCACCCGTGATACACTTCAGCCCGGTCGTGATAAATCGTGATCAGCGGCGCACTGAATGACACCGGTATTACATAACGCAGTACGATTCACCTCCCAACGGTTGCAATGTCTCGCGTGTGCTTAATTTTATTTTACCGTTATCGTAAAATATATGCAATCGAACTGAAGCTGCAAAAAACACCCGCCATGGTTTCACTGACGCCAACAGAGGGCGCCTGAAAATAACACCAACAGAGGGGGCCTGAAAAGCAGGCTTACGTTGATAAGATAAATCGCGTACTCGGAATGCGCTTCATTTAACTCTAACCCCTCCCCCCTTTGCCAAGACGTGTCCTCAGCTGCGCACTAATTTGTTCTACTTTCGTTGGTTGAATACTACTGCGATCAGGGTCTTCTCCATAAAGATATTATCCTGCCTGATCCCCCCCCCCCCACCATTACGTTCACACTAACTCTAAGGTGCCACTCCGCAAACATAACGAAGATCGAAACAGCACGACGATTCAAAAGTTATGCCTGCTAAGCTAAACAGAGCCGTTGCCTCACGACGCACCGAAATCGTAACTCAGTGCCAAATCAAGATGAAGGAGCCGACCTGACGAATAAAAACTAAGTGCTGGCCATCTATAACAAGCTCCTATTAAAGCATCGAAGAAAAAAAAAAGAAGAAAAGAGCACCCTAATCAATAGATTATGGTCTGCTCAGATCGACTTCCACGGCGCTCGCTGAGAGGCATAAAAGATGGCGCTCTCGGCAGAAGCGTAGGCACTACTGCAGTTCGCTATACAGCACGGCCAAACGACGTCGCCTGCAGAATCACGGAGGAGGAGGAAGGAAGAGGAATGAGGTGAATCTGGCGTTCTTTCTTTTTTTC
Organism: Rhipicephalus annulatus; assembly: GCA_013436015.1. NCBI lineage: Eukaryota > Metazoa > Arthropoda > Arachnida > Ixodida > Ixodidae > Rhipicephalus > Rhipicephalus annulatus. Next base: position 242,673 of record WOVY01014566.1, on the reverse strand, counting down.
TCTCTCTCTCTCTCTTTGAAACGCGATACGCATCTGCGCCCGGCGAGACAGGCCCGTATTACTATAGCGTAACCGGAAACTTCCTCGCCGCCATAAAGACGCGCGTCGCCGGTGTCGCACCAAGGCAACCGTGACTCATGGCTCCCATTGGGATCGTAGATTACGGTAGTCCCCCCCTTCCCCCCCACGCGCTTCCTTGCGCTGGCGGCGACCATTATACAGAGCCCGTCCCACAAGAACAGCCGCGGCACGCTGCTCGAAGTCGAAGAAGGGTGGTAGGCGTCCGAAACGCCCGCCACGCGCAAGCCAAACCCGTTTACTTCGTCGTTTGCACTTTCAATGTTCGAAATTTCTTCGAACGGTCATTCACTTCGTGGGGCAACAGCCACACGGCAGTTTGATAACTAACGCTGTACTTTCAGCTTTTTCACACGATATCATAATACGAAGAGAACACGAGTAAAGCATTTAATTGACACGGGAACTTCTTCCAGCCATATTCGCAGGCGTTGCTTAACTTCGTTTCTTTGCTAGTATATTTAGACAACACACAAAAATGAAACTCGACAAATCACGCGTGTGTTGGTGTAAAGGGTAGCTAAATTGTGCTTATTTCTGTAGTCCTGCATGTACCGCAGTGATCACCCCGTACCTGGAGCAATAAGCCAGCCGACAAACCAGATCGGGCTAGCATCGTTTCCTCTATCATACCTAATCGGCGCAAGTCATAGCTTTCGGATTAAGTTCGCGTAACAATATACTGATCGGGGATGCCTTGCAATTGACAGGTGTATGAAGGCCTTAGGTGAATTTACCCTTCAGAACACATAGGTCGTTTTGCATGCATTGTGTCTTCTTTTGCGCGCAAACCCCTTATCGTTTGGCTTGTAGTATTAACTTGTTCTTGTTTTAACGTGAAAGTTGTTTTATGCCGGGCTCCACCACAGCTTCGCTCACGTATTTCCGTCATGGATATGACGCTGTAAAAGAATGCACTAACAGATTGCAAATAAGAAACGAAAAGACGATTATCTGTCACGGGTAGTCGAACCAGCAACCTCTCGATTCGCAGCGCGCGGTGCTAACGACTGAGCCACAGAGCGTACGCTGTCGGGAATTCTAACGACAAGCCATTTATACACACCACACACCATGTCACGGTCCTCAGAACTCCGAAACGTTAACGTGTTTTCGTTATCAGTAGCGAGATGGCGTGACGCGCTCGCGTTGGGCGCGGTCTAAAGGTCGTCGCCTCTACGAAACGCCGCCTCCACGGAGCGTGGTCTCTCCTTCGCGCGCGCTTATCAGACTCAGAATTCAGGAGAGTACGAATGTCACTTCACTCGCTGCCGCGGCCGCGTTTACGAAAGGAGCGCGTTGCTGACACACAACGACGGAAGAATTGTGACAGTAGTTCACGCTTGTCCTATGTATACTTGTGCGCTTGTTTTGTGCGTCTGTGTTTCTGTTTCAATAGCGCGCTTTAAGTGTCGAGCTGAGGCAGTTGTTAGTCCACGCTAGTCCTGTGTGAGGTAATTTCATGCGTGGTTTCTGATTAAGTGCGCGCAGTAACTTTTGATCTCCTTGCCGCTATAACTATAACTTTCAATTTGTTGTTGCTGAAACAATGCACAAAATTGGGTGGGGAGGAGCCTTAAGTTTCCTTTTCATGAGTTGAACTCGATAGCAATATTCTGTTCCAAGTGCGCACTTAAACACTTATTGTAACAAATCTTTTCGAACTTGCTATGCAACCAGTACGTGACCTTAAAAAAAAAGGCACAGTAGCGTGTGTGCCTTTTGTAGTGGGTGGCCGGCTTTAAACCACGAAGTCATTATGTATATCGCATGTTCGGACTCTTGAACGACGCATTATTACGGCAAATATTTCATGTTGTATTGTGAAGCATGTAAACAAGACACGTGTGCCTGTAAAGCACGAAAGTTACTTTGACCGAAGTTTGAAGCAGAAGAAGTTCTTTCAACTCCATTGACAGGCAGAGGTGTGGCTGTGTAGTAAAACAGCCGCTTGCCACGCAAACGACCCAGGTTATAACCCCACTCACACCCAGAACTTTTTTGTTCTTTATTTCATTTACATTTTTTTTATTTTTCGGTCATGCAGAGATGATTTCTCGCTCAGAACACACGACGCCGACGCGAGACTATGCGAAACGAGCTCTTTAACGCTCTCATATTAATAAACACTCAACTACCTCTGCAAAGACCCGTTTCACTTTCGTGTTATACCGATTGCTCTATAGAAGAATCAGCTACGTTTTCCTTTTGTTTGTTTTTCTGGCCCTGTACTCCAGTATATTGTCCACCAAAGGGTATCTTTGGAAGCCTGATGAACGGCTAATGTACTCTATCAATTTAGTGATATACTGTATTTCAATCCTGGCGTATAGGGGGCGATGTTAAGTTCGCAGGTCAGAATTGCATGGCGGCGCAGCAGCCGAACTTTTGGCCACCCCTGTGCGATAAGTACTTCAGGCTCAAAAGTTCTTGAGCCTTCACACTGCGCATCTGTGAGCTCACGTGTCACGCATGTGTACACGTGTGCATCCGAAGTAACCGATCCCTAAAACCAGAAGAATGGGAGTATAGTCCGATACTTCTCCGCGTGTGTCTACAACCCGAACGAGGAACTCCGCTCGGGCGTTGGCGAGAGAATCGACCAGTTATTGACCCGTGCAGTGCTCAATCACCACGATCGTGACGCCATACTGGTGCAACTCCATAAGAAGCATTATCCTATATATAGCATCCTCTATAGGCGCGAGCCAAGCCGAAGACCTAAAGCAAGACACTGAAAGCAAAGGACACACAGATATATGAAAGTATATGCACAAGTAACGCACGACGCGTTCGAAGAGGAATTAGAAATGCGGACGCACCCACCGTTAGCGAAGAGCCCGCGAGTGTTCGGACCAACACAAAACCGTTAGCCGAGCAACAATATGGACTCTACAAGCGGGCGCCATTAGTTGATCCTGTCTTCGCCATGTTTTCTTCTCTTCGGGTCATTAAGCATTCCCAGCGCCGAGACGCACGGCAGGAGGTACTATGCGACCCTCTTCCATTTCCTATGCACAGGGCATCGCATCGACAATCATGCTTATTGCATATAGTGCACGCAAGTTGTGGTAAAGTTGATTGCAAGCTGCAGCAAGTAGGCATAGCCTAGTACTGCGTGCAGTGTACTTTATTTATTTTTTGCTGTATATTATTTTGGTAATCAATCATATGGGTAGAAGTTACTATTTCAGCGACGATGATAAACTTAGAAGTGTGCACTGAAATATGCTTGTTGGTAGCCAGGGACTTATCTAATTACCTTAAACATTTATATATCTATCTTGAAATCTGCGTGATAGTAAATTTTGTAATGTGAATAAAAAAATTGCAGCATATCCACGGAGTGAATGATGGAGAGTGGGGCGAAGAATTCGTCCATCCATTCGTTCTTGCTTCCGTCCGTCCATGCGTCCGTCAGTGTGACCGTCCATGCGTCCATCAGCCCGTCCGTGCGTGCGTCTGTTCGTGCGTCCGTCCCTGCGTTCGTCCATGCAGCCGCCCCTGCGTCCGTTCATGCGTCCATCCATGCATCTGTCTGTGTGTCCGTTCGTCCATCTATTCAACACTCCAAGTACCACCATCTCGCATCTTTTCATCATATATTCCCCATATAGAAGCACCGTCATCCAGCGGACATTCCAAAGACTAAACGAGAGGTGGCACACGCACACTTTCTTACGGCTTGCGCTTCGGGTCCACTTCCCACCTTTAACCACCTCGAGTTCATGGTATATACTAGTTCACTGTATTCATGGCACTGCGGCCGAACGCTCGCTAAACCTTTCGAAAACCAAGCAGGTTACGCCCAGCGAGTATGAGGTAGCAAACTTTTTCAGTCAGATAGTGCTCAATGTACATGCCAATGGCTGCTAATGGGAAATGAGAGGCTGAGAATTCGGCTTTTACTTTTTACGGCTTGCGCTTCGTATCTACTTCCTATTTTTAACCACCTCGAGTTCATTCATGGTATATACAAGTTCATTGTATTCAAGGCACTGCGGCTCAACGCTCGTTAGAGAGAGAGATAAAGATGCAAGGAAAGGCAGGGAGGTTAACCAGACGCACATCCGGTTTGCTACCCTGCACTGGGGAAGAGATAAAGGGGAAAAAAGAGGTTGCAGAAAGATGAGAAGGTACACACAATCACGAGCACACTCGGGGAGCACACACAGTTTACAGGCGGTCACTCAGGTTTGTTGACTTAAGGTAAAGTAGCAGTGCTTTAGTCGCTTTCTGCGCAACTGAGGCAGATGCCCAAGGTCCTAGTATCTTCTGCACACAAAATGGTCCGGGGTCAAGTCGATTCAAAACCATCCGTAGCTGGCATCGCTGTGTGTCGTAGCAAGCGCAGCTGCACAGGACGTGTTCGATGGTCTCTTCATCTCCGCAGTAGTCACATGTAGGAGTGTCTGCCATACCAATGCGAAAGGAGTACGCCTTTGTGAATGCAACACCCAACCAAAGGCGGCATAACAGTGTCGCATCGGAGCGGGAAAGGTGTGATGGTAGCTTTAGCTTGAGCGAAGGATCCAGTTCATAAAATTGACACCTTTGGAAGCTGGTAGACGACCAGAACGTGCGTGTGAGATCTCGAGCCAGCAGGTAAAGTTGTCTTGCTGCATCATTCCTTGATAGAGGAATCGGGACTACACGGGTTTCTTCATGGGCTGAGCGGGCTGCATCATCGGCTAATTGATTTCCGGTAATACCGATATGTCCAGGCAGCCATTGATATATAATATCATGCCCTCGTGCTAGAGCTTCATGATGGCAATGTCTTATTTCTTCTACCAGTTGGTCATGGCTCCTCCTACGCATGGTAGACAGCAAACTCTCAAGCGCTGCCTTCGAATCACAGAATATGACCCATTTTCCTGGACGTTCTTGAACGAGATATTGTAAAGCAGCCCTTATAGCAGCAAGCTCTGATGCCGTAGATGTAGTCATATGCGACAACTTAAACTTGATTGTCATTTCTGCAGCCGGAATTACAGCGGCACCTGATGAGCTGCTGGATGAGACGGACCCATCAGTGTATATCTGCGTTCGGTCTAAGTACAACTCATGTAATAATAGCAGTGTTGCTTGCTTCAATTCTACTCTGGAGTGACTGCTTTTTTTTGATTCCCGGAATTTCTAGACGTACTTGCGGCTGGTCGAGGCACCACAAAGGGCATGCCGTTCTCGCAGCTGGCGTATATCCTGATGGAATGCTGTTTAGGTGCTTGGCTATGACGTCTGAAAACGTAGCACGTGGTCTTCCGGAAGGTAGAAGGGCCAAGTGGTGGTCGGGGACACGGCTAGCATGTCGAATGTGCACTCTGAGGCAATCCACAACTATATATGTCCTGACCGGATGGTCTTTGGCAAGCATGATTGTGGCATAAGTAGAAGCGCATCGGGGCAGTCCTAGGCAGATACGCAGTGCCTGACCCTGCAAACTCTCCAATGAATGAGTATTCGATTTGCAAGTGTTAGTCAGCACCGGCAAGCTGTAGCGCAATAGACCCAGGAATAGGGCCCTGTACAGCTGTAGCATGGAGGCCACAGAAGTTCCCCATGCTTTACCGCACAAGAATTTCATGATATGCACAATAGATAGCAGTCTCTTCTTCAAGTACGCACAATGTGGGCTCCACGAAAGACTTCTGTCGATAATTATGCCCAGGAAACGATGCGTCCGTGCATATTTGACACTCTGCCCATTGATGTAAACAGGGTATGGCGTCATTGGTTTGCGTGTAAACGCCATCAACGCGCACTTCACAGTTGATATATTTAGGCCTTGTTTCTGAAGGTAGGCTGTTGTGAGGGTTGCTGCCCGCTGTATTCGTGCACGCACCTGAAGGCGAGTAACTGCAGCACTCCAGAGGCAAATATCATCGGCGTATATGGATAGGCACACCGACTTTGGCAGAACCTTCACCAGACCAATGAGGGCCACATTGAACAATGTGGGGCTTAAAACACCTCCCTGAGGTACTCCGCAGTAGGTGTAATGTTCAGCAGTTTTACCCTCATCTGTTTGCACAAAGAAACCCCTGCCAGTTATATAGTCTTTTATCCATTGAAACATTCGTCCACCAATGCCCATTGCTGCGAGAAAAGTGAGGATGGAATCGTGAGCTACATTATCATATGCACCCTTCACGTCAAGAAAGAGTGCCACTGATATGCGCTTGCCAATTTTTTGTTTGTTGAACAAATGTCGATAAATCAATGACACAGTCAATGGAGGAGCGGCCCCGATGAAAGCCTGCCATGCATAAAGGGTATTTGGTGTATCGTTCCAAGTACCACTCGAGACGAAATAGAACCATTCTTTCCATCACTTTTCCGAGGCAGCTTGCGAGGGCAATAGGGCGATACGCTGTCAAGTCCAATGGTGATTTTCCCGATTTCAAAAGTGGTATTAATCGACTTATTTTCCATTCTCCGGGAACACTGCCGCTGAGCCAGGAGTTGTTGAAGCATGTTAAAATTTATTTTCTAGCTTTTTGTCCAAGGTGTCCCAACGCACTATAAGTAATACCATCAGGACCTGGCGATGACATGCGCTTAGAAGCGACTAACGCACCTTCCACTTCTTCCATGGTGAACGGAGTGTCCATTTCTGGTAATCGCGTCTCAGGAACGATCACGGCGTCGATGCTCTCATTCATAATATTCCCGGCAACTCTCGTGCAAAATTCTTTAGCCACCTCGAGTTCTGTTTTTCCATGATGGAGTGCCAAAGCTTTAAAAGGGTGCCGTTGTTGTGGAGAGGAGCGAAGACCACGAACTGTTCTCCAGATATATGACAGCGGTTTATGGGGGTCTAGAGATTCGCAGAATGCTTTCCAGCGTTCGCTCTCCAGTTTGTAAATGCGTCGTTGAATCTTTTTCTGGAGCCGCCTTGCTTCCCTCAGATCGTAAATTGATCTTGTGCGTCTGTATCGTCGTTCCGCACGCCTTCGTATAGCTCGTAATTTTTCCAGTTCGATGTCAAACTGTGTTACTTTAGACGAAAATGGTAATTTGCGTTTGGACGCTTGCATAGCTTCCACTATGGTATTTTCCAGGCTGCAGGCGAGGCCTTCTTGGCAAGCGTTCTCAACACGCGATGCAAACATCGACCAGTCAGTGCCAATTGCAACACCGGAAGAGAATTTTTTTTATGATACCATCGATCGTCACGTAGGTGGGTATGTGATCACTCCCATGAGTCTCAATATCGCAAAACCACTTAACTTTGTGAGAGAAGCACCGTGACACCAATGTCAGGTCAAGGCAACTGCCATACGTGAGACCCCGCAGATATGTGGGGGTACCATCGTTCATGATGGAAAGGTCGTAATCGGAAGCGAATGTAACAAGGTTCCGGCCCCTGGCATTCATCCTAGTGCTTCCCCAAAGCATGTGATGGGCATTGAAGTCACCGGTGATGATCCAAGGCCCATCGGTTCTCATTAGGATGTCTTTTAATCTGTCGCAGTCAAATCGCGATGACGGAGATATATATCCACCAATAAGCCTAAACGAAACTGCATTCTTCTTCACACGAAGACACACGTACTGATTGTCGTCATTTGAACTTATTGGGTGCGAAAGATAAGTCAAGTCTGTGCGAATGTAAACAATTACTTTGCTTCGTTCTTCGCAAGCGGCTGAACAAAAAGCTTCATAATCGGACAATCTATAAGGCGTTGATACGTTTGGTTCACATATGACAAGTATAGGGAATTGATTGGCCCGAACAAATTGGCGAAAGTCCGAGATACGGGACTTCATGCCTCTGGCATTCCACTGAAAAATCGACGCACTTTTAACTTTAGTGCGAAAGATGAGATTTTGTTGAGCCATTGTGCTTATACGAAGTTAGCAAGAACTGGATTCAGTGCATCCAGTATTTGCAGTGCACTCTTAGCAGACGGAGACTGTATGCTGCTCAGTAGCGTGCGAATCGTGGCAATTAATGATTGCACGATTGCAGCCACTTGCCTGTCTTGGTTGGAAAGATCTCGAACCGGCACGATTGCAGTCACTTGCCTGTCTTGGTTGGAAAGATCTCGAACCGGGAGCGCGGACTGGCCGTCATGAAGCTCCTTCGGTTCTCTTGATGCTGCTTCCCCTTGAAGTGCAGGCCACTCTGTCGCAGTTAGGGTATGCTCACTGGCTTTGTCCTTTACAGCCTTTCCCACGGCATGTGGTCTGGGAGGCAAAGGAGGTGGTACTGATGAGGGGTCACGCAAACGTGTCGAGGAGGTAGCGGGCGTCCTCGAAGACCGACGTCGACGTGAACGACGCCTTCTGACTTTAGCTGCGGCTTCTCGATGAGATGAGTGATCGCGCACCATCTCCTTCAAGATGGCAATTTCCTTCTGAATCCGCGGGCAGTCCTTCGATGTGGCTTCATGGGATCCATTGCAATTAGAGCACTTCGTAACAGTTGCGACGCACTTATCCGCTTCATGGTGCTCGGCGCAGCGGTGGCATACCACCGAATTCTCGCAGACGCTGCTCACATGTCCAAGTTTCATGCATTTACGGCACTGGAGAGGCTTCGGAATGAAAGGCCGCACAGCATGTCTGAAGTACCCCACCTTCACATGAGAGGGGAGTGATGTGCTCTTAAACGCAATCTTCACACAGCGAGACTTGCCTAGCCGGGTGACATCAACAATTGGAGTATCAGTTGTTGACTTGACAAGAAGTTGTAAGTCCTTATTGGAAATAGCGACATCAACGCTCGTTAAACCTTTCTAAAGCTAAGGAGGTTACACCCAGCGAGTATAACGTAGCAACCCTTTCTTGTCAGATAGTGCTCAATGTACATGCCAATGGCTGCTAATGGTGATCGCAGCCTGAGCGTTAACTAAAAGCCAAATGCTCCTGTCTCTCATTCCCTATTAGCAGTCATTGACATGTACATTGAGCACTATTTTTTATTGTTCAACAACGCACAGAAGTCTCTCACCGGCACCACCTTGAAGGTCAAAATGTTATACTTGTAACATACTACGGGGGACGAACGGGTGCCGCTATAAGGAGCTTCGCCCCTAAAATGAAGCTATAAAGAGCAACAAGTCAATAAACATTGTGCAGATCCCCCGTACCTGGGAATCGACGTTATGCGAATCATGCGGAGGGAAGGTGACCGTGTTGCAATTTTTCATTGAGCAACACGTCATGAAATGATGCTAAATATATGTACAAACGTTGCACGCACAGACATATGTTGAAGAGTTGCAGATATTCATATAACCAGTCATTTGCACTTGTGCAACAATGCCAACAGGAACATGCGTATTAGCAACACCAGAAGCTGATATGGAGCACTGATGCTCGCGAGGATGCTGGCCCTGGACACTGTTACATAAATCAACTTCAGCTCATGGCAACTAACCACCATTTACATTAACCCGACGTGACGGCTGTATCAAAGTAGTACATATGTAATGTCTATAAGATTGGGTAGGCAGCACTGCAACCACTATTGACATTTCACGAACATTCGAGTCTATTTGAAAAGTAGTTCTGAGACCTGGCGTGGCACTGTGGTAAAGTGCTTCATTGCCACGCAGACTGCTTGGGTTCGATTCCAGCTGGGACCGCGACATTTATTCTCTGCATTCGACGGGTCGACGCTACCGATTTCGGGTATTTCTTAACGCTTACGACGCCCATGTGTCCATGGTGTTGCCCATCACGTCGTTTCTGGGTGGACACTGTCAATGAATAGTGGCAATTACACGCATATCAGTGGTACATACTCGCCCGTGCGTATGTGCTCTGGCGGGAAGTGTTTACGACGTACGCGACGGGATCTTGACATTATTCATGTCTTGACCAGCGCGTCATATTTTTCAAACCATCTTACCTTCCCATGCTAATCTTGGTTCAGAGAGTGTTAAGCCAGTTTCAGCCAGTGCCATCTGGTCCGCCATTAGCGGTCGTCGAGAGGTTCAGACCGAGGGCGCGCAACGTGTGTGCGCTTTGTAGATCCGCTCCATATCTTGGCGAAGTGTTCGATGGTACGTCATATTGACAGTTGAGCGCAACACATAACTGGGTGTAGTGTACCTATCGCCGGCAGCTATTTGCCATCCATACAATTTATGCCATTGTACAAATAAAGTTTCATTGAAAAACTGTTAAGTATCTGTCTGTTCCACAGCATGAATTAAAATTTTAAACTCGCACGGTTTTTTAACGCGTGCTAAAGTGACTTGGCAGCCAAGCCAGCCTTGAAAGCCTTCATTCCCATGAACATTGGCTGCGATATTGGTTACATTAATTTTAAGTTCATTTATTTCATGCTTGATTCTTGTTGATTTACGTTGATTTGCGGTCTTAGCTTTATTAATTCACCGGGAACCTTTTTAATGGAGTTGGGCATGCTTTAATCAACATTTGGTGTTTTAGATGACGCAATACGAGTGTTAACACTCGCGTTATCGCCAAAAGGCGGTCTTTTATCATGTTCCAAAAGATGTCTAAGGCATTTGCCTTGATTATTAGAATTCGTGCTGCACAAAATGCGCGGTTCACGTGAAGATTCGAAATTAGTCTGAAGCTAATTTCCTGCGCCACTTTTTGAAAACAGTGAATCAGTTATGAATCATGGTTAATGATTGACAGTTTGTCAGAGGTCGGCAGCCCAAACTCACGCGCAATGATATTTTGTCGACTGCCGCCGATCCGCTCGCATCGGCGGGCAAAATGCATTCTGATTGTCGACCATACGTGCGTGAATTCCCTTCAGACGCTCTTCAATAGTTGTTCTTGCCTTCCGGCCAGGGTAAGCAAAAATCGCGTGCATGCTGAAGGTAATTGAACCGCTTTTCATTGCAAATTGCTGCGAAGAAAAGCGAACATTTATGCTGTTCGATCGTACAGCGTGCATCTGAACGCTGACATGGTGGAATCTGGCCGTCGCTGCAAAACTGTTCATCGCGTCCTTTTGTTCGTGGACGCCATTCGTCAGAACGTATAGCAATATACCAGTTCACTGCAAAACTGCAATCTTGCTCAGTGAACGCGATTGAGTCTGCGGCCTGTCGCGTGCGCCAGAACATCGCGCCGTATTTGTCTCCTGCGCATGCGACGAGTGGCTTCACTGTAAAGCCGTTGAACATGATGGCGGAGTTATATGCTACTCTACTCCCTTAGTGGGAAAATACAGTGACTCTGTCGCTCACCAGACTGCAGCGCCCCCTGGAAGCGTCCGTGCACGTCGATTCAGCCATGCGCAGGGTCAGTGTAAGATACTGCTGGGAAGCAAAGCACTCACCTGCAAGAGAGACATCATAAATATAAGTCCAATCGTCGCGTAGATTTGTCTCTAACTGGCACTCTTACTATGCCATCATTACTAATTAGATACATGTTTATCATCAGTATATATAAAGTGTATATGACAAACAAAATGAAATAAGAAAAAGATAATGTGACGGAGAAGACGGTGCACTTGTGCGACTATAAGGACCACACATATGAAGATATAGACAATGCTTTCTACAGTCATCTACGGTGATCTTTAAGGACGTCAACTGACCTGCTAACAAAATATCAAGCTATTCTCTGGCTTGCTGCACTGAAATATCCAGTCCACCCCCACCCCCACCCCCACAACTCTTCCATGATTATGCAATCTGTATGGGTATATATATGCAAACACACATAAAAAACATACTATCAGATAAAGGCTGATCGAACCGCCCCAACACCTCTCCCCTGCCTAAAAAAAAGAAAATTGGCTGCGTCCTTGTTTGCTTGCTTAGTTGTCGTTAAACGGTGCAAGTTTACAAATTCATCTATATCGTAACAAGCCTGCCACATAAGAGCGCGTCGTGACGAAGTGCGAGGCGGTATATCGCTGTAATATTTGTGATATCTGAACTCCTCCTGTCCTTTCCGATCTTCTGGGGTTGCGTTGTACTGTTAATTAAATTGTATTGTAAAGGGGAGTAGCCGGTGCCGATGAAACACGCCAAAATGCATTACAAATTATGTCGATATATAAACAAGAAAGAAAAAGACAAGAAAACTTAATGCACTTGAAACGATGCTGGAAATTATATTACGAGCGCCCCCCTCCCCCCTTTCCCCGCCGCGGTGGTCTAGTGGCTAAAGTACTCGGCTGCTGACCCGCAGGTTACGGGATCGAATCCCGGCTACGCGTTAAAGGGTACGCGTTAAAGAGCCTCAGGTGGTCGAAATTTCCGAAGCCCTCCACTACGGCGTCTCTCATAATCATATGATAGTTTTGGGACGTTAAACCCCACAAATCAATCAATCAACCCCCCCCCCTTTATAATTTACTAAAGGTCACTGTCTGTCCGTCCGTCCGTCCGTCCGTCCGTCCGTCCGTCCGTCCGTCCGTCCGTCCGTCCGTCTGTCTGTCTGTCTGTCCATCCGTCCGTCCGTCCGTCCGTCCGTCCGTCTGTCTGTCTGTCTGTCTGTATTTCAGTCGTCTGCCTCGGAACTGAATTGTCTGCCGTCTGCCAAAGCCGTGGTAGACGACTTTTCAGGGACACGTCACGCCGATATTCTTCTAAGCCTAACATGAAATTCAGACAACTTTCGGGACAAACTGTGCAGTTCAATGACCTTACTACGTCATGTCTTAACGGCGAACCAAGTCGGCGCAGTTGGTGATTGAAACAGCGCGCAAGAAACAATAACTATAAGGATAAAGAGCGCAATATCAAGGCGTCAGCGTGCCACCATACAGGGACGCGACGCAGAGAAGAAAACAAAGATGGCGCTCTGTGTCCCGGGTGGCAAGATTTAACGCCTTCTGCTCTTGCGGTTATTGCGTCGTCTGCTCGCAGCCTCGACAGACGTTAAGGGAAAAAACAGGGCAAAGGAAGGCGCGAGACAAACAACGGCACCACGGTTGACGAAGAACAGAAAGGCGTCGAAAGTAACAGCAATGAAGCGGCAAGCACTTGGCGAAGAAAGCGATTACACGGCCTCGGGCGAACTGCTCCGGCAATACCGTCAGCTTTCGGCCTCCAAAACAATAATAACAACAACAAAAAACAGCTGTAAAAACACCCAACGACATGTGCGGCACGACTAACCAATGCCGTAAAGCGGACTAAACCCACAGATGGGCTTAGAAGCAGGCATTGCATGCTTCCTACACTTTCTTTTCGGTTAGGACGTTAAACAAGATTAACTGTTGCAACTTTACGTAGCCCGAACGACAATGTGGACAGGCGAGCCGTGGTGTGGGGCTCGGAATGAATCTCGAAGATCACGATATTCTTAAACGTGAGTCTCATCAAAGTGCAAGAGTGTTATTAGGGCGAAAGGTTCAGATGCCTTATCGAACGTGAAAAATGGCCGTCCGCGTCGGTATCAAGACGAGTCATGCAAAAAAGAAAAGTGGCAAGTAATATATCCAAGAACAATAGGGACGCAGCTTTACGCAGTCCTACATTAGAGGGACAATTATGGGCCGTCGAACAGACCCACGAGATCAATGAAATGATGGATTTTTTCGATCTCGACGTGCATGCTTCGGACTCGGATGCTAGCGCGACCTATTGAACAATAATCAAGTTATTTCATCCACCTATTCATCATCCCGTAATGACGTCACAACATTACGTCATAACGACGTAACAGACAGCCAAAAGATGTGGTGACACCACGGCGTAATGGTGACGTCGAACAAGGTGGCGTGCGTGACATGATGACGTCATCGCATGACGTCTTGGCTTGGTAAAAGATGCGCGGATCACGGATGCTCTGCAAATCCAGGTGAGTTTAAGCTATGCCTTTCAGAGTTAAATGCAGTAACAATACCCCCCCCCCCCCCCTTTACAGACACGCACACTACTCTCGCCTTCTCAGTCGCTAGTTTGGTTGCAAATGACGTTTCTCGGTGGAGGCCTAACCGACGCGCGCAAGAAAAGCCAAAGTGCGAACACCTTCCAGCTTGTACCTTTATTGCATGCACCTAGATTCACTCACGGCCATCGCTGCTTTTTCGGTCACGACCAAGCACGCTGCCGCCGACTGGAGACGCCTCTTCGCAGCCCTGCTTTCACTGATCAGCTCACGGCTGTCCAGCGTGCTTGCGAGGTGGCCGGCAGGCTCGGCTTGCCGGTCCCTACGTGGACCTGAGCCGGGTGCGCGACTCAGTCGCATTCCGCAGGACCAAAATTAAGTCATTGCCCTTCTTTCCTTTTCGTAGTTTTTACCGAAATATCATGTTACTCGCGTGGCGTGTTACACAACAGCGCTGGTCATCCACGCACCTCTTCCACTTTCGCTGGTCAACCACCTACCTCTACATGAGCTAAAAGGGCAGTGACTTTCTTAATTTCAATATATTCGTTGTTCCTTAAACGAACATAAATATAATTGCCGCTTATTCTTTGCTATTGGCGACGCATTAAAACGATTTCCACAGAAGCTTAAGGGTACCGTCACACCAGGTGCATTTCTATACGCCCGAACCGGAATCTAAAACCGAAAAGGTCGTGAATCTAGAAGCGGCGCCCGAGCGTGATTCCCGCACGCCTCGCTTATACTCGTGGTGCACGATCGAGAGGGAATGTAATTACTGAACCACGGAAGATTTCACAGCGTGCGCGACGGTGGAACGGCGGACTGCACGAAGCTTCCGCGAGTCTTAGCAAATAGCAACTTCCGCAAGTACGTTTTGCCTGACTCATATCAAAACGAGCGGCGCAAAAAGATAGCTATAATCCGTCCATGGACAGCCCTTTTTTGTTTTTTTGTTTTTTTTTCCTTGAGATGCATTACGGCGGCACTTCTGACCGGTGGCTGTATACCGCATGTTTTCAGCCTGAACATGCTAGCACGATATTTGCCAGCAGAAGGATGAGCCGAGAAAGTTCTCGCTGGTTGCCGACGTTCCCAGCGAAGGCGTCTGGTCGTTCGTGTTACTGCACGTGAACAGGCGGAATCAGACTTGTCTATAAGAGCACTGGCCAGCCCGGCCGGCTGCAGCTGCCTTTTACTGCAGAAACATGCAGACCGGCGCCGTGATGATAATAAACACAATCATATCGCGTGCTAGGCCCTCGTGCTACAATTGAAGCATCAGCTGAAGCTTGTAGCTGACGTCACGCACTCTGCTCCTCTAGAAAAGTGTGATTCCATTCGTATGTGTAAGTTTTTGTATTGCCTACGTCGCGAAAGAGACGAGACAGCCGCCTCGGTCGCGCTGATTGGAAAATAATAATGGTGATGAATGGCGATGATGATGACGCTACAGTCTAATCCAGGCGCAGGTAGCGTTTTCAGGCGGAGGTCTAAGTTAGATGAAGCCGTCACGGTGGAGAGTCAGACCGCAAATAAGGGGAGGGAAACCGCAAATAAGGGGAGCCTTTGCAGGCAAAGAAAGAAAAAAATGGACGAATTTAGAATAACTTCACAAATCTAGAATAGAAATTATGTTTATATTTAGCACGCGTTTCACGAGGTTATACAGTGAAGCAACTGACAAACGAAAATTTAATTTTAGGTCAAAATGACATGCCGGCATTGAGCTAGGAAGAAAATAAGGGAATAGGAGAGGGGGTGCTGACATTTGAACTGTGGGCCGCACGTGGCCAGCAGACGTCCGAACCCCGGTCGAATCGAACCGGTTACAGCACCACGATATCTTCAATGGGGGATGTGATGTTACAAGCGGAAATTTACAAGATGCCCCCCCCCTCCCCTCTTTTCGCAGCGCTTCCCGGAGCTCGTGCGATTTTGAGTCGAACAAACAAATAAAGGCGAAAAAAAGACTTTCACGGCATGTAGGCGGGCACACTTTCCCCTTTGTTGTAGAAACCACCCGAGCGAATCGCTGTCGCCTGATTTGTGAAACAATGTCCATTACCTCATCAAATACGTTGGCGATGTCGTACGCGTTCCCATACGACGCCTCTCTCACCTCATCGCCACATTGATTAGACACGAAAAATGGACGTCTCGTCACGTGGTGAATCCTCAAGAGCTACAATGTGTGTCACTCCGCAAAGAGTACAATCCCTATTCCTTGATATTTGTCAGTGGTTGAACTTTTAAGTCTAGAAGGCCGCGAGAAAGAAAGAAAGCAAGCAAGAAAGAAAGAAAGAAAGAAAGAAAGAAAGAAAGAAAGAAAGAAAGAAAGAAGGAAAGAAAGAAAGAAGGAAAGAAAGAAAGAAAGCACCCCGTCCTCCATTCAAGTTCGCAAGCTCTTTTTCTGTTCCTTTTTCCTCCATAGGCGCATACCCCGCTCTGTCCTCTGTGCAAGCCCTCTCGATTCGTGGCTAATCCGTCTCTGTCTCACGCACATACCATTCCGCGTAGTCCAGCCTCTGAGCACCCGCTAGACCGGGCTTATTCTCGTTCGTCGATGCTTTTGCAGCGCTCTACCGCCTCCGCACCGTTGGCGACGACCGAGAACGCAGGTGCCATATTACTCTATACGCCCAGTGCGCGCATGCGCAGAGCGTGTTCCTTTCTCTCTCTCTCTTTCTCTCTATCTATCTCTTTTTGTGCGTTTGGTGGTAGTCCGGGAATCGGGACCACCCACTCACGTGCAAAGCAACCACCCACAAAGAGCCGTGCATATTCAGGAAGCAGTACGTGCGAGGCACGTGGAATTTAAAAACAAACAAAAAAAAAGATGTAGAACGGAGAAAAACAGTAATCGGCGAAGAAGGAACCAGTTGATCGAGCACCTGTCGCACGCAGCAGGGAAGGGAAGGTGCCCTTCGACGCGCGTTTCATCCTCCCCCAACTCAGCGAACATTACGTCCCTTCCATTTCGCTCACCACACCCTCTTATTAATCCGTTGTTTCCAACTTGATAGTGCGAGGCGTACTCGTTTCCTCGGTTCTTTTTCTTTTTTCTCTCTTTTGCAAATCAGGACTGCTGCGGGAGAGAGCATGCTACAGCCAAATACACATGCTCTGGGGAAGAGTCAGGCAAATACTAAAGTCATTAGTCCCGACGTTATTTCGGCGAGGCGTTGGCCTGCACAGCACAGGGCTCACCCAAACATGGGCCGCCCTGTAGGCCCGGAAAAGCAGGAACTAGGCAAGACTTGGATGTACCGACGTAGGACACATAAGATCGAATCATCAAACTGCACTACACTTAATACAAGTTTTTACCAAACAATTCAACGAGCGAGTTCTCTCTTTCAATGTCAGGAGTTTTACGTCCGAAAACCACGCTATGATTATGAGAGACGCCGTGGTGGAAGGTTCCGGAAATTTCGACCCTCTGGTGTTCTTTAACGTGCGCTGACATTAAGAGCAACACATAGGCCTCTATAGTAATTATCCTCCATTGAAATGCGACCACAGCAGCCGGGATTCGAACCTGCGACCTTCGGGTAGAACGAGCGAGCGAGTTCTTTCAACGATATTGTCACAGCGAAGAGTTGATTCCGGTGGTTCGCAGCTGCGAATTTTCATCATAAATGCTTGGTACCTATAGGTATGGACTTGGTTCGACGTATGTGGCTTGAAGCGTGTTGCAGCAGCAGGTAGGCACTTGCGAAGTTTAGAACGACGGATGGCGCTGCGAGCCTTCATTTTCTTTCACAAAAGACTCACGGACTGTGCCACTGCGGTTCAATCGCGTGGTGCCACTTCATTACCTTGGCATCGCCAAGCCGGGTTGCGTTCTAATGAAACAAGAGCGAGCGTGATAATGAAAGAAGACCAAGAGAGGCAATGAAAAGGGAGGCCCGGAGATTGATATAGAGATGTCAGCGTCCGGTTCGCTACCCTGCGGAGGGGCGCTAAAATAAGTGTCAGAAAGAAGGTGTAGAGAAAGAGACGCACGACGCTCGATCCCAACTACTTTTTTCCTCCGGAGCCCTGATGGGACCCTCACCCTCACCCTGATGGGACAAGGGTGAGATTCTCGTACACGGAGAATCTCACCCTTGTCCTTAGCAGCGCTACGCTTCAGTTACCACAGGCAACGACGATGGTCACGCATGAAACAATGAAAGGCAGCCACCAAAAGCGGCAACGTGTATTGACAAGTGATCTCGACGAAAGGTCAGAATTTCCACGTCAGAAAGGGCTGACTGTGGGCGAGGCTATGAGCGAGAGATCATCAATTATTCTAAAAAGAACATACATGTGACCGGTGCAACTGAAGAAAGTGTCGCTTAAAATTAAACTGTTCCGATTCACGATTGCGCCTGCCACGGAGGCGCCTGCACGTGTTGGCGCAAACATGCGTACAAATGAAGGAGGGATGAAGAAAACGGACCGCATGATGTGATGTTTCGAAAACTAAAATTTTACTTGAAGTATGAGCGCATGCCAGTATGTGACCAACAGGCAAGAGATCTAAAGAAGGAAGATTGCTCGAAAGAGTAACTAGGCGAAACCATGCGGACGCGAAACGACAGCGTAGTTCACAAGAATAATAAAAAATAAGAAATAATAAAAAAGAATCATTTTACGTAAGACAAAAACAACATTTATTAGTTAAAATAGAGGAAAAGTGTTTGTTCCACCACACTGAAAAGGCGTAGTGTTCTATCCGCACCAGTTCTGACTCGGCTTATAGTACTTCTGAATGTTGCGCTTTGGTCCCGCAGAAAGTACCGGATTGTATTCAAAAGCAAGAACGTCCAATCATTATCACAACATCCTTAACCGGGCGAAGCCGGCCGTTCTTGCCCTAGACGAGGCAAGAAAGGGAAAAAAAAAACGAAGACGCTCGCCTGTTCCACTTTGACATAATGAACCAAAACAGACTCGGTCAGCTTCCACTGCCTCACAGTCTCTCTTTCAGTTTCTCTACCTACTTCTTCATCGTTCCTAATCCCCAATCGCTGGGGAAAAAGCGCGTATCACCGACTGGAGGCGACTTATCCACCGAAAGAAGATTACGTTCCTTCTTCACCATCTGTCCGTCCGTCCCCGGAGATCCCCAGGAGTATCCTGGGGACGTCCCCTGTGCCACCCGCCTAGCTCACTCCATACGGTCGCCAGGATCTACTAGTCTTCCAGTCCCCTCGTAGTGCACCCTTTTCTGTTTGCCACCATCTTAGGACAGGAGGTTAAACACGAATACGGAAAATAACGAGGCGCAGGAAAGTTGCGCGGATAAACGCGCCAGACGAAAACAAGCCGAGCAAGTATTAGAGGAGAGTCCTTTGTGTCCAAGATCGCCAGAGCGGAGGCGGAAGTCTGCTAATCCGCCTTTAATACCTTCGGATCAGCGAGGTCTTCATTTCAGCGAGCAAATTGTTGCCTGGACGGGCGCGCGAACGGCACCATGAGCATTGCAGTAAGAAAAAAAGACAGCAGTATCCCAAATAGTCATCGCGATTGCGGTAATAATACAAAAATTATTTGATGAACAAAAAAGAAAAACTAGAGGGCGTACGTCTGGCGAGGGTATTCATGCAACACTGTAAATCAGTGATTCTACGATGGGGTTCTCAAAAGCTAATCCACAAAATAAAGCCTTTTTTTAAAAAGCAAATTACGCCCTATAACTACTGCGTTCTCTGATAGTTTATATGCTTCACCGCATGACAATCCTACCTTGCGGCACAGCTGACTTACATTTTCTAAGTTTTATGAGTTGGTTGTAAAGCTTTTGTAGCAGTTTTCTACGCCACACGCACGTGAGCCTGTTTTCGCAGGTTTGCATACTTGTATACTTGAAGAGCCAGCATGGAAACGAATCGAAGGTGGCTGCAGACCTCACAACTCGAGGACAACCTGTTGAAATGGCGTTGCTGTAGCACTATACAGTTTGTTTGTTCTCTGCCAGGGAGAAATAAAAAGCACCTATTTCACATAGCACGCGGACGTGGTGTTAACTTATTACTGCCCCCAAATAACAATTTGCTCCCACTGCAAGGGGTCCCGGTCTCCCACTGCAAAGGGTTCGAGACACCACGGCGCCATACGGCGCCTCCGAAATATCAATGGCGAGAACCACCACCGCATAGTTCTCGTACACGGAGATCCTATAGTTGTAAGGTGCGTGAAAATGCACTATTTGCGGAAGGTGCCCATTTAGCGCCCTTACGGTGCGTCCCCGTAGATTAACTCCTTATCTTTAGTGCGTCAAAACTTTTAGAACGCATCAGTAGTGTGGCAATAAATCTTTTTCAGGTAAGGTGGCATGTTCCGAGAACACTTTATGCACGTTCGTAGATGCGTCTCTATGTGCACGTCTGTATATAAACGTGCAAAAAATTTGAAAAAAAAAACAGGGTGGGTTTTGAACCCCGCTTGGTACCCAGTGCAATGCACCCACACTTTTGTGATATTTATGGGGGTGCATGTGCACCTATTTATGGGTAATAAATGAAGGAAGGGAATTTCACGGGCTACTTTTTTTGGCACAAGCTCAATTAAAACAATCATGTAATGAAGCCAAGGAGGTACAGGGGACGTTAGTTATGCTGTCTTTACTGTATTGCCGTTATTGTGCTATAGACGTGAGGTAAGTTAAAGTGGACCAAACAACAACTTGTTGCCGGCAGGGGTCGAACCTTCAAACCTTCGGCGAAAGAGGTATCGTCATTTCTGCCTTCTGATGTTCACTATTTGTGCAATCTGCATCGATATTTGTGCGTTATTAATAAAAAACATCGAAATCCGTATACTGTAAAATAATACCTGTTCCGGCTATGTTTCATTTTCCTTTGAGTTTCGCGGGGTCGTGAACACTTTCGATGATGCTTTCGCCTTGGCGAAATTTACGTAGAATGTCACCGGAAAGCGCACTCGCGCACGAGAAACAGAGTGTCTGGCAGAGTCGGCAAAGCATAGAGTTTCTCAAAATTAACTAGAGGGCACTCTGGCGCTGCGATCGTTCAGCGACCATGGGAATGATGGGTAGTACACACAATTGCCTAGTCTTCGTGCTTGCGGGCGACGAATCGTACTTGCGGCTTCATTTATTGTTGTGTTTCGGTTTTATTTTGAAAGAAAGATTGAACCCTTTTGAACTTCGTGAGCCAATTTGGAAAGTAAGTCTAAAAAAATAAAATGGTGAAGAACAACCGCTGAACATTTGCTAATACTTGTTTCGTAAGAAAACAGCTCCAAGCCACACGAACACACACGGAGCCAAAAGCAGGCCAGAAGTACTAATATTAGACAAATGTGTGTACTACCCATCATTCTCGTGCTCACTGAAAAGCTGTGCATTGCAGCTCCCATAGACACTAGCGCCAGAGTTCCCTCTAGTAAGTATTGTGGGAAACTTCATGCGGCAAAGTTGGCACTTCAGCAACTGTGCCACTGTGCGTTGCCACTGTTGGCAAATAGCCACGCCCACACGACCCCACGTAGAGGGTTGGAAGGGCTCCGCTCAGGTCCCGCGAGATCTCGCGAAGGTGAGGGAACTTCCGAAAAGAAGGTACAGCCCGACAATTTGCGAACTATCTGCCGTTTCCATATCATTAAGTTACTACACTCTCTGTGACGCTGAGCTTCGCGTAATACTTTGTAAGTACAGTCAGCTACAAAATAATGCGGAAAGTACGTTCACGGCAAGTCTATACTACGTTTCGAGCCGTCTGATGACCATTGGTCTCTATGTGCGGGCGGAACAATATCACGCGGACTTGCGTGGCGCGACTTGTTTCATGGCCGACCCTACGTGCAGATCTTGTGGCTCATAGCAGATCCGGTGGATCGGCCACGAATAGGGCAATAGAAACGAAATAAAGTAGTGAAAAATTCGAGCTTTTTTCTTACGGTCTGCAGAAGATTGCCCCATTACTCTTATCCACGCAATTATGGCTTCAGATTATCGCTCTATACCTGGCGCTTCAACTAAAAATTGCTGTTTTATTTTATACTCGGCGATCAGTGATCGATGTCACCTTTACCTAAGTGACAGGCCCAAGTCGAGTCTTATTTTAGTAAGAAGCCCTCGGCTTCTCGAGTTGTATACATGCCACACAAGTTTCTCAGGCGACGGCTTTCTTACGTTGTACGTATACAATATCCGTGAACAACACTTCCTTCAAATACCCAGCACCGACGCGGCACCTAGCGGTAGCGTCCTTCCTTAAACCGGACGTGTCCACAGTCGGGCCCGTCTCCCGCTGACGGGGGTCTCGACCCGGCAGGGTCGGGAGTCTCCGACACGCTTTGTTCCGCGCGCAGCGTCCTGCTGGCCCCATTACTTATTCAAGGAAGCGCCCGGCATCGACTTTTTGTGTGTGTGTTCCCATTGCTCTTTCTCTGCGAAGCCGACGCGCGGCGTTTATGCGGCACGCATAACGTTGTAAACGGCTTCGGCGGTATTGCTCGTGTGGAGCGCGAACAGAACAATAATGCCCACAGCTATCGCCAAGTCGCGGCGGCACGTAATAACTGGGCACGTGACTGCCGGCTGCTTGCCCGCGTCGCCCAAGGAGGCGATGTTACGCTTCCGCGAGGGCGCGCTCGACACGCTAGTGCGCGAGAAAGATGCAAGGGCCTATAACGCAGTAGCACGGCACTCTGTGGAACGGAAAATATCGAACCAATTTTCCCAACACAACTTTTAGCAAATAATTCCAACCAATGCGAATCTACTTCCCTCAACAGCAGTCGACTGCCCGTCGTTATCGCTTAACCTGCAGCTAATTTAATATTTAACACATAGCTCTGTTATAATACACTAACGTTGAAGCTTTGCAGTCCCACGTCTATGCATATATCGACTCGCTACGCTTCTTGTTGTAATATCGTTATTCAAATGTATAGCTGTATCTATTTGTACGTGTTGTATCTCGTTTCATTTATTTCTTTTGTTTTTTTTATTATCCTAATTCAATATTTGTCCATATTTTGGGTTGTGGCGTTTCTGTGCGTACATTTTCGCTTAATGATGTTTCGTTGATATCCACGTTTAAAGATTGCTGCAACACCTTGTATGTTTTTACCGTACATATTTGTGTTTGTGTGTTTGCTTACTTGTAACACACTTCCTGCTTAAGGTCTGAAATCCAGACCGGCAGTAATGAAACAAATAAAAAATAAATAAATAAAAAGTAAATAAATATCAAAGCAGACATCCTGTCGGATAACAATTTTTCGAGGATTGTTTTTATATCGCTAAAGCACGTATTTTTGGCCGCACGTCTATCGGATTTTTTGTGTCTGAGCGTACACGACACACGCATACACACCTAACCGCTGGCAATGCAACAGCATACCGAATAATAATAATAATAATCGCTGTGGTTTTACGTTCCACAACCACGATCCGATTACGGGAGACGCTGTATCCATTCGGAGAGGTCGAGAAATCTTCACCAGCTGGGAGTTCGTCAACCCCAAGCTGCGGCTACCTCGGCTGGAATTATATATTCCGCGAACTTCGAGCCAGCACTGAAGCACCACAACAACCAGGCGTGGCACGATTCTTGGCGTTTCTTTCTTGAGGGGGAAACCAGAAACTAGTATCATTCACAATGAACGCTTTATACTGACTTGACGCATGTACATTTCAACATATTCTGTGTAGGCCTGTGTCCTCAGATTTGGGTGCACGTTAAAGAACCCCAGGTGGTTGAGATATTTCCGGAGCCCTCCACTACAGCGTCTCTTATAATGGTGGTGGTTTTAGGACGTTAAACCCCACATGTCAATCAATTAAATCTCAACATCCTAAGCCTATATGGATTCGGTTCAAGTATGTATAAGCAAAGCAGGGTCACTATGGATTTGCAAACACGGTACTGTAACAAAAGTCCCGGTAAATGGCATGGTCGCGCATTGCCGAGAAATGTGAGAATTCTTACACGTGCACATGCGCAATGCAATCTGACGAGCTCTTTCAGAAGATACATGTAGGAACTGCTGTGTTCTGACATGACACCTGGGTGACCCGGACAACGTAGTTCCGCGTGGGTTTGTGCCTCCTGGTAAATAAACATCGTGTTCTGTATCAAGTGAGCATCACTTCACGCGGATCGAAACGTACACCCGTTTAAAGCGCTTTCAACTTTTTCGTGCCTGTATACGACAGCAATCGGAGGCCGAACTAAAAGAAGGTTTATAAAGCGAATCTGCGGGGGCGGGATCAAACGGTTTACGGAGACCTGATTGAGCACAGTGCCTCAACAACTATAGCGATAACAGCGAGCAAATTGATGCGAACAAAAATGCGCAAAATATCTTAACGATTCATATGTGGTGTTTAACGTCCCAAAACCACCATATGATTATGAGAGACGCCGTAGTGGAGGGCTCCGGAAATTTCGACCACCTGGGGTTCTTTAACGTGCACCTAAATCTGAGCACACGGGCCTACAACATTTCCGCCTCCATCGGAAATGCAGCCGCCGCAGCCGGGAGTCGAACCCGCGACCTGCGGGTCAGCAGCCGAGTACCTTAGCCACTAGACCACCGCGGCGGGGCAAAAATATCTTAACGTTTATGTCCACGAGGGAGCGGCGTTAGTGATAGACAGCGGGAACTACAGACACCGATTTCGGGGGTGAAATAACGCCTAATGGACGCTGCCACTCCCCCGCTCGTCATTCGCGATGGGCGGGGTAGCCATCGCTGCGGCTAAATACAGGGTTTTATAGTAGCGCCACGCGTCACGGATGAAGACGTGAACATCCGGGAACGGAAAAAGGGAGTCCCTTCAATTGATACATCCTGCACGGTGGCTGCAGTTTAATACGGCCCACGGCGTGCGTCTTGCCGGAGATCACTAAAGTTTTTTCACCCACCCATCCACCCACAACCACGCCCAGCGTCAAAATGAACCCAAACAGTCAGGCGCAATATAGATAGGAGTCGAGAATTCAGCCCATAGCGGGGCTTTAAAAAATAGAAAGTAGACACACAGAAAAACACAAAATATAGCAGCGGCAGTTGAGAGGGAAGCGATTCGAATGCGGACGCCATCGACGAAATGAGGCGATATAATTACGGCGGCTTTAACGCGGGCGTCAGGCGTGCGCAGTGTGATGCGGTGAAGCCGTATCTATAGGCGACCCAAAAGCGTGATCGCGCCCCCTGCTGCGGTCGACCACATTTCATGGGCCACGCCCGAGAACACGTCTCATCTACGTTTAAAAAGAAAGAAAGAAAGAAAGAAAGAAAGAAAGAAAGAGAGAGAGAAGGAAGGAAAGAAAGAAAGAAAGCAAGCAAGAAACAACGAACCAGTCCGCGACCTGAAACTATGAGGTAGTGAGAGAAAGAAAGAAACAAGACTATAATGAACAAGAGGGCAGGCTACGCAGGCGAGGTAATTAGTTTCTCATCATCTTTTCTGTGTCTCGAAGCCCTTCTCACGGCCCGTAAAGTACAAGCGCCCTCGCCGGCATGCCCCGGCTCTCTGAAGGCGGCGATGTTATAGCTCGCATATACAGCGCTTCTGAAGCACCACGAAGTACAACGAGGCGCTTATACTTTAAAATGCCGATCACGTACAGGCTGTAGGCAGTTTCGGACCATAAAGCAGCGTTAACGAGGCTTTTTTTCAATATCGCTGCCAATTGGAACAGCTGCGCCATTCTCGCGGCGAATTTCTTCGCGCCGGAGGCAGTTCCAGGGAACCATTCGAGAGAGATGGGCTGAATATGGTTGCACAGGCGTGGTTAGCTGGGCTATAATTGCAATTAATGGAGCGTAAAATCAGCGCGAGACACAGAAATGTACGGAATGAGCTTGTAATCTTGAGGCACAGAAAATACAAACATTGTTTTTGTTTAGAAGCACAGATATTCAGGCGAGTTTGTACTGATCAGTGTTGGTAATTGGAAGCGCAGAACAGACAAGATACAAAAGAAAGACTACACAGAGCGCTCCCTCTCTGCAGCCCTTCTCTTGTACCTGGTCTGTTTTCACGCCCCTAAATACCCAACGTGTTTTGCATATACGCACGCGGAGCCTCGCACAAAACAATGCCAAAACACAACCACGGCTCATCCTTCACTGATGCCCTTGAAATGATATTTCTCTATACTGACGAGTCACCGCGCGCAGCCCGGCTGACACATGCTTGCAATAGTTTTCAGATGAATGCAGCATCAACAAGTTGATGTGTCACTTAACTCCTGTGTCGGAACAAAACGGAAGTGGAGCCGGAAATTTCGCAACAGCTCTACAATTCACACGTGTCTATTTCTCCTTCAGAAAGGTGCAGTAAAATCTTCCTAATTCGACACCTGCCAATACAGAAGGTCGGATACGTCGGGCCTGTCTTCCGGAGCCGATTAGACGCACATTATATAGTTGTTAGAGGGCACGAAACTGTCATTCATTCCGTCGTACTTGGCAGAAACCCGGTTAATTCAGACAATCCTCGAAGCGCACCTCTACACAAGTATGCAAATCAAAGCAGCGAAAACGGCGCTCGTTGTCACACGAAACGGCTGCTGGCTTTCAGGAAGTCAAGGTCCCCATCCGAAATCACTTTGTTAGTATTCAATAAGGTATATATACGGGTTCAGGGAACGCTTCAGGGTGATGCACATGGCTCTTGAGCCGCCGTCACATTGTGAACGAAGTCGCTAACGAAGGAAAATGCTATCGTGGTTGCTTGGGCGAGTTGCTACGACATGATTCACATAAAATGCCATAAATGGTACGAATGATTCACATAAATGCATAAAATGCAATGCCGCTGTCTGTCTCCTTCTTTCTCTTGTCCCTCGTTATAGGCGCTGTTTTTTTATGTGAAGGAAATTGCGGCATGGCAACGCTCTAACTCACATTTTTCCTAATCCGCGAGTGCGCTTCTTTACAACGCAGTTTGTCCTACTGGTGGCAGGTACTAAAAGCAATGTAATGGAGCACAGTTTGCTTGCGCTGTATGACGTGAAAAAAAGTTGGCTCCACTGTCTCGGTATAGACACGGACAATAGACAAGCCTCAGCACATGCAACTATATAGGACTCCGTTTTCACTTGAAGCACAGGTGCCGTCATTGGTAGGGCAAATATGCATAGAGAGAGGCGCATTTGTGGATTAGGAAAATATCCCATTAATGAAATTACGTATTCCTAGAGAAAGTTACAGTGAAATGATAGAGCACACGTCTGTTGCTTGTCCCGATACTCTCAATAATCGGGCATCCGACCACTTTGGACCGTTTTTCCGGTCGTGTGAAACCCGAATTTAACGGAACATTTACTGTATTCCCTTGTCAGCCAAAACACCTTAGTGGGTGTGAGCAAGAGATGTAGGTCACCATCATCATCAAAGGTTAACTTGAAATACTCTAGCACCTTTCTGTGTTCACCCCGATTTTCGCGACGTCTCATTGAGACACATTGTACATAGCTGTAGCACAGTCGCTCATCCCTCGCAAGATATTTGACGAGCGACTGCCGGGCTATCGAGCGTCTGCACGTCGAAACGAATCACAAAAAACAAAAGTTTTCTTCCAAGAAACAATGTAAATAACCTTTAAATTCACTCAAAGCGCGCAAGCACTTTTCCTCTCCCAAAAATATGAAGGGTACGCAGCGCGTACAGGAACCGAATGTAGGCCTCAAAAAGCAAAGCTTTCAATTTTAGCAGCCGTTAGAAGCCTCGTTCCTATCTTCTTGAAATGTCTCCGCAAGCAGGAATATCGCTTCCTTGTACGGACTTCATTTATGCTTCGTAAATTGACTCTATATATGCGAAGCCATGTTTAACCATGCTATGCTAAGACACGTTCGGCTTCTACGCCGTATTTCCAAGATTCCATTATTGGCAAATCCGCCTTCTTCTCATTTCCTACAGCGACCTCACGCTAACCAAGGTTTTCCTTGTACAGTTGTTCTGGCTTGCATGCACAAATTCCATTTACATGTTACCCCACCCTTTTCCATCAGGCGGCGACGTTTCCCCTCATATGCCAGCCTTCAGCTCATAACTGCCGACGCCGACCCCCACCTTCCCTCCACCCCCCCCCCCAAAAAAAACAATTTACAAGGGCTCTCATACACACACCCTTTCTTTCGATTAAGTGGAAGCTCATCTACATCCGGTCACGACTCAAGAGTCACTTCCGTGTTCTCGCTTCATTTCCACTTCCCTACTTCCTGCTAACGGTGCCTTGTTCCCAAGAGTAAGCTTTTAAACTACGAAACAGAGCGACGAATATTTGAAAAAAAATACACTTCAAAAGCAGAGTGCTATGTTCGGATGTCTAGAACACAAGTCCAAGGCTTGTGTGCGCAGATATAAGTGTCAGACCATTTCAAATTACCATACTCTCAAATATCTTACCTTCGTGCCCCGCCCCTTTCCAATTGGCAATATGCAAAGCACCCTGTCCACGCTGTTAAAGCCCCGATTCAAGTAGGGATGAAATATTAAAACAACGGGACAGCATACAGGCAGCGAGTATAAATAAATAAAGATAACGCAACGCTGAGCAGGGGGACAAGCAAATATTAATTATAGAGCAGCCCACGCTCTTTACGAATTCCCTATTGTACGTTCCGCTCACACCCGTTCTCTCTCTCTCTCTCTCTCTTACTCTCTCCAGCTTTCCCTTCCAGCCGGCGAGTCGACTGTCGCACCAGCACAACGCAAACACGGGGGTCCGCGGGAATTCGCCCGTCCGTGAGCGGGACTTCAAATATCGACTCAGCAGAAGCGGCTAATACAGCAATGAGCCTCCGTATAAAGAGAGTCCCATCCTAAATACTCTTTCCCCATTTTCTCCTCCTCCTCCTCCTGAACCTCGTCGCCAAAGTCGTATACACTAAATAGCGTCGCTGCAGGAACATTGAGTGAGAGAGAGTTTAGGAATGGAGGGCTGAGCACCCTCCCCCGTCACGCTCGCCCTCGAAGCGGTGAACGCTAAATAGCACCATTGCCGAAAGTAAAGAGAGAGAGTTTAAGGGCGAAGGGCCGAGGCGGCCCCGCTTATTAGTCCGACAAGAGAAGCTCATTATAGTGCTTCGCCCTGGCGGTGCTCGGGCCGACTCTACGCGGCGCAGAGCGGCGGCGCAATTCGGTAATTATTTTACGGCGGCGGCGGTCCGAACGAAGCCCGGCGCGAACGCCAGACGCGCGAGCCCCGTCAGCTGAGAGAGACAAAAAGGAAAAAAGAAAAGAAGGATCTAGCGAGGAAAGATGTATATTACGCCACGTTGGCGAAGAGGAGAGAGAGAGAGAGAAAGCAATAAAGAGCGAACGAATGGCGACGGAAAGTGAATGCGGGAATGCGGGAACCGCGGCGAAAGCGCTGCGAACCCAGGGCAGCTGAACCACGTAGCACGATGAGACTGGCGTATATAGCGCGTAGATTATAGGGTATAGATGGATGCAGCCGCATCGCCAGGGCCGTTTTGTCTCTCTGTAAAGCGTTACGACTGTATATTGCCCTCTCTTTCTCAATGCGTGGCCTCAGAGAGCTTTCAAAAAATGCCACAGCTCGTGCTCTCTGAGCAGATGGTTGACCAGCGAAGCTAAACCGCGAGGCTCCGGTTTGATCACGACCTGGCAACTATAATCGAAGTGTGCTGTGTTGTACCTTTTTCCGGGCGAAGCTCCTTAAAGCGGCGCCCATTCGTCCCTCGTCGTAGTGCGTAACATGTCTTACGCTTTGACCTGCAAGCTGATGCAGGTAGGAGATTTCTCCTATGCGTCGCTGAACAATAAAAAATTCGCAGCGTGCGCATTAAATAAAAGCCGAATTCTGGTGTGTCTCATTCCGCATCAGCAGCCATTGGCATGTACGTTGAGCACTATCTGACACAAAGGGTTGCTGCGTTATACTCGCTGGGCGTAACCTCCTTGGTTTTAGAAAGGTTTAGCGAGCGTTGTGCCACACTGCCATAGATGCAGCGAACTAGTGTATACCATGAACTCGAGGTGGTTAAAGGTGGGAAGTGGACACGAAGCGCAAGCCGTAAGAAAGTGTGCGTGTGCCACCTCTCGTCTAGTCCTTGGAATGTCCGCTAGATGGCGGTGCTTTTATATGCGGAATATATGATGAAAAGATGCGAGATGGTGGGACTTGGAGTGTTGAATAGATGGACGAAAGGACACACAGACAGATGCATGGATGGACGCACAGATGGCTGCACAGACGGATGGACGCATGAACGGAAGCAGGAATGTCCGGACGCACGGATGGACGTGCGGACGCACAAACAGACGCACGGACGCACGGGCGGATGGACGCACGGAGGGTCACACGGGCGGACGCATGGACGGACGGAAGCAAGAACGAAATGGACGGACAAATGCTTCGTCCCACTCTCCATCATTAACCCCGTGAATATGCTGCCATTTTTTTTTTGCTTCTCTGTGTCGCATGTAAGTAAGATCATAAAACAGATACGTGCTTCAAACTTAACGTTTGGCATCTTGCGCTGAAAGGACAACGAGAACATATATACTTGAACAGCACCGAGACGAATCGCAAAGAAAGAGTAAACATTACGAGCACTCGTGTTGTTTAGTCTCCCTTCATGATTCGTCTCTGCACTGTTCTAATATGAACGCAAGCCAACTAGCCGAGCACTCAATTTTGCTGACATCAAGAAAACTTACAGGATTTTATAGGTAGTGAAACGTGCTGCGGAGGCTATGAACCCTATATATTGACAATGCTTGAAGAGGAACTATACTGCGAACATGGATACCCTTCGAGCTATAGCGTGTGCTTGCATCGCTTCTCCATTATAGCTATTTACGCACTCACAACGCCCCCCCCCCCCCCCTTCTCGAACTCCTATCAATGCACGACTTTGTTGCAAAACCATTTATCCCGTTGTATCAGCGCAGCGCCAGCCAAAGCACCGGATCTCCACCGAGTAGCGGTTCGTTTTCCGATGAGTATGCCATTTCGCGTTTGATCGGTAAGCAGTGCATGATAAGGATAAGACGTAAAAACGAATACGCCGTTACGCATATTGCCCCGCTGCAGCAGATTTCGCTTACCTATAAAGCGGAGAACTGTGGCACAGCCAGATTTTTTATTTATTGGGGGGGGGGGGGAGAGTTCGACGACAGTTTCTGTACGTTTGTAGCGAGCGTATATAATAATAATAATAACACGGGTTCACCGTCCCGAAACCACGATATGATTATGAGAGACGCCGTGGTGGTGGACTCCGGAAATTTCGACCGCCTAGGATTTCTAACGTGTATTTATATCCAAGCACACGGGCCTCAATCGTTTCCACCTTCCTCCAATATGCGGTCGGGATTCGATCCCGCGACCTGCTTGCTAGTCAGCAGACGAGCGCCTTAGCCACTAGACGACCGCGGCGCTAGTGACTGTATATATCGCAAGACAGCAGCGATATCGTTGTATCGACGCCGTTGCTCAGCATAGCAGAATTGTTCGAACGAAGAGGACGCTCGCAGTAATGACAGTGAAGAGAATTAAGTACAAACGCAGCGAATATTGTGCTCACTATACTTCGCTGAGAGCAAGTGAAGCGCTGTCTCATCTGCGTCTCTTCTGTAAGAAAGAGGAAAAAATCAGTCATTACTTTCTATCCTGTCGCCGGTACACGTCAATGAGGAGAAGATTCATAGCACCACTTCTTCGAAACTTGGGCCTGGAAATATCCGACTCAGTTGTTCTATCGTTTGGCGCCTCTACTCCGGGCTAAAGTGACACGCATGTTTATTACGCAATAAAGGAATTTATCAATCAGACTAAAAGAATATTGAGCTAAACTATGGTGGTGGTGGTGGTGGTGGTGGTGGTGGTGGTGTTGCAGCAGGCGGGGTTAGCCTGGCCTGCATGGCCGGCAATTGTTCCGCCTGAGCATCTCCTTAATTTGGAAAGTGTCACCACGTGTCAGACAGCCCAGTGTCTCGCAGGAAGACCAACAAAGTTCGTTGCACGTTCCTCCTAGTTGCCGCGGGTCCTTCAGGAAAGATGATGTCATCAACTGTCCGGTGCCTATGACAGCCTTTTCGCAAGGTGCGGATCATCGCTGCTCTTTGCGCATCAAACTGTGGGCAAAGCCAAATGAAATGTTCAATATCCCCGATGTCACCACAGAAGGCACAGAACGGGGAAGCGTATCTCCCAGTCTTGAATGACCAGGCCGGGGTGTATGCGGAGCCGGTTCTAATGCGGTACAACAGCGTCGCTTCTTCACGAGAAAGTCCATGAATTACACATGCTTGGTGTGGAAACCTGTAGATCGCCTTGAAATGATTGCGTATCACATCTTTGTTGTTCTGGTAAGTCTTGGGAGTTCTTACTTTTGGAAACGATGTACGTGCTTCGCATGCAAGGGCATCAGCCTTTTCATTGCCCTCAATGCCAACGTGGGATGGGATCCACTGGAACTTTATATTAAAACTCTTGCCATTTAGGTGTTTGATTAGTGCCAGAGATTGCCTGGTGAACTTTTCTTGAGGTAGGCCACGATGCAGTCTTTGTAGCGCCGGTTTGGAGTCCGTCAGCACTACAACATCTCGTGCAGAAAAGGATCGCAGTTTTCGCAAAGCCGCCGTAATTGCAGCGCTTTCAACCGTTGTGGACGAAACCACGCGATCCAGGCGGCCCGACCATGACACGCCCAGACTGGGTATGCAGAAAGCCGCTGCGCAGCTATCAGTCTGTGTGCACACTGATCCGTCGGTGTACACTTGTAGGTGGCCACGGTACATGGTGCTCAAGTGGTCCAGCGCAAGAAATTTTGCTTCCGCGGCTGGAATGGTGCGCTTCGCTGGTAGATTGGGTACGCTGAAGTTGCACGCAACATCCACAAAAGACCATGGCGGGTCCATAGGGCGCTGTTTAGGCAGTTTCAAGCCTAAATATTGAAATGTGTTTAGTGCCGCGTTGAAATGTGAGCCAGTTCTTGCTCTTAGCCGCCGGAGAAGCGCCGTGCCTGCGAAGGACTCGCCCAGTCTTGACAGCTGCGTCAATAAGGCCTGAGACGCCAAAAGGCGGAGCGGAAGAGACTCGGCTTCATTGGTGACCTTCGTGTTTGAAGCCGCCTGAGGGACTCCCATCGCCAAGCGAAGACCCTTTCTGTGCACTGCCTCTAGGCGTTCGAACTGGCTTGGTGATGGTGATATCAGGGGCAGCTGATAAAGAATGCGGCTTGTTATAAGCGCATCATTCAATTTAAGCATGGACATAGGATTGTTGCCCCAACGGACCCCTGCCATGCGACGAAGAGCGTTGATCCTTTGCACTGATGCAGTTACTATACCATCAACCGCACGTCGCCATAATAGCTTGTTGTCGATGGTAATGCCCAGGAAGCGAACACTTGTTGCACAACGAATTGAGTGGCCTCGAATATTCAGCGACAGACGTGTTGACTTCCGTCGCGCTCCCGGGAAGAGCATGAAGGCCGACTTTTCCGCTGATAAAGATAGGCCAAGTGTCAACAAGTGACGCTCAATGATTGAAATAGCGCTCTGTGCTATCCGGGCCAAACGTTTGTGCTGGTACCCTGAGATCCAAATGCAGATGTCATCGGCGTAGATGGATATTTTAACTGCTTTCAGAGCTGAGTGCAGAGTGTCGGGAAGCCTGGCCATGGCAGCGTTAAAAAGCAAGGGAGATAGAACACTTCCTTGTGGGACGCCGAGGGAAACGCGTCTCTCTTCGCTCGTTACATTTCCGAGCTTAACACGGACACAGCGGTCTCTGAGAAATTCATGTACGAACCGAAGAGCATTTCCCGACACACCCATGGCTTGGAGCCCGTTCACGATGCCTGCCTGAAGCACACAATCATATGCCTTGGCAACGTCCATGAAGACGGCGAGTGTCGAGAGTCCGCTGACGCGGTGGTGTTCGATGTGGCTTAATAGGTCCAAAACACTGTCCTGGGCACTCAGTCGTGGGCGAAATCCGGTCATACACGGTGGCCATCGTCTTCCTTGTTCAAGGTACCAAGTTAATCTTGTACATATTAATCTTTCCATGAACTTAGATACGCATGATGTTAGAGATACCGGTCGATATGACGCGAGGCTCGCAGGATCCTTTCCGGACTTTAGGACTGGCACCACCCATGCTGTCTTCCAAACAACTGGGATCTCTCCCGTGCTCCAGACATGAATAAATATGTCCAAAAGAGCCCTTTTTCGCTCATATGGTAGATTTGTCAGCATTTGATTGCTGATCAAATCGGGACCCACGGCACAGCGTCTTCTTAATTTGCTAAGTGCCATATCCAGCTCTCGGAAGGTGAATGGCGTATCCATCGTGTGGAAAAACTGGGGTGACAGAGGAATCACCGCTCCTGCTGATCTACCAGGTATGTACACGTCTGCGAAATCCTCTGCAAGGGTTTGCAAATCTATCCCTTGTTTCAAAGCGAGTGCTTCGAATGGCCTGTTTGTTCGGATCTTCCCAGAAAGACTATTTATTACTGCCCAGATCTTTGTCAAGGGCGTAAACGTTGATAAACTCTCACAGAAAGCGGCCCATTGATTTCGTCTTAATTTTTTTTGTATGGCGACGAATTGCAGCGTTTATCCTGTTATATTCGGTTTTCGCAGACGGATTTCCTTTTGTTCTCATTATTTTCCGCTCCGCTCGTCTACGTGCTGCGCAGAGGTTCTTCAATTTCAAGTCTGGAGCAGGAAAATGGTCAGGCAGTTTCAGCAATGAAGTTGCTGATCGCTTGCTTTGCAACATATCTGCGAACAGCTCACCAGTGGATTTGTCCAACACTTCTCTGTAGGTGTCCCAGCGTGTTACATTGCAGAATTGCCGACCAGCAGTTCGAAATCCCAGGATATTGGTGAAGATGGGGAAATGGTCGCTGCCCATCTTGTCTGGAGCCGTGGTCGATGATACCAGAAGGTCCGTGGAGTGAAGTACAAGGTCTATTGCACTCCATGAATCAGGTGGCCTGAAAAATGTAGGTTTACCATCGTTCGCCACACATAAGTCGGCAGCATCTGCAGCTGCTAGAAGTTCCCTGCCTCGAAAATCTACACTCTTATCTCCCCAGAGTGGATGGTGCGCGTTAAAATCACCACAGATTATTCGAGGAGCGGGACATCGAGTGCAGAGGTCCTTTAGGAAAGTCTCCATAGAGACCTTTTTTCGTGGGCTTATGTACACCGATACCACACTCAGTTTTCGGTTTCCCAGACACACTTGCACAGCAGCGACTTCCAGTGAGTTGGAACAGAGGTCTTGCACTGGTAGGGTGACGTGAGGTATTTCCCGCCTTATGTATATCATTGCGCTTCCATTTGCAAACGACGTTATGCTCGGGTTGCCGTGTCGGATGTACCCTGGGAGCGTCCTTGCATTCGGTAGACCGGCTTCGGAGAGGGCTAGAATCGGTATTGGAATGTCGCGCAGGAAAAGGTTGAGTTCGCACAGGCGTTTTAGAAGACCGGCGCAGTTCCATTGCATTATTAAGGGCACTTTTGAAGGACGAAAAAGACCAGGTGGGCGAGACAGCGCCATTATTCTACTGTGTGTTTGTGGAAGCAGAGCAAAGTAACACTGACTCTAGAGCCAGGACTGCTCCCAACATATCCTTCGTTGAACTCGCAGGCATCTTAGCGACGTGTGAACGCAGTGCTGTGAACAGAGCGCGAATAACGTGCTCGAGGTTTTCTTGCTGTTGGCTTCCAGATGGTACTTGAGATGGGCTCAGTGCATCAGCGTAGGTGCGCTTGGCGGACTCTTTCGTGATACATTTCTCACCAGCGTTGAGCACTTGCGTTGACTCAGTACCAGCTCTTGTCGGATTTAGGCGTGGAAAATTTCCTGCGCACTCGTTATCCGAAACGCCAAGTTGTGGCGCGCCGGAAGTCTTCTTTGTGAGCATTGTTTCATTCACGGTCTTCGGGCCGAGGACAAATGTCTTATTTCTTCGCTGCGCAGCTGTTCGTGCCGGACATTTGCCGTAGCTAGCTGGGTGGTCGCCGCCACAGTATGCACATACAGGTTTTTCTTTACTTGTACACGTCTTAAAGTCATGAGGCCCCCCACAGCGCTTACACCTTTGTTCCCCACGACAGTGCTTGGCAACATGTCCAAAACGCTGACATTTAAAACAGCGTGGTGGCGTCTCCACGTAGTCTACCAGCTCGTGTCTGGTGAAGCCAAGGTTGATTTTCTCTGGACGTTCCGAATTGGGAGCGAATGTGAGAACTACAGAGTCAGTGCGCCTTGATTCCCATTCGGTGGATGAGGTTTGGACTCGTCGTATGATCCTTCTTGCGTGGTATACTCCCTGAGGTCTCAGGTAGGTTAACAGCTCTGCGTCCGAGTACCATCTTGGGACCCCTTTTATAATGCAGGTATTTTTCATGTAGCTGTGTGGTACACGGGCAGATATGGCAAGGCCGCAGATAGTGTTGGTCTCTAGAAGCATATTAGCTTGATGTTCTGTCTCTATATCCAAAAGCAGGGCTCCCTGTGCTGTGAAACGGCTCTTAACTGGGGCTCCACCGAGAATTGTTTCAATTTCCGAGTATAGGTGAATAGGATTTACTTGCCTCAAGTTAGCTCCTTCGGATGTTGGAGCAATTAAGACAGGAATGCCCACCGTCCTGTCTTTGCGATGTCGTACAAGGCGGAAACCACCCTCGTCCATGTCTTGATCTGTGAGGTTCGCACCGTTGTGGTCCCCGACGACAGTTGATTCGTCCTCTGATTCAGCGCTGTGTTGTCGCTTGCAGTCAGGTATGCTTGCGCAGACCAGCTGGTGCTTCTGACCTTGTGTCACACCTTGGGAGGTCATGGCGGCGCTCTCCCTGATGCTTGTCTCGTTTCTTCTAGCACCTTTCGACGCGGCGGGCTGCGCAGCACCCGTCAGTCGCCGATACGGCAGGTACCTTTTCGAGTCGTCCGACGTCTTGAGCAGTGCTGAGCCGTAATATAAACAAAAATAAACGATAAAAGCAGACAGAGCTACTTGTCTTGTCTTGTCTTGTCTCCTAGAAGATTTTGGCTCATACCCACATGGGGGATTGGCCACACTGTACCTCATGATAGATAATTTTTATAACGCTTGCTAAAAAAATATAAAGAGAAATTAGATAGAAACAATAAATGTTCCTTTGAAAAAAAAACGTGATAAATTGTAGAAGAATACGATAAAACAGAATATATAAAACGAATTAACAAGAATGAGGAAGGGGAAGAAAGAATTGGATATATCTGGCAGTACCACTAGCAGCGTATCCTTCCGGTTGCCTGAATGAATTTATGTAGCGCTGACAGAATAGCACTGTGGCCCACACCCAACTGACTGGCTCCAAACGATAATACGGTGGATGTATTGACTGGCAATCCGAGCATACCAATCGGTCTTTCAAGAATTATTCGGCGCAGTGAGGCGAAGCGGCGGCATGTGAGAAGAAAGTGATCTATTGTTTCCGGTTCATTGCAAACTACACATAGGTTAGTTAATGAAAATCCTGATTTGTTGAGATAAAAATTTAACAGAGGAACTCTACAGCGAAAGCTTGTGAGGGTCACCTCACATTGACGGGAAAGGCATTTTGCGGTGTTCCATGTGAATTGCAAGTGCCGAAATTCTTCAGATTGTAGAAGCGACGTTTCGTTCATTTTTAAGATTAACAGGCGTTTGAATCGTTCGGCAGTAATAAAAGGAAACTGTGGAGCTACTGGCACCACAGGGAAATTTAAAGATGCCGAAGCGAGCGAATCAGCAATTTCATTTAGTTCAATTCCAGCATGCCCGGGGACCCAAATAAACCGAACTTCTGATAGGCTATGCGGTACGAGAGACCAAAATATCCTGAGAAGAGGAGACTTCTTTGCGGACGTTAGATGTGTACATACAGACAAAGCATCCGAAATAATAATAGCTTTTGATTGCTGATAATTTAGTTTTCGAAGAGCCAATGTAATAGCCAGGAATTCTGCGAGATAGATTGGTGTGAAGTCAGGCAATCGGAGCGCAAAAGACCAATTAAGCTGATGAGAAAAAATACCTACTCCAGCCTTCTGAAGATTTTGCGTTGCGTCCGTCGAAATTACTACGTATTTAGGAAAATGACTTAGATGGTCTTGAAGGAGGCCCTCCAGAACATGCTTTGGAAGTAACTTGGCATTTTTTGGAAAAATATCATCGAAAATTAAGTCAACTGGCACCGAGCATTGGGTTTGGGGAGTTAAATGCCGGAGGGAAACGTGAAGATTTGATAACAGAGACTCGACGAAAATGACTTGGGGTCTTTGATAACGAGACCACGGGCGCTGAAAGAAAGAAACTGGATGTTTGATGAAAACTGTCTGAGAACAGAAGAGGGGTGCATCGTAAAGTTTTAAAAATGTTTGCACAGTAAGCTGTCGAAATCTAGCATCAAGTGGAATAATTCTAGCTTCCAAATAAAGCACGCTATTCGCTACACACCTAGGTAGTCCGAGACACAGCCGCAGAGCTTGCCTTTCTAGCAATATAAGTGGTCTTAATTTGTACTCAGCACTTCCAGAAAACAGAACGCAGCCAAACTCCAGAATTGGGCGTACGTAAAGTTTGTATATCATAAGTAACGTATCCCTGCGCATCCCTGAATTCTTATTGCAAAACCGGCGGAGCAATCCTACGGCGCTTTCTGCTTTACGGGTGTTTGATTCTATTTGTTGCTGCCAATTTAAATTGTCCACGTAAACAATACCAAGATATTTTAGCGCTGTTACTTGTGGAATCGGATCATTTCGATAATGCAGTGAAAGAAATACGGGAACGGATAGAGGGAATACAAGCAGAGCACATTTACTAACATTAAGTGAAAAAGACAGCCCGCCAAGCCATACCTCAAGCTCACTCAAATATGACTGCAAGATTTGATATAAACTATTGATATCTCGGGATGACGAGAAAAAAGCAATATCATCGGCGTAGACATAAAGAGGAACATTTTTATGAACGGGAATAGATGATAATAATATATTAAATAAAAGAGGTGACAGGACTGATCCTTGCGGAACACCTCTTGTTTGCTTATATGAGGCAGAAGTAATTCCCTCGTGGCAACAAAAGAATTGTCTCTCAATGAGAAACTCCTGAACCCAAGATATAATGTACTTGGGAACCTCACAGTCCACTAATCTTGAAATTAATGTACTGTATTCCACACTATCGTAGGCTTTTGCGATATCTAACGTGACTAATGCAGAAAGCTCACCAGATACTTTTGCAAGGCGGATTCGGCTTTCCAAATCAACATGAGCCGACCATATAGAGCACCCCTGTCTAAATCCTACTTGCCTTGGTGAAAGAATGTCCTGACGAGCGATGAATTCACTGAGCCTTCTATGAAGAATTCTTTCAATTATTTTAACTAGGTTTGAAGTCAGCGAAATTGGCCGAATGTTATCCAGGACATATCCGAGGCTTGGATTTTTTCGCAGCAACACAACTTTAGCAACTTTCCATGCGCTTGGAATCCATGTGTGCTGTAAGGAGCAGTTAACAATATTCAAAAGCTCCTCGGGATGGGAATTAAATATCAATTTAATCATAGAGTTTGTAATCTGGTCTGGACCGGGAGCTGCTTGCTTTACAGTTAGTATCACATCTGCCAGTTCAGCCATAGTGACTTCCCGAAAGTCCGAGGTTGCGCTTTTGAATGTCACAGGTCTCAAGCATGACGAAGCGAAACGCGCTTCAAGTCCTTTCGCGATGCCCTCTAACAAATCTGTTGTCTCTTTAGGAGACAGCACTACTGAATGCGAATATGCTGGTACCTTCGTCGATTTTTTGTTCCGTAGAAATCTGTACAGGGCAGATCTTTCATCGGGTTTTGATAAACGCGAATGTAAGTCAGAATTGTGTTTATCTTTAGCTATTGCAACTGTACGTTTAAACAGCGCTGCGTGGAACTTATAGTCAACCCAATTTTTTGGAGTATGGTTGTGGCGTAAACGTTTCCAAGCAGCTTTACGTCGCCTATACGCAAGCGTACAATCTTCATTCCACCAAGCTGAATTTGACGGTGTGCTGCCGTACTTAACAGAAAACTCTGCCGGCTGGATAGAGTCACTTAGACACGCTACGACTGAAGCAGCTCGTTGCTGTCCGACGCGTCCTCTCAATGACGAGAGCGCGGAGTTTAAAACAGTTTTATAAATTTTATAGTTGATGAACCGTTGTTGCCGGATAGCAGAGGTAAGTTGTGGTAGCATTATTTCATAGGTAATTGGTACATGATCACTACTCGTCCCATTATCAAACGTTTCCCACGATGAAATCATAAACTGGCCACAAGAAAATGTTAGGTCTAATGTTGATGAGCTTATCCCGCGTAGAAAGGTAACTTGTCCAGAGTTATGGCAGCGAAAATTATTATCCTGCAACCAATTCCACAATCTTTTGCCACAGCTATCTGTTTTAAGCCCCCAAGATGTGTGATGCGAGTTAAAATCCCCAGCCAATAAAATTGAATTTGACGAAGAATTCTTGATAACACAGTCTAGGTGATCTGTGCGTCTTACTCCATTAGGAAAGTACGCATTAATCACTGTAATCCTGTTGGAGTTAGGTAACAAACAATCTAATCCTAACAATTCACAATCCGGACAAATATGTTCAAAAGTTACAGAAACGTGATGACACATTTTTGAAGATATTAGAACCAATAATCCACCTCCTCTACCTGGCCGATCCAGTCTAAATGTTCGAAAATATTTCAGAGTAAATGTTTGGTTTGCTGAAAGCCAAGACTCTTGAAGTAAAATTATACTAGGATTTGTTTGCTGTATGAGATAAATAAGATCTATGTAAGCGGAAGATACGGAGCGACAATTCCACTGAAGAACTTTTACAGGCGCTATGATGAACTTAATATAGTTGACTCTACTGCAGAACGCAAAACGTCCTGCTCATTGTTGGTATCAGTAATAACTTTTTTTGGTTTTGACATTGGCAAATTGGTTGGAGACAATGGAGCATTGCGTCGTTTATGAGTGATATTACCAAGCCTCATGTCACCAAACGACCCACTGGGCCCCACAGGGGTAGGCGACTGAGTGCTGACGAGCGTTTCAGGGTTAACATCTTCTTGACGCCGATTATTTTGTTCATTGTCGATGTGCTCAGCTTCACCCTGGACCGTGACAGTGTGTGCAGCGAAGGAGGGAAGAAGGCTGTTTAACCTGGCGGCGAGCATCTCGGTCAGACCTTCAGCAAAGGTGTTGAAAAGCCGTTCCATAATCATCGGCATGGCCTTATCTATCGCTGCCGACACTGCGGAAGCGACCGTCGCTTCAATTGACCCACACTGGCGTGACGTAGCAGCAGCGTACCCCACTTCGCGCTCTTTAATTAAGGAAGTTGCCTCAGACCGAGAACAACGGCGTTTCTCCATTATGTCTAGAATTTGTGTTTCACGTTCTCGAGCAGGGCAGCTATTGTCCGTGGCTGTGTGTGCTCCATCACATAGGCAACACCTGCAGTTGTCTTCCTGACAATTTGATGCGGCATGTGCCCCACCGCAATTCGCACATCTCAATGAGGACCTGCAAGCATTAGCGCTATGTCCAAATCGCCAGCAGTTACGGCATTGCAGTGGGCGAGGTGTCAATGCCTCTACACGGAATAGATAAGGCCAGGCCTTCAGCTCAGAGGGGCGTGTGAGACCAGCAAAGGTAACGATGACGCTTTCAGTAGGGACTCGCGTATCACCTACAGGTCTGGTGCATCTGTAGACAGATGTCACGCCAGCCGGAGAGACCATCTTTAAGAATGCTTGAGGACTAATGTTAGTTGGAACACCACGAACAATGCCCTTCACGCAAGCAAGATGAGGGGGGATAAAAGCGCGAACAGCAATGAACGCAAATCTCGTGGCGGCCAGTAAGTCTGTTAAGCATTGAATATTTGAAGATCTGCATAGCATGCCAGTCTTGCCGAAACGCCTCACCTCCGAGATGTCCAGAAAATGACCGCTTATGTTGCGAAGTTCTTCTTGGAACACCTCCGTTTCACTCAACCGAATGGTTCCACCATCAGTGGGCACAAGCGCGACAGGCAAACTGCTTACGCCGTTCTTGAAGAAACACTCCAGTGGTACCGATTCAGCAGGGCGACTGGCCGACCAGGGCGAGCCCTGGCCGGGGCCGGAGACCGGCATTGATGGCTCCTGAAAAATCAGCAAAAAGAAATTCTACCGCTAATAAAGAACCAAAGGCGATGAGTGTGGCCAATCCCCTCCCACAGGCCGTGCAATAGAAAGCGCCAACTACTGCAGGAACGGTCTGTCTTCTACTTGCGCCTTCTACTTGTCTTCTACCAACCAGTCGCTGCTCCAGAGCTACTTAGCCAAGCAGCAACAGCTTCGTCGTCTTCTTGAAAGATGAATAGTTTAGCTCGAAGTGAGCTAAACTATTCATCTTTCAAAACACATAAATACTAATATTCCGCAAGTAACTTTGTTGCATTACCTATTCCTAGCTTATACGAGAAGTATTGCGAGGAAACACTTCAAAAAAAAATTCACCCAACATTCCGCCAATCCTCTGCATTGGGTAAGAGCCATGAGAAGAGGAGAAGAATATCTGGAAACAAAATTGAAACTTTTCGGAGCATCCGCCAAAGGGGGCGCGGCATGTCTCTCACCGCGCCCCCTCTGGCTACGCCACTGGAAGAAAACTAATAAAATGCGAGCAGGGAAAGCGTACGAGGCACCCCGTTTGTCGCCATTCGCGATGAAAGGCGAATTAAGAGATGGACGAGTAGAAAGAAAGAAGGTGGAGAGAGTGAGGCGGCATCAGTGCGTAACACACAGAACTCTCCATCACGCTGACAATGCATCACTGAGGATACGCCGGATTTCAAGAACCGTGGCAATCCCCGCGTCTCTTATCAAGCCCGCGACGCAGAAAGAGGGCCATGATTGAACGTTCAATTAGCTCTCAAAGTGGTCTGTGGCCTAGCTCGTTACGTGCAGTCCGGATAACAGCGCAACGAAGCGATTGCGATATACATCCGAGGCCAATGGGCGTGCGAGCGTTTCCCTTCTAAGCTGAGGGGGGGGGCGAAAGTTGGTTGAAGCGTCCCCGCCCCCCTCACTATTATTTCAACGTACTGGTCTGTCTTTGCGCAGCCCTCTCCGAGTCGCAGCGCCCCCTCCTTATTATGTCAATGCATGGGGCTTTCTTTGCGCCCCCCTTCTTAGATGACCCCTCCACCCCACTACCCCCCTCGTGCGCTCGCTGATGTCCGAGGCGTAAGGAATGTCTTCGTTATGCCACTCATTCCGTTGAGCGCGAGCGACACAGCGCTCATTGTTCTCAACGCTCCCTCGACAGAACAGACCATAGACCATGCGTCGTCCTTTATTCTCTAAGACGTCTTTCTCGCTTTCCCCCTTTCTAGACGAGTAGCCATACCCTCCCTCTGACTTCTCTTGCTGTTATTAAGTCGAATCGCTTTCACTGCGTGCCGTTTTCCAGTCCAGTTTTATCTCCCCATCTCCCGTCTCACCCCGTCCGTTCTCTGTAATGCGGATCGCGTTTCAGCGCGCCCCCGAAGCGTGACCTTCGGCAGGCACCATTAGCCTACCAGCCGACCCTCTTCTATATATGTCTGCCGTCAGTGTTTGCTCAACTGATACGGGTCTTCTGGGAACGCCAGCGGTAACTTGCGCATGTAACAACGTTCGCAGACTGCTCCACACTCGTAGCCACGGCTAAAAGAGGCACTGGCTAATACTCCCTCGCAGAGAGAGAGAGAGGGGTTCTCCATTAAGAAACCAGAGATATTTGAAGACGTCGTTATTATACACCTTTTCAAGAACGCCTCTTTGGGCGCCGCCATATTTCTCTTTGGGCTGTGCAAATTGGCGTGACCCTTCAAAAATGCACTG
Source organism: Rhipicephalus annulatus (assembly GCA_013436015.1). Taxonomy (NCBI): domain Eukaryota; kingdom Metazoa; phylum Arthropoda; class Arachnida; order Ixodida; family Ixodidae; genus Rhipicephalus; species Rhipicephalus annulatus. The sequence continues at coordinate 198,900 of WOVY01014566.1, read as the reverse complement.
ACAAGGCTGCGCCCTTGGCCTTTGTACTCCCGCGCGCAGCTCATCATGGCGGTGTTTTTTTGCCTCCTGTGAAAAGGTGTATACCGCTGGCATGCTTTGTATAGGGATGGAGAACGAGATTAAAAGCTTCCAAAAGAGAGCAAATAAAATAACAATTATAACAAGTGGATTTGTGCGTTCAGTAATACCCCACCCCTACCCCCCACCCCTAAAAAAAATACCGAACGGAACACCGACCATTGCCGTAGCTCATTGGACGCAGCATCGCACGCATTGTTCGGAAGTTGCACGTTTGGTCCGCACCAGCAGGAACTCCCTTTTTTGACCACTTGAAAGGAACTGAAGACTAATTATGATGGTACCTGTCCTCTACAGCACGACGGAAAGCTTATCGGTCAATGTCCAATCAAGGGGTGGTAACGCAGTAAATGTCCCTAAACGTTTACAATCGGAATTTTCTACCTGCGGTGGCTGAAGTCGTGTACATCAATCACACGCTGCAATCAAGTCAAAGTGAGCGTGACAGCTGCTCATCTCTGTGCACTGTGTATCGTCCCGCATTCGTGCACACGCACGCGCGCCGCAACCAGACGCGTCCCCCTGGTTGCCGCGAAGCCAGCGCCATTCCATAGCGTCAAGTCTTTTGACGCGCAACGACATACGTGACCTAAAATGTGATTCAGGTGTCTCTGTGTGTGCGCGTATGCGCGCGGGCGTGTACATTCGTGCATAAGTAAAGGTCGATTTACACGTGTAATCCACCCCGAATCGCCAAAAGCCATTTTGCAATCAGTACTATAATGAGACTGTTACTTCATTTCCATCAGAATACAATACCGCACTCTGGCGAGTTCTTGGTTCCTCTAATTCATTTCCATATATGGCATATACCTATGTATTAATCAACGGTTAACACCTACAATACATTTCGTCTATGACTTCCTTTGCATTACGAATCGTACCTGTCGACAAGAGCCATCACTCCCGAGTTTCGCGACTGAAGGTTTAAGATGCTCAAAATAGAGAGATAAAAAAAGAAGTACGATGAATAGTGTAGCGGGTAAACGGGAAGGTCAGGGTGTATTCTTGTACCGCGCAAAAGGAAAGCGATTAGGCACGAGACACGAATAGGAAACCACGAGCCGCGAGAGAGGTACACGTGCATCGATAGATCAAGCGAGACGCTAATGAAAAGCCAAAACCAGTTAAACCACACCGGTTAGCGAGTATCGCCCAAGAAAGCGTGCCAGGGTATAAACGGACGGCAAAGTTAACAAGCACCGAACGTTTTACCACGCACGGCCGACACGACGAAAGGGTCAGAGTCATCGATAATCGATCACTCGCCTCCGAGGCACCTTACCCAACTCCCGAATGTTGACTCCGGTGAACGCATGCATATTCATCGGGGCTGCTTGCTGCGTGAATAATTGTACGCTCGGCAATCGGTACGCTCGCTCACCGCGCGGAAGCGGGGAGGGCGTATTTGCATAATGGCCAGTATCAACGCGGCCATTACCATTGTCACGACGCACGGTTTTTCGAGCAGCAGTTAAAGAAATAACACGAAAAAAACAACAACAAAGAGGGCGTGGTTTGGTCACGGGCAATCTAGTGGTTCTTTACAGTGCGCACGCGGGTAAAACAAATCGAACGCACGAGATAGTTTTTTTGCAGAGAGTTTTTGCAGGGGGAAAGTAGAGGCCGCTCAAGTTTTGCTCAATGCCCCGCCGCGGTGGTCTAGTGGCTAAGGTACTCGGCTGCTGACCCGCAGGGCGCGGGTTCGAATCCCGGCTGCGGTGGCTGCATTTCCGATGGAGGCGGAAATGTTGTAGGCCCGTGTGCTCAGATTTGGGTGCACGTTAAAGAACCCCAGGTGGTCTAAATTTCCGGAGCCCTCCACTACGGCGTCTCTCATAATCGTATAGTGGTTTTGGGACGTTAAACCCCACATATCAATCAATCAATCAGTTTTGCTCAATGGCATATGAATTGCGCACAGGGGACCGTAAATATTGACATTGCTAGCTCATGGTGACGGTGATGGCTGCATCAATAATTGGAAATAGAGAACGCTCTATTTGGGCGAAGTTGTACCCCGCAAATGAAGAAGTCAACGTACACACTCCTTTTTTCTTATGAAAGGGAACACGCGAGCGCGTGGGCGGCGCTCTGCCGCGGCAGCCTACAGCACCATCTGCCGACAAACAAAGAAAACACGCCCGCCTTTTGCGTCATCTCTTAGCATGCAAAACAATGTGTGATGGCGTTGAACAAGCGCTGCTAGATTGTGATCCCACTTCGGTCTCGCAACGGGCGATGCCGCCAAAACTGGACGCGCTTTACGTTATCTGCCGGCTGATGGTGTTGTATACGCAGCCACGCCTGAGCGCGAGCTTTACGCTCACATGTTCCATTTCATAAACATGGACACTGTATGTACAAGCGACTGCCGCATTACTACAATATCGTTGGTTTGAACGCATCGTCTTTTTTAAGCAGTCATCGAACCTTCCAGCGTTATCGCTGGTACTAAAGTTGACTATTCGCGTCCAGCGCGTAGTCTTCACAGAACCATCCCAACTTAACGCAACTTAACGCAACACTGCGGCACGGTCTGCGACGAACGTTGTTAACAGTGTGGCCGCTTGGACTATAGTTGGATGACATGATGATAGTTATAGCGCGAGAACAGAACTACAACACACTACAACACTTCATGTCCTTCTTGTCTCTGTGTCATCGTTCTGTTCTCGCGCTATAACTATTGTTGTTAACAGGCTTTGTGACGAACTCCTAAACGATAAAATAATTGTACTAAACGCATGCAGCAATTGTGGTGATTTCAACGGACAGCACAGTATACCACGTCTGTAGTATTGCGAACAGTAAAACGGCACCAGAAAAACAACACACCCCTCGAGGAGGAAGATGCATTCTGAAGGACCACTACAAACTCAACTGCTGTTAGTGCGCCTTGTGTACGTGTCGTCCGCACACGTATACTTCTGTATGTGTTTTCCGCCTTGCGCACGTGCGTATACGCGTCTGATCTGTTGTTTTCGTTGGAGCTCTTTTCCTGCGGATACGAAACAACTAGCCCAACACATCTTGGCAAGGTTCACGTCTCGAAGCGACCCTGCAGGCAACGAGAAACGCCCCAGTATAGATACGTGGCCTCGGGTAATTCCGACCACCCGCGGGCCCCTTCACGTGTACCAGCCAATATCGCATATCTATACCTCACGAGTTGAGACACGGTCTCTCCGTTAGCTCCTATAGGTGGGAGCACTGCCCAGCAGTCTGCAGGAAATCAATAAAGTTTACCTCTCTCTCTCTCTCTGTCTCTTCACTGAAACGCGATCGCTGCGGCTAGAATCGAACCCGCGTCCTTCAGGACAGCAGCTGAGAACAGCAACCACTGATCCCAGAAAGAACGCAGGCGAAGGATTAAGTGCTAAGGATAAACACGGCGCTTATCTTGCATGCCATCTTCAATACATGGACCAAGAAAAAGAAACTGACTAGCAATTGATACAACGAATAGGAACTTGCTTTAGTGTGATTATATAAGAATGCGTGAAAGATTTTTGATGTTCTTTACCAGATAAGCATTATGAGAGTGCTGACATTCTTCGAAACAAAGTTTGTAGCTTCTGTTTTAATGACCTTACACGTGCATTCTTGTTTGTACACCGTCAGTCTCCATCTGATCTAAACGATTTCTTGAAACCTCTGCTAATTTTCTGCTACTTTCAAGCTTAAAAGCAGCGAAATTTCAAGTTCTCCCGATATGTTGAAAAGGCAAGGGATTCTCAACATATGCACTACAAAGTGCTGCAACGTACTATAGCTTCGACTAAGTCCTATACACAGGGTTCGGGCCCAGGGCCACCTTGTTAACGTACTACAAAAAGATTAGCTTAGTAGAACGACTGGAGCAGCGAAACTACGGTAAACTTTGGGGTCTCACATGCTCTACGATATGATTATAAGGCACGCGGAGGCGGGAATTGTGAATTCATTTTGACAACGACGGGGAACACCGACGTCGTGTTTCAGTACCTAATTCTTGCAATCTTCGGATGCGGCTATGACTTAGATCTGCAAGAGGCAGCATTCCGCTTGAACTTTCCGTGCTACAAAACCCACTGTGCTTGGCAGTCGCGCTGAGTTACAATAGTTTCTTGAAGGCAATTTCCATGTTGAATTTGAAGATGCTAACTAGTGTGTACATCTACATCTATAGGCACACATGGGTGTTTGTGCACTTCGGGGCCATCGAACTGCGGCCGTCGTTGCCTGGCATCGAACCCACTCCCTGGTGCTTGACCGTGAAACACCACAGAGCCGCTAAACGGGCAACCGGCAACGTTCCGTTTACCCTCTGCAAATCCGTCACTCGTGTTGGCCAAGAGGCGGGGGCTCCCCACCACACTTCCGCAGATCAGACGTCCGCTGTAGAGTATATATTGCCGACGGGTTCCCACTGCCGGCGGCCCCATCTTAGGAAACGAGAGAATCTCGAGCTCAGTCCGTGTTTGGACTGTGGTGAATCCACACGATGACGTCACGTAATGGCCACTCGAAGGACGCGCAGACGATGTGAAGACGTACAACACGCACGTTTGCAGACGACAAACTATATATGCACCGAGGGAGCCGTATACACAAGCAGACGGCAGATATCTGGAGAGGGCCTTCGCCCTTAAGACAGTAAGCAGACGATATATCTGGCATGGCCGACGCGCATCATACCGTAAGGAGACGAACCTAAACAGACGGCCGTACGTAGCAGTGCTATTGTTCGCGAAGAGAAAATGGCCAGTTCCCTATGGTGTAAACACGCAGGGCAAGACGAATAAGACTCGGTCGGCACGCGGCAAAAAAGAACCGATGAATACTCCGAATGTATTCGAGCGTGTACGGTATAGCGTATCTGTGTATACCAAGCAGGAACCTATACGGTTTATGACGTGCTGACGTGCTCGGAATGAACAACCACGAGTACGGTTCGAAGCCTCCCGATACCGCATGGTTTGTTTTCGCTAGAGGCCGCATCGGCTCGGCTTTACTTGGAAGAAGTACGGCGTATATGTCTACGTAGAAGATACTGCCCCTACCGTTTGTGCTATTTAGGAGGTCACGTTGGAATTCTAGCCTTAGCAGTGGGCAACGGTACTACAGAGTTCAAGCCCAGGGCCGCCTTGTTAACGAGAAGCCAAACAACCGGGCAGAGAGGACAGCGGTTGCAACGCCGAGCTGGGGGAAATAAATTCGCCTGATTTGGAAAGGATTTGTTTATACAACCGCCATGCGGGGTGGATTGTATACAGAAGGCTAAAAATGAAGACACAAAGAGAGAGAGAGAGAGAAGAAACATACGCGAAATCGATGCCTGCTGCAAGGAGCAGACATCTTTCTTCTTGTCGTATACCTCGGGGCGCTTTGCGAAGACCACGATAAGACGAGACAAGCCGAAGTATAAGCCGACCTCCTTGCCTATCACCCGCTTCTTGAAGCGCACCCTCCTGCCTAAACCTCCACACGATCGCGGAAGGAAATTGTGGTTTGTTTACTCAACTATCCAACCTTTCTTTTTTTTTTTTTCGCTCCTACAGTCTTCCTCTGCCTTGCACCGTTTGACCTTTCACATTTATTCCGGACAGCTTCCCTGTGCTTGCCATACGATGTAAAAAAAAAGAAATCTTCAATTTCATGGCCTTAGGTACCGAAATCACGATGTATACGACACCGGCACGACTTGTAGCAGCGGAATTTCGAATCGAATGGGATCGCCAGGCGTTTTTTAACCTGTACCGCATGCGTTAATGCACCGCTATTGCCTTCCATTTGTATTCCTTCGAAATGAGGCAGCCGTGGGTGGCCAGTAACCGATGACTAATATGTGCGGTTTTTTGTGGCGCAGTGGCCGGCTGCACCCAAACAGCGCTGTGACAGATAATGCCGTGTTAGTGCTCGCGATTGAGCTTAGACGATAGGTTGTAAAGTGGCCTAAACCCAATCACCATACTGCAGCGTAAAATTGATACGGTCTCATATTATTACAACGGCACGTTGTGTACAGTTACTGCTGGTGAACGTATGACAAGTGATCATGATTCTAAAACACGAGAATAGAAAAATACACCAAATGTCTTCCCAAGGCAGCTGATCTCAAAGTATGGGACGCAGGTGCATTTTTTTAAAGCAACTACTACAGCAACAGCCTCTTTTAGAAGGCCGTGATATATATTACGCCACGAAATTCAACATGCAATGTACGCACAAAGGTGTTAAAAAGTTCCCAAGACAAGCTGGCATTCGGTTGCGCAGGATAGAGACCTGGGAACTTTTGGCCCGACTTTATAGATATTTTAAAAACGAGAACATTAATCCATATTTGCCAACAGGCCTATAAATGAACATGAAGGATGGATTGAATAGATGGATGGCTCCAGTCAACAAGCTCAGCGGCGTCACATCTGTTTCGCTTAAAGCTATGGCGCGGAGGAAAGGCTTACGATGCAAGCATGCCCTTTGTTTTAAATGGCCACAGGACAAGCGCGAGTTAGCCCCGTCTCAATGCAGTGGCGCCATCCGGCAAGTCTGCGGCCATTGTTTTACGTGGCAACCTCATACATTGAAGCGTCGTGACTAAGCCCACCCAGAGCAGACGATAAAAGCACTTAGACTTCCGCATTTGGCGAGACTTTTTTCACCGCTGCCGTCGACTCTGCGCTGAGAACAAAAGGGCCATTTGGTGAAGGCAGTGGGCACTTTTGTTGGCGGGTGCGGTTTGTGCATAGTTTCGGTTTTGCATAAATGGTTTTCGCACTGGCGCACCGCGACCAAGTATAGTCCACTGCTGTTCCGCATTGGTTCAACAGGTCCTTACCGTCTTTTTCGTCCTACTATTGGCCAACATTTCAAACCAAGATAAGTCGAAAACCATATAAATCTAATGTGAGTTCGTTATTTCGGGCTTGTTTGTAAGAGTAGTGTAATACGCCGCGGTGATGTAGCGCCTACGATGCTCGGCCGTTGAGCCAAAGGTCACGGGTTCGATTCCGGTCGCGGCGGTCACATTTCGATGGAGGTGGAATGGTAGACGCCCGTTTTGTGCGCGATGTCAGCGGACGTTAAATAATACCAGATGCTCAAAATTTACTGAGCCCTCCACTACGGCGTCTTCTATAAACCCGTAACCATATCATGGTTTTGGGGACGTGAAACAGCAACAGCTCTTCAACGACACCTTGGAGCCTAGGCATGTCGCCCACTGCTGTTGTCGGGCCTGAAGCCATCCCGGACGAGCCCCCAATCGTCGCGCGCTAACCCTAAATCGCGCACAACACACCGCTACGTCTTGTCACTCTCCCCAACCAGGCCGAACTCCTCTCTTCCCCACACACGCAACCCGCACAACTCCCAGTCCCAATGATGATGATGGTGCCATAATGTAGTGCCCTCTCTCGGCCAAGTCCCGATGATGCTGATGATGCCGTCACGTAACGCCCTTTCTCGGCCACTCTCACAATTGTAAGAATGTCTTAATGTAATAGGAACGCCGTTCATCGCACTTTTTGTCGAAAGAGAAAGATGGAACACAGGAAAGCCAGAAAGAGAGAGATGCTGTCTGGTGACGAGAAGGTTGAGAGGTCGGCTCGAAAAGCGGGTTTTGGCCTGATACTCCTCACGGGAGTACGGAAAACAGGGAACGAGAGTCAAAGAAACAGGCAAGATGAGAGATGACTATCGTACGACACAACGAGTCAATGTAGACGCTGTTCTGAGCGGCCCCGTTCATACGCGAAAGCCGTTATGCAAAAAAAAAGGAAGATAGTCTAGGCAACGGCCAGTTCGCCACCCTACACGTGGCGAGGGGAATGCGAAAGTGGAAGAGAGAAAGAGACAAAGCATGAGTTCACGCAAGTCGCAGTACGTGCGTACAGATCAACGCGCCTAAAGGCAGTCCCGTAAGTCAGTTGCCTTGAAGAGCTGCATAGTATAGCTCGTGTGCCTTTGTGTGCTGGTTAGTCGCGAGACCCGGGCTCCAAAGAACTTTATTTCAGTAAAAAGTTCAGAACGTACATGCACTATAAAAAAGACAACGTCAACAGAGAAGCAGAAACACCCCACACACTGGGTGTGTGTTTTTTTCTCACTTCTGTCTTTCTTGTCGAGTCTTTTCAGTCATAAAAATTTATTATTATCAACCTGTCTAAAATGCTACTACCACTAGGTTCAGTAAAAAGTCTACCATCAAGTCTGCTCGATGAACTCTGGTGAGTCTAGCGAAGCTCGTCAAGTCGGAACCAGCGTTGCGCAAGAGGTGACAATAGCCCCTTCAAGTTACTTAACCAGTACCATAACAAGCAATCTCATTATTCGACTTGTACCAATCTTTCACTTTACGCTTCTCGAACGGTTGTTTCTCTTTTTTTCCTTTCAGTATGATTAATTGCACTGCGGTTCACTGGTACGCCTCGTGCTAATAGGATTATGCTGACACGTCGGTTTGTTAGAGTAGACGTTCTCATTAACTGCTGGTTAAACGTTTCAGAGCTATCCAACTTATATACTGACCTGTCAGCAAACGTGAAAGCGGCTAGCCTTTCCAATACTGGAACGAAAGAGCAGCTCACTTATTCCCTGACTCACATGGACGCTCATCGTCTAAACCACACGAGGCTAAAAGCAAACAAGGGTTCCAAGCAGCAGGGTGATTGAATATGCAACGGCTTCGGGGGAGTAATCGCTAGAAAGGAATACAATTCGCTCAAGAGGAAAGCTCGAACGCCGTCGAACCTACAAAGAGCGCAGTCACGAACGCCATTTGCACAGCGAAGGGGAATAGACGGGAGGTCAGAGTTCAAACCAACAAGAAGCCATCGGAGGAGTATACTGCCTTTTCCCAAGCTACACGTAAGCGGGCTGTACGTGGAGGCCGTTTAAAGGGACAAACAGCGGACCACCCGTGAAGCCTGCTTTATTTACATCTTATTTTGTTGGTCCTTTTGTTTTAATGAAAACCAACGAGTGCTTCGAGCTGGGCGAAGGTGCTTGCGCGCGTGAACGGAGCTTCTTCATAACTGTCTGTGCTCGGTGGGTGCGCCGAGAGACGACGTGATGCAAGGAGTAAACGAACAAAATAAAACTCGAACCACGAACACGTCGATGCTTGTGGCGATCCGCATACGTGCTAATAGCTTTTTTTTTGTTTTTCCGGTTGTTGCGCATGGGAGGATGACCTCCGTGTATATCTTCGACGAAGATTGGTATACAGTCAGCGAAAGCCCGTTTGCGATTGCTTCGTGCATTTTCCGGTCGCTCTGTTTATGTATTTTTGTTTCTTTGCCCGACACGTTGCGGCTTGATTAAGTTGTGGCTGGTACCGCCTAAATGCGAGTATAAGTGCCAGGTCTCTCCCGCTCTGGCGGTCCAGAGATATTATTTAGGATGAAATGCCCACAATGGCGTTGCCGTAGAGGGAATGGCGCTTTGACTGTTTTAATATCAACAGAAAAGAAAAACAAAATAACAACGGTAGTTTTGATCTCAGGGCGAAAACAAGTTAATTTCAGGAGCTTACTTTTCTTCGTTCACTCATAGCGATAGTCTAGTTCTGGCAGATTTGATACCTTTTAAGCAGTGCGCGAACAAGTATAGTGCTCAACTGCCAGTTCGTAATAAGATGACGTGCGACGTGACGCCAAAAAAAAAAAAAAGGTGGTCCACACTATAACCCTCACGACGACGAGATGCGCTAACACTCCCAGGTTTTAAATGCACACACTCACCAAAGTGGGCAGCGGTTATGTTTGCCGCCTTGTAGCCGAGTTGGTGGAGCAACGGACGAGCTATTCGATGGTCGCAGGTTCGCTCCCTGCGAGCGGCAAGTTATTTTTTCATTTACCTGAATTTCTTTCCCGTTTACATCATATTGAGTACAAATAACGTTCCCTATACTCTTCGGCTTTATTACAGCAGATCTGTTATGCTCGGGGATTGCCGTGGGTCATAGATTGAAAAAAATGTCATCATCATCATCAGATCATCAACAGGTATCCGCTGAATCACCCCCCCCCCCCCCCGCAGCGCTCTCTGCGCAGACGGTTAACAAGATTGGCTGAATCAAAACAGTTCCTAAAAACCGTGTATAGCGTAGTATTGCTAGGAGAGAGAGAGAGAGTAGAGGCCTAGCCAAGCCAGGACCAGCCAGGTGGCCGCCATGCAGCTCTGCTGTGAACCAGCTTTGCGCGACTGAGTTCAAGCTGCAACTCATATTTTGCATAGTGATTCTCATTCACAGTCAATGGAAGAGTGGGATATCGGCCACGAGGAACAGTAAACGAGTTGTCTCCTGCTGAGCGGTACAAATAGCGTCATAATGGTAAAACTAACATTACGGTCCCGAGACTGTATACACCCATTTTTAGACAGCCCTGTTGTAGCGGAATAGCGGGGAGGCAAAAAACTTTCTTTAAAGGACGAAGACAAAGAGTCAAGACGTCTTTTCAGTACGAAAACATCACGAGGACTGCTTTATTTTACAGTATGTACACGATTTATGCACTGCACTCTCGTAGAGAGGGAAAGAGAAAGTAAAAAAAAACATGCAGAGAAACACAAGTGTAGATATAGTCAAAAAGAGTTTTCTCTGCCCCCCGTACGTGCAACGTTTTCCAGCAACTCAGGTAGTTAACCAAGTCGGTCCCTGCGGCCTTAAGCCTTTCTTCCACGGTAGTCGTGTAGCTCTTAAAGGCGCAAAGACGTCGAGGACGCGCTCCCCTCTTGCTGTACCACTTGCCTCACTTGCTATGACCACACGTCTTCTCCAAGTTGCCCCCATTCGCTCGGTGGATTTCAAGTTGGACGGTTGTGCCCTCGCAATCTCCGACGCAAGCGTAGCTCCCGCCGACTGGTTCGCCCTCCGCGGTATCCTGACGACGCGTGCAGCTCTCGCATTGTGGCGCCCCGCCCTTGGACTGCTTCGACCGGATCCCCACTTTCCTATCTCCTTCTTTTTTCCGTCGCTTGCCTGTCTACTTCTCCGTCTATTTTCCTTCTATTCTTTTTATCCCTCCTTCTCCCCACCCCTATAAGGCACTGCACCATGTCGCCTGAAGGCAGACAGAAATTAGGTGCCTTCTTCGTTTCCTTACAACCGCCACGAAGTTGCCCCGTTATGTGCCTTTTTCGCCGAGGGTCGTTCACGGGTCGTTCAATTAGTTCCTCAGAAGCGGCGGTTTCCATTTTGCGACAAATACAACAAGCCTATCGATTACGTAAATTTATTTTGTAAAGGATATACGACGTACAGTTTAGCGTTTACACAGCCGTAAGGTATGCCTAAAGGAGTCATTTCAGAGTAGGCCCACATAACAACTCTTGACTGGCGTGAACAGCAATGCCACCAACAGCGTTGCAGGATCCCGCACCTGTAATATGAGTGCGAATCATATAATGTCGCCTACAATATAATATCTTTCCGTCGAAAACAGCTTCCGATAGCGGCTGTGTGTGGACCGAATACATCAAGTTTTCTCAGGGCCAGCCTGGAGTCGAACACATACGGATTCTGTATTGTATGCGGGCGAACGCGAAAGTGCTATCAACTACATCAGCACACATTGCAAGTAACCTTTATGTTTGCACGCAACATTATTTCTGAGGCGAACTAATATTCCTAGCTCAGAATTCAACATGCAAGTCAAATTTTGTAGGTACTCAGAGCCTCTTCAAGACGTCCTGGTAAAGAGGGGGTACCTTTCAGTGATATTCCTGTTTTTCGTTACATAACACGACTGTATAATGTAAAAAATCAAACAAGCGTTTTCTTCATCTTCCTTCTTCTCTTATTTTACTTACCCGAGGAGAACAGTGACGCTCATTGCCATTTATCGGGTCATTGTCTTCCAACCAGACTCAACGGAATAAAAACATTTATCTTCGGATTGTAGTTTCACAGAGGTGCCTCCATAGTACAGAACATTCAAGAAGTGAACCCGCGCGACAAGCAATGACCGAATTTCGACGTTGGCCTTGGCCAAGGCTTCGCAAAGACTTCTAAGCTGGTGCACTGGCACGTGTATAGAGGAACATCTAAACTAAAAACACGTACTGCAATACAAGCCTTCAATCATACGGCGTCGCCGCTAGCTGCGCCGTACTTCTGATAAACAAGTCCTTCTTACGCATCACGAAACAGCTGCAGAGGACGTTTTTCTTGTTTTTGCGCATTCACGGCGACGTATACTCCATCTGGCGACTGCGTCAGATGAAGCACTACAGGGCCCCTCATAAAAGAAAAAAAAAAGGTACCAAATATCTTCCTCTCGTTGCAGCCTACGCAGACGAAGTTTGCGTTTCCCGCGCTGCTCCCGCACACCGCCAACGCTATACGTGTATATACACAAGTCTCTCGGCTCCATACGTAAGACCCCGAGTTTCCCCATCCTGCTGTCCCTGCAGAGCGCATGCTTATAATCCCGTCGTTACGACGCCAGGACAGGAAGGGATTAAGGCGGAAGCGAGGCGATAATCCCGCAGTCATCCACCACCGCGGGATGTCGCCAGCAGTGTCCGTTGTGGCCTGGCGGGGAGCTCCTCGCGCACTGTTTAGACAAAGGATGGAAAACAGGCGCGCGCAAGCCCACACCGGGAGATAGCACTCCGCAGCGCTATATCTTTTATACGGTGAAAGAGAGAGAACGAGGGAGACAGGAAAACAATGGGGGACCACGCTGTGCGGGAGGTCGGTTCACACCGCTTGACAGGGAAAGCTGCGCGACGTTTCGGACCGGCGAACAGGGCCGCACGTGACGTGGCCTTGACGCGATTCGTCAAGTTGTGCGTAGGTGTTGTGATGTTCGTGCGCTGTTGCGGAGACAGGGAGCAGGGGGCAGGGCGGATGCCAAATGCAGCACGTCTTACCCGTCACTCGTGACGCACATGGAGACGTTCTTAGCGCGTAGCTTGTTATTTCTTGCGCTTTATTTCTCGAGGCATTCAGCACTGTTTGCCAGCTTAGCGACATCAGCGAGTCAGCTGTAGAGGAAAGACACGCTCGCTCAAGCGTACCGGGAGAGGACGGATGATGGTGATTATGACTATTATGATAACAATCACAGGTGCTTCACGTCCAGAAACCACTATGTGATCACGGGGGACACAGTAGTGGAGATAGATGTAAGGACGGACGGCCGCACAGACAGACAGACAGACAGACAGACAGACAGACAGACAGACAGACAGACAGACAGACAGACAGACAGACAGACAGACAGACCTTTATTTTAAAGGTCTGCATTGCTGGGCTAGTTGGTTCATAGTCTTAAAACTTGGAAGCGCAAAATAGACCAGGACAGGAAGGAACACAGAAAGATAGGACAGGGCGCTAACTCACTTGCAACTATGCTTTATTGATGCATCCCAGGTCTCTCAGGTCTCCCCAGGTGCACGACATGGGCTGCCACTCGTTTAAAGGATGATGCTCTAAATCCCTTTTTTACTTTGAGCAGAACTCCCGAATGACGTAGGCCGTCCCTTAATATATACACAGCCGAGTGGTGCACGCAGGCGCAATGCACATCACATGCAACACTAGTCAAGAGTGGCAGGGCAATATATCTACATATCAGAGCCAAGTTTTTGAAACCAGTATTTTCTTACCGCGCAGCACAACAGAAGTGCAACTAATTCAATCACCTTCTTCTTTTTTTTTTGATGTGATAGGCCTCCATCAGTTATCTTGCCATAGTTATATCTACTTCTGCCCAGAATTCGAATACTGGACAACACCGGTTCACATGCACAGGTCTTCCAATTGGAAGACCAAATGAATAGGCATATGAAACGTCAAATTGTTTTGATGGAGTGCTTGTGTTCCCGTGCCCGATCGTTGACACAACGACCGTTATATCTCTATCATTATATCGCTATCTGTATACCGGTCCGATATACACCAATATAGCACCTTCTCCAGTCTTTCTTTGTTTTTTCCTGTCCTCGTCAATTCTGCGCCTCCAAGTTTTAATAACCTTATTTGATCTTGAGGATCTTTCGCGCAAACCCTCATCGGGGACCCGCGGAAACCGCTGGCCGCGTTCAAGTCGCGGCTGGCACACCGTATAATGTTCTGCCCTTTCCTGGACCCTGTGGATTTCACCGTGCACATCAATCGACGTGCACAGGCTCCTAGCATGTCGCTTCCATCAAAATACGGCCGCCGTGGCCAGGATTCAATCACTCGAAGTTTCGCATTCGGAAAGTTACGCATTTCATGGGGTATTATTTGATTATGTCCACTTTCGCATTTGATCCAAGACACGCCTGAATAGAGGTGTGTGCTCGAACACACGGTGCAGCTCAGCGTTCTTTCAAATTCCCCCACCATCTGCGAGACGAGAGAACGAAGCGCGAGCGAAGAGCAAGATGTTTTCCGAAACCACGAACATAACGGCATTGAGCTGCTGTGAAAAGGAACTTACACTGCAGCGCGAGGCGGAAGCCACTATACCCATCTCCACGTGATGCTCTCTCCTAGGACACAGAGCACCGCGGTCATTTCTTCCAACTCTGCCGGCACCCCACCCCCCACGGCGCCGCTCCTTTGAGTGGGGTGTCATCTGGGCCGCGGTCGAATCGAGATTGATGGACGAGTGCGTAGGTTTGGACAGCTACGAGGGGGCGGGCACGGGCGTTGATGGCACGGCAGCGTCCGACAGCCTCTCTCGCGAGAAATACTGTACACACACACACACACACACGCTTTCAACTATATACACTGGACGACAGCAAGCCGGTCGCGGAGCATTGACAGAGACGAATCACGGTCTCCGGATGACCGGGATCGCAAGTAGCAGGGCCAGGCGATGTTTGTCTAGGGGCCATTCAAGACGTACAACGCGGACCATCCACTCTTAAGTGCGTGTTTCTCTTGTTAGGCGCCTCTTTTTATAGTGCTTATAAGCCACCTTCTATGATATAGGGCTATCAACGTTTGAGTCAACAGCCGGTCCATTCAAAGACCAGTGTCATCTCGTTTGCTTGTGCTAAGTTTGGTGCTGCTCGCTTCGCAATCATACGGTGAAGATCACGTTGCCCAGCTTCAATGTCTTCGTTTATATATAAAGCCCCATGGGTCATGCTGCATGAGAGGACTTCGAAAAAAAAATTACCACGGCCCTGTATGGATTCGCCTGAAACGTCCCAAAGTGAAAACCATCGTCTTCCTATCACTCCAGCGTAATATAGCGTGCAGCAGCCACATTTCTGAGGCACACACGTTTTTGGTGATGATGATGATACCACCACTATGGTTCTTGCCCACTCAGGGGGATTGCCAAGAATTGAGGATATGAAATTTAGGGCTTTCGAATGATACCTAATCCAAACAGGAGGATTTTGGCCACGGACAACTTCTTCCTCTTCAGAGGAGCAGCGTTGGGCGACGCGGCTTGTCAAATTTCTGAGGCAAATAGCTGCGTTATAGGGAGAAGCCTTAGTATTAACATCTATTTAAGTAAAACTCGCTGTATGTGAACGGAAGTTTGCATAGAAATTGACATACAAAGCTTCGGAATACAGAGCCTCATAGTAAAATATATATTAACGAGTAGTGGACACCATTCCTTTGCGAAGGGCTCATATAGCTAAGTCACACCTACTTTATGAGCTATTCGTGCAATTCTGCGGCTCAAAGTACGCAAGCATAATGAATAAGGCACACTGAACCATGCCTGTGTATTCAGGCATGTGGTCGGTGCACACTGAACCATGCCTGTGTATTCAGGCATGTGGGACGGCTTTAAGCTCTCCCCTAGTAGAGTACCCTGTGCTCTAAATCGTTACCCCCCTTTTTCTAACCCCCCCCCCCCAGGTCCATTGTCTCCTGTGCTATTTGTCCTCAGCCATGAGCCATACTTGCGTGCTCTTGATGCGGATTCACGTGTCCGGGGTCTTCCGCTTCCTGGTAGCGGTGTCGTGAAAGTCACAGCTTTCGCTGATGATATAACCTTGTACCTTTCAGATGAAGATAGCCTTTCACGCAGCCTGCATGTATTTTCCCAGTATGGCGACATTTCAGGTGCAGCGTTGAACATCTCCAAATCCCGGTATTTCTTCATTGGCTCTCCAAACTCCAGGCTTAGCGCCAGTGTTCCCATTCAGCCGGCCGCGTCCCTTCGTATTTTAGGTATTTCATACAACCACTACGGCATTTGCGAATCTGTTTGGTTAAACGCTCTCGAGGAAGTAAGACTGAAAATTCAGGATGCCCGGGATTTCGACTTCCCGCTTCTTGAGCGGAGGTACCTTGCGCAGACTGTATTTTGCGGTCGCATTTGGTACCTTTCTCACGTCGTGCAACCATCTTTACGTATCGTGCGATCACTGCAGTCTGCTTTGTGTTCCTTTTTTTGGTCAGGCGGCACTGAGTTGGTCTCTCGCGCGGCACTGGGACAGCAGCGTGCTCAAGGAGGCTTTGCTTTCCCTTCAGTGTCCATACGCTGTCGGCTGCTGGCACTGCGTTTCCTTTTGCGACTAGTGCAAGGGGAGAATTCTCCCGCACGAACGCTTGCATATTACTTTCTGGGTACTCAACTTCGCCATTTGATGCCTAATGTGCAACTTAACAGGGGGCCACAGTCAATAACACTTCCTGCGTTTTATGCAACAACTGTTGCATTTTTTCGCCATGTCAAGTCGAGCTGTCCTGGCATAGATGTTTTGAACAACCACATAGTTGAGACAACTGCTGCTTTGTTGCTTCCGTTGGTCCCGCCAGCCCGCCGTGCTCGCTCTAGACGGGTGTCTTGGAGCTCCTTAACGGCTTCTTTTCTGCCTGGACACCTTCGGGACTTCATGTGGCGCCTGGGATGGGGTGTACTTCCCACTCTCGACCGCCTCGAAAGGTGGAGAATAGTCCAGTCAGCAACTTGTCCGAACTGCTCCCTTCGGGAAACAAATCAGCATTTTCTGAGGCATTGTATCATTGCTCGCGTTTTTTGGAGAGCCGTACATGCTGGATTTCACTGCCTCAGAGTAAATCGCTTCGTTTCTTCTGGGCGTTGTTCGCGAGGCCGCTTCGCTTGTCTTCTCATTGTTGCCGGCGCTTTCTGCCTCTGGCGCAACCGCTGCGAGGCGGTTGCAGCGGGCCGCCGCCGCCGCGCGCTCTACCCGATCCTAGAACGATTGTACTCGGAGCTGCTGTCTGTTTTGTCGGAGGAGCTCTTCTTCCTCGGTGAAGAGGAATTTCTTCGGCACTGGTCTTGCCCTTTTGTGTCGGTCTATGACGGACGAGTGAAACTTGTCTTTCGGCCGGCCTGGTGTTGGTAGGCTGATCTGTCAATGTGCCGACAGAAATGGCATGCCAACATGTAAACATGCAAAATGTACACATTTATGTTTTATTTGTGTCTCTTGTTTATCTCGAAGTATTTTTTGTGGTTGTGTTTGTGTGAACCATCAAATGTACATGTTTTTTCAACGTCATCTCATATCCATGTTCATGTAAATGACGTCTGTCTTGTCATCATCGTTAGAGTATGTCTAAGACGGAAATGTTCTGTTGAGTGTTATTGACGTTTGTGGCAATAAATTTTTTCTAATCATAAGGTTTGATTGATATGCGGAGTTCAACGTCCCCGAACCACCATATGATTATGAGAGACACAGTAGTGGAGGGCTTCGAAAATATCGACGACCTGGGCTTTTTTAAAGTGCACCCAAATGTGAGCACACGGGCCTATAGGACTTTCGCCTCCATCGAAAATGCAGCCGCCGCAGCCGGAATCCGATCCCGCGACCTGCGGGTCAGCAGCCGAGTACCTTAGCTACTAGGCCACCGCGGCTGGGCAATAATGAATGAGCATAATCTATTTTACAACGCTGCTATAGTACCATTAACTATCACTCCTACGTAACCGTATATACGTTGTTCCTGCTACAGTGACTGCAGCGTAGTGTGCTAATCAATAACGGCGACCACGGTGAGGCAGGGAAGTGCCACTTACGCTTTTTAAAGCGGCTGCAGGCGACTTGTGGAGGAAGAGGAACGCTGATTGGTTGGCTAGTTCATCTCATGTAACAACGCGTAATACTGTAAAAGTCGACATAGAGTGTGACGATCTCTCTTAACGGCGCTCTTTCCAGTCTGCTTATGTCGTATTTTCCCGTTTTACGCGCTGTAACACGTGTTGAAACGAACGAACCAGCCCAGCAAGGAAGGAACCATTCTTGGCTAGATGAGCTGTTCGCACTTAATAGGGCCCTCAATGTCGGCGTCTTCCGCTATTCTTTAACGGCGCACACGTCGACAGATTTGCACAACCACAGCGTCCCGCTGACGTGCACTTGTCAATTTGAGGCTGCAAACATATGCATACTGCCGCAAGCACGTGTCTGTCAGGCGTCGGTGACGCTACATGACAAGGAAATGTTGTGTTTTGCCGTGACACGAAGAATGTTCCATGACTGTGTCTTGGTTGTTCAGAGAGGAAGGGTGTGCCTATTTCTTTGCGCATGCTCCGCACGGCCAGGGCTGTATGGATATATGTTTCACGCATGAACGAAAAATCTGTTGAAAATCAGCGCTTGTTCTCTGCTTTACTTTTTTTTTTGCTGCTTGCTACCACGGAAGATTCTCCACTCTCATCGACTCGAGTGCACCGACTAGAGAGCTGCCGGTTCAACAAGTCTTGTCAACATCGCCCCCATCACTTATTGGTTGCTTGGAATCGCGGTATCACATGAAGGTGAGAAGGAGGGATCAGGAGAAACCATGCCTCTAAGAAATCGAAGTGTTGTGGTCACTGAATGAAATAAGACGAACTGGATGTCATGAAGACGAACAACATACCATCTGGTTTACGGGGCTTCTAATCACCAAACCATCCTCATCATTCCGGTGCACTGCTCGGTAAACGGAAAGCGTTTTTAAGTGCGACAACACGGCAGGAAACGGGCTTGGTGCAATTTCCTTTTTTGTCTGTAAGCAGTATTCGCAGTCCACTCACAACCACTCTTCTCCCAGAACGCTTCGCGAGATATATTAGACAGTGGTTCCAGAAACGGGACCGTCCGAGGAGCCAACCGCGCGGACGTCAAAATCGCGGAGGCGCGCGAACGATCAGCGCAAGGCGGGACGGGGAGGGGGAGGGGGGTAACTGGGGCGCCCGCAGCGCCACCCCGCGGTGCCGTGAAGGGGAGACAGATTTTTCTCGGAACGTCAGAAAACGGAGACAGTACCAGAACTCATGCTTGCCGTGGTTTGCTTGGGCGTCGAACTTGCATGTTTCTAAGGCTCTTGCTTGATGGGAGGGCGTCCCAAATATTCAAGACGGGAGAGGGGGGGGGGGGAGGGTGCAGTGGGGAGTGGCAGTGGCAGACCCAACATCGCGCACGCCATCTCTCTCTGCCACTTACCCTCCACACGGTGCTTTGCCGTTAGCCCCACGCTCAGACCAACCTCGCATCTCGGCTTTATTTCTTTCTTGCCTTTTCCCCATTTACTGATTTCGCCTCGCATAGAACGAGAACGTCTTGCGAGTGCGTCTTCTGTGTCCTCCCCCCTCCCACTGGTTCTTTTTCATGGGACTTCCCGTAATTTTTCTTCCTTTTTTGACAGGCTCACTTTCTCTACTGCCTTCGTTCGCGTTTTTCCTTGTTACTTTTTTTTTCCTGTGTGTGTGTGTCGTCGTAGTGGCTTGTCGTTTATTTCCCTACGCGCTGTGAAGTCCCTCTTCACGTTCCTCTCGGCCTAGTTCATTTGCTCGCGCGTAGAGAGATGACAGAACGCGAGATGGGCCTCGGCCAGAGGGGAACTCCGCCACCACGACGTGTGGATGCACGGGCATACCGCAGCGGAGGAGGGAAGTAAAAGAGAAAAAAGAAAGTGGGACTGCGGAGGCGTCCTGCTGAGCGGAGGCGAGGGCGGGAGACAAGCTTAAACAAATAGCGCTTACATTTTTTTTCCACGCCCCGTTCGCATCTCTCTTACACTATATTATCGCTATTTCTTTATGAACGCGTACTTTTCAATATTTCCGTTTCATTTCTCTTCCCAGCAGCCCACGCGCATTTAGTCGTTCTCAGAGAGAGAGAGGGAGAAAGAGAGCCCGCGTGTGTATCTTGTGGAAGATATATGACAAGTTGAGAAGGTGACAGTTCGCTAACGGCGTAGACACAACCGAGATTTCTTTCTTCTCGTTTCTTCTCTTTTTTTTTGGGCCACTTCTAGAAGTTCCAGGAATGTGCGCCCCCTAGCTGCTTTTGTGCGCAAACGTCCAATATATCGTGGTGGAGTGCGGACTGCGTTGTCTTTCTCCTTCTTTCTTTCGTCTGGCCCACCCGTGGTTAGAAAAAAAATTAGGGGAGTGGCGAAGGCGAGTGGAAGAGGATACATGCTCGGTTTCACTGCAAATTGGGACAGAGTGGATGGCCGGTGTGGGGTGTGTGTGCGTTGGGTGTCGTTCTGCTATATGTGGTGCTCGAGCGCACACCCCTACGTCAGCGTGACTGTGGTATATGGGCGGCCTGCAAAGACAAGGGGGCGCGACAATGGACGTGCTGGGATTTCGGAGTCGAAGCATGATTGGACGCAGACAAAAAACCGCGCGCGAATCAAAGGTCGCTTCACGAGCTAGACTCACGCGGAAAATACTTGCGCAGAGACACGTTATAGAGAATGAAATATATATATAGATGTTACAGTAGAAATCACTGTGGCTATATTTTCAAATTTTCAATGATGATAAGTGGCATCCTACTAATCAGCACTTTCTCACTGAACACATTCCATGTTCTGGTTCTGAGCATTCCAAACGACACAAAATATCATATCTCTGAGTCACATTTATCTATGGACTCTACTATACTGTTATTATATAGTGTTGTGTAAAAACTTCATGATGCCAAACACAAACATAAACAACGTCTTCAGCAGTTAGAACAAGGCGCACGAAACATTCTGATTGCACATACTACAAATTATGATCCACCTGATAAATTTTAATGACTGCTCATTAAGTCGTGAATTCTTTTACTAAGTATTCTGCACGTAAATATCCTCAAAGATCATCACTTACCCAGCAAATCAGACACAAACAGCTTCTACCACACAGCGTATGCTGTCATTTGCGTATGTTGTCATTGAAGTCGTGAGCAATATGGGGTGGAACAATGAATTTACTCACAAGGGGCATAGAAGAGGCTAAATGAAGTGGGCGAGGAGGAAAGTGGTGATAACACAAAGCTTTCAAGCGGCAAAGTATCTCTGGCAATCCAATACGTCATATTCCCGTTAGTACAATAAAATTATTTGTTGAATAAGCATGCATCCGGTGTTTCAGAACATACTCAGGATAAAGCCTCATCAAGCACGAAAAGTGACCGACAACACCAGTGGGGTAATTAAATTACGATGATATGATGACGGATGACTCAAATGTGTGAAGTCATCGCTTGGTCGCTGGTGAAGCGAATCCGGAGGCTGTTGAGGTGCATTAAGCTTGCAGTGCATCTGATCTCGGAGGCCGTGGAAAACCACGATAGGCGAATAACGTTATCAGGGATGGGAGCATCATTGCAATCAAATAAGAAAGAAATCCACGCTTATATCTACGAAGTGAATGCTGATGATGACGCTAAGCAATATTCATCGGATGATGAATCGTGGCCTTCTCTCTCTTTCTGATTAACAGCCTTTGGTTTCATTGTTGTTAACCTTTTGCTCCGTCATATGCTTTGATTTGTGGGTGGTTAAATGTCGGCGTGTTTACTGTGTTGTGGCCTTTTAATTTGTTTTTTCTGGTCAACAGCCTTTTGATGCCGTTTACAGATGTTTCGATTTGTTCACGTGAATCTGCGCTGCATCTGCTGCAGACGCCGGACGGCGGTTTACGGACAATGTGGGGTCTTGAGTGGCCTCGCTCTTGAAAGAACACAACTACGGCGCTCTCTTTCGAGTCGTCTTAGGCGAAAACATCCGGGACTGCATTGCTAACGAGAGTACGTGCCGCACATTATTTCTAATGTACATAAGATCTCTACCTTCAACGAGATCACGAAGTATTATCAACTAGGCCGTAGGTCCTTTCCATTGCCACACGAAAAGTTGTCTAGGTCACAGGCAATCTCTCTTCGCATGCTTCAGACGGGAAGATACCCTAGCCTCGTAACCTATAGCTATTATTCCGATATTTCAGAACTTTGTCCAGACTGCCAGAATCGCAGTGATTTTAACCACATGCTCTGGAGGTGCCCCTCTTTACAAAGAAAAAATGAAGAATTTTCTGAGAACTCCTGTCATTTAATGCTCACGAGTCCGGTCCTCATACAACAACTCAAGGCTGTCCAGAAGGCCCACGATGCGGCGGTGAGGCTGGGCCTCCCCGTCCCAACGTGGGAGCGGCCCGCGATCCCACCCCTATAATACGGGGGTGGAATCCTTCAGGACCCCAATAAAAGTTTTTCATCCATCCAATCATAAGATCTCGCGTGAACTTCACTCGGTTGTCGCGATAAGGGTCGCATACTGTTAAGCACTAGCGTCGATTGCGCGCTCGCAGACGGCTTGCCGGCGATCAAGGCGCGCACGAGCGCCTAACAAGGCGAGCCTGATCGGGTGTCGGGTCTCGCACGTCGCGAAAAGAAACCCCGCGTAGCCGTCTCTCGCCTCGTCGCGCACTCACTCGCACACATGCACTGTCGGAGGCGTCGAGAAAAACGGCACCATCGTCGCCTGCATGGCTGCCACGCACGCATCCGCCACTGCAGCAGCTTCTACGTTGCAGACACGTCTCGGACGGAGCAAATGAGAGAGGAGGAAGGTGTGTAGGCGACAGTCTAGTCTGGACTCCTCCGTCGTTGTTAGTTGCATTTTCTTTATTATTTTTTTTTCTCTGATCTCCAAACGTCGTTGGGGGGGGGGGGGGGAGTGTAGCCTGTATAGATGAGCATACGCAGCTTCGTTCCATCTTGACTTCTTTTTTATTTGTCCATCACACGTGTCCCAGTCGCCCGCCTTCATCCTCGATGCTCGGTGTCTTCCTCGCATGTGGTCCTGAAGTGACTCGATCTACACCCTCCCCGCCTGCCTTACACCGCCTGGCACGGAAAGGCGCGTGCAGTGAAGTATACGCGTCCGATGTCCCGAACGCCATGTGGCGACCACGCGACACCGAGAAGCCCCGCTACAGCGAGAGCGCGTATGGACCACGCGTCGCACGTTTTCTTTTGTCGTTCACGTCCCAGGCTCCGAGCTAGTCGACGGCTGCCCCCCACCTGACGCGGGACACGTGAGAACGCACGGAAGGACCCAGAACGCGCTAACGAGCAACTGTACTCCGCAGGAACCTTTTAGTCGAAGAAGACAGGAAGAGGCTCCGTGGTAGCGAAGGAGTTTCACTGCCCGGGACTCGGAGCTTTTGAGCGCGACGACCTGATTCCTCGAAGGCGAGTCGGAAGTGTCTAAGAAGCGAACGGGGACGTGAACGACGATTTGAGAAGAGCAGGGCAGTTTGACCCGGAGGACAGGCGACTTCAACTGAAGTGTGTGTGCACGGGCCATTGAAATTAAGTGTATAACAGCTAAGATGTAGATAACAACTGCAATGTAAGAGTCCGAGTATATACAGAGCTTTGCCTAGAAGAAACGAAAGAGGCAGAGGGAGAGAGATGGGGAGCAGGATCGGCTAATGGTATGACCAGATGCGCCCTCTTCTTGCAGATATATGTTAAGAATCAGGGGTCAAGCGTGGTCGGAGGGATATCAGGGCATCGGGTCTAGTTATGAAAGTGGCAATTCGGGCTCGTTGATATAGCATCATGGCCCATCTCATATTATTGTTAGGTATCCGACAGTAACGCATCCTAACAGCACGACAATGTAGGCGTTTAGCTATATAACTACAAGAGCTCTCTCGAGATTCGTTTTGATCGTAACCAAGACTCCGCGGTGGGGGATCGAACGCGTGCACGACTTGGCATTCCAGTGCGCACCTGCTGACCCTGGAAAGCGTATTCTGGCACAGTTGAGTTTACCAAGACTTTACACGGAGCGAGATAAAGAATAAAACTCTACGCACAGAGAATATCACCGGTTGGATGTAATCACAGGTAATTATCACAAGATTAGTCTTCCTTGCTCGTTACATTTATATACGGTAAGAACACCTTGTTTCACCGTTACCAAATTAAGGAACATTGACGACCACCTGGCAAGACGAGGTGTGACTTCAACAAAGGAATACGCGGTTTTCGAACTGTCTCACCAAACGGCCGTGCACCACTAATTACAGGCACCATTAGGAACCGCAGCAGGGTCATTACGTCAGAGGGACATCATGGGAAGGAGTACCGGTTCTCACGGCCATCTTGGGACCATTCACCTTATAAAAGCGCCAGCAAAATGTATTGAACAAAAAACATAAAGGTACTCGTGCTAGTGACCCGAGGGCGCCACTGAAAGATAACGGCAGGGCACGTCGTGTTCGCCCGTTGACCTTTGAGTCCGCCGTAGGCTTCCAAAGATAAACGAAAACACACGGTCGGTTAATTAGGCCGCGCGTTCCCGACATACACGGGAAGGTGGACGGTGTGGGTAGCGTTGGCCAGAAAACGCGGTCGGCCATCTTCGACACGGTTTAAATAGGGACCAAAAAAAATTATGAACCCAAAGGCGGTTATTACCAGACCTGCGGCGTAAATCCACAAAAAACACAATGAGAGACACAGGTCTTGCAGTGATGATGATGTTTGATGTTTTATGGCGCAAGGGCCATTTCACGGCCAAAGAGCGCCAGTTCATCTTACTAAAAATATGGACAATGATTGTGATAAGCGGCTGTATAATGGCCATAAAATTCCTCGCAGTAAGGCGAGTAAAAACATACAAGTAATAAAATCATGACCATGCCGTGAAAGGTGTGTGTGGTGTGAATAGATGACAAAAGTTGGTGATAATAAAAGACGATGGTGGATATGTATGGCATTAGCACAAGTGCCTCACTCGTTCATACCCTTGCGTCCAAGGGCCGTGAGGCAAGTGCTTTCTTGTGCAACCACCGCAGCAAAAACCTCTCTGGAGAGGTCATGTTACGGTATGCCAGGGTATATGACATGAAAGCTATGAATTTCTTTTAAAAACGCTAACAATGATTTATGACTAAAAAGCGGTTCCCTACCGACAAACATTGCAGGGTGTAAAGGTATATGTTGTCGGTAGGGTAATGGAAAGTGTTGTTTTCTTACAGTGTAATTGTTTGCACTCAATTAAAATGTGAAGGACTGTCAATGCTTCACCACATCTGTCACACAATGGTGGATCGCCACCGGACAAAAGGTGTGTGTGTGTCGTGTATGTGTGTCCTATCCTGAGTCTCGTTAGTATTACCTCTGTATGACGCGATTTCGATACAGGCAGCCAATGACCAAGGTGTGACCTAATAACGTGTAGTTTGTTTTGTGTGTGTGTATCCCACTTGCTCTGCCAGTAGTCTCTGAGGTTTCGTTTGTGAGACGGCTTAAGATCAAGGGCCGGGATTGATATGAATGTAATGGCGGTGCTCTCATGGACGGATGCAGCGAGCTGATCCGCCCTCACGGTGCCTTGGCACCCAGCACACTACAACATGTTGTTTGAGTGTGTAGAGTGTGCACAAAATGGAGTAAAGTGAGACAAGGACCGGGTTTTTTTGTTTTTTAAGACTGTGCAGAGCCGTTACCACACTGAGAGAGTCTGTATAAATTACTGCTTTTTGTATTTGTAATTGTTTGATGTGTTTAGCTGCCACAAGTATCGCGTAAGCTTCCGCTGTGAAGATACTTGTGCGTGGATGTAGAGGGCCAGCATCCGAAAAGGATGGGCCGACAGCAGCGTAGGACACAGAGGAGTTAGTCTTGGAGGCATCTGTGAAGAACTCAGGACGTGTGTATTTGTGTTGAAGTTCCAAAAAGTATGTTCGGATATGGGCAATAGGTGCATGTTTTGTAACTTCTAGAAAAGACACATCGCAGTCTATAGTCTGCCATTGCCACGGTGGCGGGTATGCTACAGGAGCCATTAAACTATGTTCTAGTGAGACTCCAGTTTCCTCAGCTAGGCTCTTCAGGCGAATTGAGAAGGGCTGCCTCATCGAAGGCCTGTTTTGAAACAGAGTTGAGCTCGACAAATCATTATTTGTAGAGTATGAGGGGTGCTCCTTCTCTGCTTTCACCTTAAGGAAATAAACAAAGGACATGTAAGTTCTCTGCAGATGAAGCGACCACTCATTTGACTCAACGTAAAGGCTTTCTACGGGGCTGGTGCGAAAAGCACCAGTAGAAAGGCGGATGCCCAAATGGTGCACGGGGTCCAGCATCTTCAAGGCACTTTGAGTAGCAGACTGATAGACAACGGCCCCATAATCTAAGCGAGTGCGAATGAGGCTTCTATAGAGGTTCATGAGACATTGCCTGTCACTACCCCACCTAGTACGAGACAACACTTTTAAAACATTCATGGCTTTTAAACATTTTGTTTTTAGATACTTGATGTGCGGTACGAAGGTCAGCTTGTTGTCCAAGATTAATCCTAAGAATTTATGCTCCGCATTGACAGACAGACGTTGCCCGTTCAGTCGAATGTCAGGTTCTGAGTGCATGCCTCTCTTTCTGGAGAACAGGACACACGTGCTTTTTTGTGGGTTCAGTCGGAATCCGTTTTCCTCTGCCCATTTGGAGAGCTTATTTAAACCTAACTGAACCTGCCGCTCACACAATGCCAGATTGCAAGACCTAAAGCCAAGCTGGACGTCATCGACATATGTACAATAAAACATATTGCGAGGGATGGTCAAGCGCAAGGAATTCATTTTTATGAGAAAGAGTGTGCAGCTAAGTACACCACCTTGTGGCACACTTGTTTCCTGAACAAATGTTTGGGAAAGAACCGTGCCCACTCGGACACGGAATGTCCGGTTTGACAGGTAACTTTTGATTATGTGAAACATTCTTCCGCGCACGCCAAGGTGGGAAAGGTCTCTTAGAATTCCGAAACGCCATGTTGTATCATAAGCCTTTTCGATATCGAGGAACACAGAGAGAAAATATTGTTTATGGACGAATGCGTCTCTGATCTGTGGCTCGATACGAACAAGGTGGTCTGTGGTGGATCTACCTTCTCGAAACGCGCACTGAAATGGGTCGAGCAAGTTATTTGTTTCAAGGAAATGTACAAGTCGGCAGTTTATCATTTTTTCGAAGACTTTGCACAAGCAGCTTGTTAGTGCTATAGGCCTATAACTCGAGGGTAAAGAAGGGTCTTTGCCCTCTTTCAAAATGGGAATAATAATAGCCTCTTTCCAGGAGGTAGGGATAGCGCCAGAAAACCAGATAGCATTGTACAAACAAAGTAAGGTTTTTCGTGTTTCGATTGGTAGGTTTTTTTAACATTTCATACACCACACGGTCAGAACCTGGGGCAGAAGTACTGCAGGAGTTTAGAGACATTCGCAGCTCAGCTAGACTGAAAGCTTGGTTATATGCCTCGTATCTAGTGGATTTGTGTTCGAGTTTCTGCTTTTCTATTCTTGTTCTGTATTTTTGGAAAGGGTCAGTATAGTGGCACGAGCTGGATACCTGTTCGAAGTGTGCACCGAGGAAGTTTGCCTGATCTTCCATGGTATCACCCTGAGTGTTTACGAGAGGAAGTGTGTGTACTTGTTTTCCTGCTATCCTACCGAACATGTTCCAGACTTTAGCCTCCTGTGTGTATGAATTAACCCCTGATAAAAACTTCTGCCAGCTTTCTCTTCTGGCCTGCCGACGCGCTCTCCTGCCTTGAGACTTTATTTTCTTGAAGGTGTCAAGATTTTCGGCTGTCGGTGAGTTCCGAAGCAGCCTCCAAGCTCTGTTTTGCTGTTTGCGCGCGTTTCGGCATTCAGAGTTCCACCATGGGACACGCCGTTTTCCTGGGTGCTCATTTGTTTGTGGGATGCATTTTGTTGCAGCATCAATCAAAAAAGCTGTGAAGTAGTCGACAGCAACATCAATGCTTAAAGTACATATGTCACTCCAATCTATACGAGCGATGGTATGAAACCGTTCCCAGTCGGCTCTGTTTATGAGCCATTTGGGAACACGGGGTGTACACTCAGTTGCTGTAGTTGTGCTCAAAACTACGGGAAAGTGGTCACTTCCGTACAGATTATTGACGACTTTCCACTGGAGTAGAGGCACAAGAGATGGAGACACTATGCTTAGGTCTATGGAGGAGTAGGTGTTATGCGCGAGATTATAATAGGTTGGTTCTTTTCTATTTAGGAGACATGCGTTCGACGAGAGAAGGAATTGTTCAATCAGTCGACCTCGCGCGTCGCAACGAGAGTCTCCCCATAGCCTGATATGCGCATTGAAGTCTCCAAGGAGAACATAAGGCTCCGGAAGTTCATCAATTAAAGAGTGTAAATCACGTTTTTGCAGCTGATACCTAGGAGGGATATAAATAGTGCAGATTGTGATTAGTTTATCAAAAAGAACCGCTCGAACAGCCACTGCCTCAAGGGATGTTTGGAGTTGTAAGAGTGTGCATGCAATTCCTTGATTCACTATGATGGCAACACCTCCGGATGATGTCATGGCATCATCACTGTCCTTTCGAAAAATAACGTATTTGCGAAGAAAATTTGTGTGTTTTGAATTAAGGTGTGTTTCTTGTACACACAGCACTTTTGGTGAGTGTTCGTGTAGGAGTTCTTGGATGTCGTCAAGGTTTCTGAGAAGGCCCCTGACGTTCCATTGTATAATTTGAGTGTTCATGGTGAATGTAAAATAGTGCTGTGTGTACGAAAAGCGAGTGGCTGTTTAGACAGGGAGTTTGAGTTCACTTAACAGGGCCGTCACCAGGCCCTGTTATCGGCTTTTTTTGTTTTCTTGGCGCGCTCCAAGGAGCCACGCCGCTCTTTCGGCACCAAGGGTGCCGACGTATCCATTGCCTCCTCGGAGGCACTGGAT
This sequence comes from Rhipicephalus annulatus, assembly GCA_013436015.1. Taxonomy (NCBI): domain Eukaryota; kingdom Metazoa; phylum Arthropoda; class Arachnida; order Ixodida; family Ixodidae; genus Rhipicephalus; species Rhipicephalus annulatus. The sequence continues at coordinate 169,902 of WOVY01014566.1, read as the reverse complement.
GCCCGCACGTGCGGGCTGTTAATTCGAATTTCGGGCCTCGCCTGGTGAGGTGAGGCCTTGAGACCGGAGGACTCTAGAGTCTCCTGTCTCTGTTTAGGAGTAGGCGGTGTAGCCTGGGCTACAGCCGCCTTGGGGGCAGGTGCCACAACCACCGGCTCGGTATGCGCGGGCCGAGGGAGTGGCGAGGGCTGGTGCGGCGGTGCCCCCTGACGCGCCGCATCAGCGTATGTAGCTCCATAGAATGGAGCGACTCTTCGCCGTGCTTCCTTAAATGTAATGTTCTCCTTCACCTTCAACGTAATTATTTCTTTTTCTTTTTTCCAGTATGTGCAGGAGCGTGAATATGCGGCATGGTTTCCTTCGCAGTTTACACAGTGTGGCGGTTGTTTGCAGTTCTCAGACACGTGGCCTAGGACTCCACATTGTGCACAAGTCTGGCGACCGCGACAGGTTTTAGAGCCATGGCCATACCTCTGGCATTGGAAGCAACGACGAGGGTTTGGTATGTACGGCCTGATAGATGTCTTTGTGTACCCTGTTTGAATAGATTCCGGTAGTTTACTGGATGCAAATGTGAGTATTAAGTGTTTCGTCGGTGTTTCCTTATTATCTCTTCTAATGATGATTCTCTGTACATTAGTGACATTTTGGCTCTTCCACCCCTCCAAAAGCTCAGTCTCAGTCAAGTCAAGTAAGTCCATGTCAGATACCACTCCGCGAGTTGTGTTCATTGATCTATGTGGTGTTATGGTTATCGGTATGCCACCGAAATCTGAAAGACGGCCTAGCTTTTCAAATTGCTCTTTGTCACGGATTTCGAGGAGAGGGTCTCCACTAGCCATTTTGGTTACCTTGTATCCTGTGCCAAGGGTTTCGGTAAGACATCTAGAAACCAGGAAAGGAGAGACGGTTCTGGCTTGCTTTTCAGTTTTTTCACAGTGGATAACATGATAGTGAGGATATGTTTCTTTAGCCTGGTTAAAAAAGTTTATATCATCGGTGCGTACCCGCTTTAAGCCGGTACGGTCACATAGTAAGGGGAATGCTCTATGCATGCCTGTCTTATTTTTGTTCGGCAGCGTTGGCGGCCACCCACCACGGAGCCCAACGAGGGGACGCTACAAGTTTGCGGATGCTGAAACCTGCAGACGCCAGCCGTACAACGCCACTATAACCCAATGCACCTAGACCAAGGTAGGCTATTTGCACAGGGTTAACCCTTGCCGCCAGGAAAATTGGAAGTAAACAGAAGATAGTAGAAGACAGGACATATAGATAGTGAGAGATAAAGACGAAGATGTAGGGAGAGAGAGATAGGAAAAGGCGACTGCCGATTTCCCCTGGGTGGGTCAGCCCAGGGGTGCCGTCTACGTGAAGCCGGGGCCAAAGGGGTGTGTTGCCTCTGCCGGGGGGCCTTAACGGTCCAATCACCCAGCGTCGGCTCAACCCCCAGGATCCCCTTTTCCCCGGACACGGCAAAGCCACGCACGGCTAGGCGTGGGAGGGAGTCAAAACTCCCCCGTTAGCTCGGGTCCGTGGTGTCGCTACACACCAAACGCCTACTTGCGCAGGCGCCCCTGCGGGGACAGGTCTTGCGGTGGAAGCCTCTTCTTTTTTATATGCAAAGTTTCACAATCATGTCTTCACATAAGTACAACTAGAACATCTAAAGCTAAATAGCTAAACGCTGGGTCACCACGGAGCTGCTGGACATATAGCTAGCTGATCCTGGCTTGGCTATAGGCTTTTACCTTCTCACCTCTTTCCTTCCCATCCCTTACTATCCTATACTACACTCTCCAAAAAAGAAGTTAGTAATGAGTTAGTAAACGCTTGTGTTTGCCTGTTACGGAGTACTTTTCTACCTTCGCGGCATACCTTTACTATCCAGCAGCTAGTACATTTCGTAACTTTAGACATTGCAAACCAGGAAAGCTTTTTTAGCGTTTTTAACTAAGTAACTACTAAGACCCCAACGCTGCCAGATCTTTCGTAGATGCCGCAGTACATTTTGCCGTATTTGTGACATCGGAAGAAAATTTTAGGCAAGCTTCAATTTTATTGACCTTTTAATGGAAGTTTTGCGCTACGTAGCGGCACACATATAAGCAAATGGAAGGGCACATCATGATGTGCCGAAAGCAACAATTATCTTATAAATTCTGTGGCTGCTAACCGATAAACGGTGTGCAATCCCAAAGTATATAGCCTTCAAGCTGCTGTGATAGTATAAATCTGCAATGTCGTAGTCTTGAAGATTTGTGTGTCCATTTGCGTCAAAAATAACAGAGTGCCCATGCCTTTCTTCCCCTACTGAGAAGGTGGGCTAGAGCTTGTGCCACTGTGAATTGCACCGCGTATTTTCCTTTTCTTCTTTACAAACATGCCTTTTTTTTGTGCAATATTGTTCTTGAGCACGAGAGTATTTTGTCTTCACATGTGAATGCGTCACTTTGCACTGTGAATGACCCCCCCACTTGTTTGTGCATACAGCCCATTTATTTTTTTATTAATTTGATACTTTCAACCCCGTGCTTGGGGTCATTAAAGGGAGGGTGTCACAAAGTACATAACGTTCGCACGAAAAAGGAAAATTCCTTTTTTGGAATTTCTACTCATCTCGATGTTCATGAATGTTGTGTCCTTGCACAATGTTTGCAGTGTACATCACTGCATACAAAAATAAGTTATTTTCGCTGTATTTAGCAGCTTGCACTGTACATACACATGATCATCATTGTCCATCCTTCTGTGTGCACATAAGCTATGTAAGACATATCTGGAAATAAAATTCTCCTAAACCATTTGCGTGCATGTTCTCGCTTGGGATCCATTCATATGAGTTCTTGTGATCATAGGTTAATATGATGTAATCCTATCAATAGGTGACCAATTCTCTGTTAGTATGTGGCTGTGATGCGCACTTACCACAGTATAAATTACATGAAGTAGTTAGCAGCCAATAATTGATGCACGAGGAAAATGCCACTTCGTTTTGTTTTTATCCTGTATTTTTGTAGTAGAATCATCTCGATACAAGAGTGCACACGCACATGTAACAAAATAGGCGCAAAGCTCCATTTGCAGGGTTACTGACAATTTAGTAATGAAGTGATTGATTGATTTTATTTGTGGGGTTTAACGTCCCGAAACCACCATATGATTATGAGAGACGCCGTAGTGGAGGGCTCCGGAAATTTCGACCACCTGGGGTTCTTTAACGTGCACCCAAATCTGAGCACACGGGCCTACAACATTTCCGCCTCCATCGGAAATGCAGCCGCCGCAGCCGGGATTCGAACCCGCGACCTGCGGGTCAGCAGCCGAGTACCTTAGCCACTAGACCACCGCGGCGGGGCTGGCTTCTTGCCTCCTCTGTATTATTATTATTATTATTATTATTATTATTATTATTATTATTATTATTATTATTATTATTATAGTAGAAGCCGCCACCTATAATTTATGAATTACTCAATAGATGGCATTATGTGTGCATGTCCTTGGAAGTAATATCACTAAATGGCGTTAGTGGTTTTCGTATAGTTGACGGACAGACGCACGGACGTACGCTTCGCCCAACTCATCATCATTCACTTCATGGATATGCTGTGAGTTTTCGTTATACCCGAAAGTTGTGCTCACCTGCAGTTCTGTTAGTAGAATGCTATACACTTGCCTGTTTTAATCATAGAACGTCGGCAGCCTATCCAAGGAGGTTTAAACAAATATATTGCTAGAGTGGAAATTCTTGCCCACGACTGAAGCCGTGCCAACTGTAAGATGGCAGCTGCGGCAGCCATCTAACTAGGGGCACGATGAGCTGTTGGCGTTCGGTCAATTGAGAAGGAGCATTTTCCTCGCACGCCCAACGAGTTTAACGCGGCAATTATTCCGGTTCAGATAGTGTTCAAAGTGCGTGGAGAATAAGTCACCGATACTAGTTTCTGCGGAATATTTCTTCGGAAACAACTATTTTTTAATTTACAATTAACCTAGCTTTTAGACTAACAAATCAAATCCACTTGATCTTCAAGTGGGCACCACAAGAAAATAGCATGTTTCTGAGATATTTGGAAGGCAAAATCTGGCTTGACTACTGCTGGCAAAGCATACTTTCTGTATATAGATAGGATGAAGTTTGTTTTTGTCTTCTCTAAAGCATCGAAGGAGCTCCTACTCTACGGCTGCCAAATCTATATTATCAAAACTGCTGTATCGCTGCAGTACCTCTCAACGATAGGGCAACGTGAGTTTTCGAACAATTATGCTATTTTACTCGTGAACAGTTCTCTCACAATTGCCTCTGCGAAGTCACTTGTGCATATTGCAAGTACGTCATTTGGCGAACAAAACAACTTTGCTTCCTCAATCTTTGTTATTTCTGTTCTTTTTTTCTCTTGCATGCAATTAGCAAGACACAATCGAGGCGCAATAAAACCGCGTAATAATAAAGGCACATAGCAGACCAGCAATTAAGAAAAATTAAGAAAAAAAAGCGCGAAGTCGCTAGCACTTCCAGTTGTGACGTCATATTTCATTTCTTGTTTTCTTTTTTTTCTTTTTACTGTTAGTTGTTCCCCCCTCACGTAGATGGCAACGATGGCAACGCGCCGCCGACTACTGGATCCATGGGCTTCTATGGAAGTTACGCTACCAGTTTACATACACCTTGGCACGACCACCAAGGCAGTTGTAAAGACAACCCCTCCATAGGGCTCGCGAATGTGCGTCGATGATGATGATGATGATGATGATATAAGGTGTTTTTTGGCGCAAGGGCCAATTGTTGGCCAAAGAGCGCCAGTTAATCTTACTAAAAATATGGACAATGATTGTGATAAGCGGCTGTATAAGGGCCATAAAATTCCTCGCGATAAGTCGGGTAAGAACATACAAATAATAAAATGATGACCATGCCGTATAAGATGTGTGCGGTGTGAATAGATGGCAAAAGTTGGTGACAATAAAGACGATGGTGGATATGTATGGCATTAGCACAAGTGCCTCACCCGTTCATACCCTTGCGTCCAAGGGCCGTGAGGCAAGTGCTTTCTTGTGTAACCTCCGCAGCAAAAACCTCTCTAGAGAGGTCGTGCTACGGAATGGCCGGGTATATGGTATGAAAATCATGAATTTCTTTTAAAAACGCTAACAATGATTTATGACTAAAAAGCGGTTCCCTATCGACAAACATTGCAGGGTGTAAAGGTATATGTTGTCGGTAGGGTAATGGAAAATGTCGTTTTCTTAGAGTTTCTAAGTGTTTGTCGATCGGTAAATCGTGAGCCGAGAAAAAACGCGAACTCTGCCATGCAGCGGCGCATCTTCCTGCGGGCCTCACGACATCGACAAAAGAAGCAGCGCACGCATCTCTCCCGTCATCTTTCCCATCTCTCCTCTACATCCTCCCGTCGTCTAAACCTCACGTGCGTTTCTGGAAGAGAAGGAGAGGCTCTTCTGCGTTTCCTTCTCTCCCATTCTGTCAATCGCACGGGGCAGTTAAACAAACACGGCCGCCGGTATTTGTATGTACTCGCCCTTGTACGTGCATGTCTGCCTGCCCTCGTGGGACGTCATACATAGCCACGGCCACGATGTTTGTCTAGACGAGGACCACCGCAGGGGCTTATGTATATATATATATATATATATATATATATATATATATATATATATATATATATATATATATATATATATATATATATATATCCCGAGGCACATGTGCGTGAGTGGAAGCATACGTAATCCCGTCTGGAGATATATATATATAGGCGCCAGCAGATGCAAGGAAGGCACACGCGTCGAAAATGTCGATAATTAGCGGCCACAAGACGGGATGAGCGGCGGAGGAGGGGGCGACGGCAGAAGCAGCGAGGAGGTAAAGGAAGTTTAAAGATCCCCCCCCCCCCCCCCGAAGAGCATCAGGCTAGCGCCACACTCATCCGTCGTAATATCTAACATTCCGCTCTTTCGTATCAGTTTTCGGACGGCGAATGACAGTGTGTATTGAGTATATTTCTTATTTAGTCCTTACAGCCCCGAAGCATCGGGTAGGGGACATCACCAAAAAGACAAAAAAAAGAAAGAGAGATCGCACATAAGGAATACAAAATATCGTGTAAGTTGAAACGGCTGAAAGCACACACTTATTCTGATATGTGTAAACCAAGCGACGACATGGGTTTAGTTCCGACGAGCAAAGCGTAAGAAGACCGCTTTTTTGGTTAGTTTCTGCGGTGCAATGGCGAGGCTACGAAATTTCGATTCAGGGGACGGAGCTGGCGCGGCTCTTTGGTGAGACGTTTACATCCTCGGTCCATAGTACTCGACTTGTATCGCTTGCGGTTTCATTTTATCTCGCTGTGCTATAAGTATTTGTTTATTTACGCAACGTCTACATCTCATTCATAGGCATTCAGAAGAAAGGAGTGGGTATAGGAGCTGCTTGAACACAAATAAACGGATTTGTGTATAATACGAGGAAGCTATTGGGGCACAAAAAGTAAGCAGAATAATTAACTACGCACATTACTAGCAAATTACGGAAAATAAAAACAACGGTAATATTGTTCATTGCATCAAATACTAAAGCATGTGATCCATGTGTTTCACTGCGATTATAGTGCAGGAAAAAAAGGGGGTACGATTCGAAATGACGATGTATACGTGATGCGCGTATTCTAGCGAATGCGCCATGAACACATCTGACCACCGACACGGCTCGCGAAGTCAGGGAGACTGGAAAAGAATGGCGAGCAGCTGCAACCTGCCGTGACGACCGTGGCCCGTAGTCAAGGGCGGCGAAGCGCGCGAGTCGCACGCACCAGCACGCACCGGTCGTGAGCGTCACCTCCGAGACTCGATGCAAGACGTCCGTCGCGGAGGCCATAACCTCGAACAGTCTATAGCAGCAAGTACAAACGCGCGCACCGGTCGTGAACGTCGCCCCCGAGACTCGAGGCACGACGCCAATCGCGGAGGCCACGATGTCGAAGATTCCAGCGGTGCCAGTTCCCCGCGGTGCAGCGCTCCACTGCCCTCAGTCATCACGGCCGGAAGTTATGTGCACGCAACTACGAGGCTGCCACAGGATGGTGCTTCGGGTAGTCTATAGTGGGTTTCAAGCGCCGAAGCGTGTGTGCATGGCGTTTACGGTGCAGTAACGTTAAATACGGTGGATCAGTAGCTAGTCCACTTGGCTGCTGAACCAAAGTCGTGGGTTCAATTCCGGCAACGGCAGTCACATTTCGATGAAGGCTAAATGGTTGAGGTTCGTGTACTGTTAAGGAACATCACGTTAAGGAACATCAGATAGTCAAAATTCCTAGAGCCCTCTACATTACGGCATCTCTCATAATCATATTGCGGTTTCGGGACGCCAACCCCATATATTAGTCTCCTGACGTTACATAAAGGCCCTTCAGGGCACAGCGGCTTGGTAATGAACAACACATTCGCGAAAGGCTTTGAAGAAAACACCAAAAGTTGATAACGAAGAGTGTACAAATGATGCAGAACAACTTATAGACAGCAGTATAACGCGTGGCGTATTTATCTCCGACGCACGAAGCTTTTTCGTCGCCAAAGAGAAACAGAAATAATGTCTCAAGTCGAGATAAAAAAAATCATGGTACCATTTCTTTAGTGCGAACGCACTCATTGCAAAGAAATCTCGCTATAGCTTCCACAGCGTTGCACCTGTTGTATGAGCATAAGATAGCTGAAGCGGCCAGCATTTCAGCTGTGACAGACACTAGCGCAACAGTTCCCTTTAGTAAATGTTGCAGGCCACAGATGGCGGACCTCTGTTCTACGTCACTAGAAGCGGCCGGCCACTTAGAATCTCATAAGCCGAAGACTGCTTGAAGCCTAAGATATACGATTTTGCGCACGCAGTGACATATGTGGGAGATGCTTACGCCGTCCCCAAGGAGTATTTTAAAAAAATTGCTGGAGTGGAAGCTATCGCATAGTCTTGCCACCAGAAGCGAAGCTAGCATTTGCAACTGCCAAGATGGCGGAAACGTGCTCTTTTCTGGAAGTGCCAACTTAAAGATAAACTGGTTTTGATATGTTAATGTAAATGCTACGTTAGTTCCAAGTTAAAAGATAGCCGTTCCCGACAAATTAACACACAGGACCGACTATGGGTGACTGAATCTCTCAAGAACTTTGCCTCCAATTTGAGGCTTACTAAGGAAAAGTAGTAACACCAAGGCACACTTGGAGCACTATGACACCGGAAAAAGTTTCGATATTGAAATCGCTGGGCGTGCGATGAAAACACCCCGCTCCCGGTGGTACCTTATCATGCCCCTAGTAAGATCGCCGCCGCAGCCACCATCTTGCCATAGGCACGGTTTCACTCCTGGGAAACCACTTCCACTCCTGCAATTTTTTTAATCCTCCTTGGTCTTCCCTGTGTGCTTAGAAAAAGTGGTGAACAATTAAAAGAACTCAGTACTCTGCTATGGCACAGCATAATAAAGCCGTCCCGTGGGACTCACACTTAATGAGACCCTGTTGACAAGAACTACGGACACGGGCAACCGCCTGTACCACTCATTGAGGCGCACATCCATAGCAGATCTACACAGTAATTGAGTTTAGAAGCAGTGGTTAACGATTCAGAGTACTTGGTACTCTACTATGGGAGAGCATAAAGCCATCCGCAAGCTACGAGCATGGCAGACAAATGCCACCGAGTGCAGTACCATCAGGGACAGCGAGCACTTGTCTTGTTAGAGGACCACAACAGGTGCTCTGTTTTTTCAAAAAAAAAAAGGGGGGGGGGGGGCTCCCTGATTCAGACGAGGCAGTTTACCGCGGCGAAAGGCGATTGCAGCCTCGGTCATTCACAGCGTGGACCACTTGCAGCTTTTATCAAAAATGTATTCTATAGCATAAGCATAATATTTTTTGACACTGTCGCTATATAAAACAGCTAGGCAACCATTGAGAGAGACATTTTATTAACGGAAAGCGCCTTTTCATGGCGTACGGCCACCGACTCACCCAATCGTCAGGGCTAGTCAAGGAGCCTTGGTGCTAGCCAGATAATGCGGTGGTGATATTTAAGGCCAAAGCTGAAGAAGCCTCATAAATCATATTTGACCATTGGCGACGACCGTCGTACCGCGGCGCCTGTGTCAATACGAGTTACGCGGAAGATCATCACGTGAAGACGTCATCATATGTCGTCATCCCGACATAACAGTTCACCCGAATCTTTGACATCACAATTACGTCATGAAATGTCACTCACAACATCCCTACTTGGTCAAAGGTAGTACGATCACGGAGGCAATGCGAAACTAGGCATGGGAACAGAAAGCTTGCAATGCATCCTCTAATTCCGGAGGCAAGTGCAAAATCAGGTTATGTGCAAAAAAAGGCAATTAACGATCAATACATCGACTAAGCAAACAATGGCTAGCTCCTTCCGAGTCGTCTCAGGCGAATACATAATGGACATTATGAGTTCAATGACTGTCTCTTATGTGATTCTTAAATAGAAAAGAATAGAAAAGTGAGCCCCGTAACTGTCTGCGTCAGAGTGCGACACCTCAACAGTAGCTCACAAGGGATGGGGGTAAGGAGGGACTAAAGGGATAGAATTAAAGGTATATAAATAGAGAGGGGGAAGGAGAGAGCGAGGCGCAGGGACAGCGAAGGAAAGAAAACGACGGAAATAGAGAGGAGATAGGAAAGATGGACACGGTCGCAGGAGTCCGAGAACGGGGCACCACTCGGCGAGAGCTCTTGTCGGCGTCAGGAGATGGCGCAGGGCGAGCCCAGTCGGTCAATGACTGTCTCCGAAAGCAACAACAATATGAGGTTCCTAGGAAAATGGTTCGTCCATTCATCCCTAACGTAAAGCCAAGTGGAAAACCGAAGTGGGGGAGTGAATCTGTAGACAAACTGCTACGTTCTGATAATCGCTCCTAACTAGACTGGATGGAAACTACATGCGCAACTTTCTAATCATTCCACTGTCGCAAGAAAACGCTTCCACGTATAAATTGTAAGCCCCCGCTACGGTGGTCTAGTCAGGCACTCGGCTGCTGACCCGCAGGTCGCGGGATCAAATACCGGCTGTGGTGGCTGCATTTCCGATGGAGGCGGAAAGGTTGTAGGCCCATGTACTCAGATTTGGGTGCACGTTAAAGAACCCCAGGTGGTCAAAATTTCCGGAGTCCTCCACTACAGCGTCTCTCACAATCAAATGGTGGTTTTGGGACCTTAAACTCCACAAATAAATCATAAATTGTAAGCACAAGCGCCAAGCAGCCCCTTCACACCGGGCGCCCCGACCACACGGAGGTTCGCCGACGCTCAATTAGCGTGACGTAGCCGATCAAGGGCAATAGACAAGATATACAGCGTCATGCACATTATCCCGGAGTCTGCTTTAAGGGCCTCGTAATACTCGTGACCACTGCTTCTATCTCTCCCTCTCCTCTTTGATATCTCTCTTCACGTGCCACACAAGTGTAAGCCTTTGCTCCTCTCCAAACCGAAGTCGCTCCCTCTCCCGTCCCCCTAACGAGTCCTGTCAACATCCCTTTTTGCTTGATTTTTTCCCCCACCACAACGAAAACTCCTCTCTCTTTTCCGTGCCAGCCAGTCCGAGACGAAAGTGGCCTGCAAGTCCATGAAACAAAGAAACGCCCAGCCCCTCCACGCCCCCCGCTTACAACGCTACCCTTACTTCTAGCCCCCCCCCCCCCTCCGTCTGCGCTTCGACTCTACCCCCGCACCCCCTGGTCCGGAACGACGCGAAAGCGCTGTGATCACCGTCCCTAACCCGTAACCCTGTCTGGCAAGAGAGGTGGGGGGGGGGGGGGGGGCTCCGGCCTCGCCAGTTCGGTTGCCGGTGCGTGCACGAAATGGCCTCCAGCCCCCTGCAGCAGTACCCTCTCCCTGGGTAAGCTACCCTCCCCCTAATTCCCTGCTCGCACGAACCCGCCCGGCAGCATATTCAAAACATACTCGCTGAAAGAAAGAAAGAAAGAAAGAAAGAAAGAAAGAAAGAAAGAAAGAAAGAAAGAAAGGAAGAAAGTAAGTTCCGCCGACTGCACTGCCTCCCCAACTCCTGAGTTTACGCAGCTGCGGCTGCGCTCGGGCGCATCACAGGGGGGGACTGCCCCGTGATGCCCTACACCAAACGCAGAATAACACCCTCCCTCCTTCCACAGACCCCACCATTGCGCGGCCTTGTTTGTTATGCACGTGTATGTATCGGCTTCCTCCGTTTCTGTGTACACACTAGACCACGTAGAAGACTGTACGCCTCGTCATCATCCGGGCTACCAGCACGCCATCCCGCCACGTGTCTCGGTGTTTTTGCCTCTATTCATTTTGGCGGCACGACGAGGGGGAGAGATATCGAGAGGCACGATCTCCCATACTTTGGAACAGCGGCTGTGAAAGAAGCTGCAATGAAGCTGCAAGAAGCTGTAGGCTTGCAATGTCGTTGCCCGGCTTAAGGTGTACGCTAACTATTCGCAAGTTTCGAAGACTGTCACGCCACCCCGCGGCCACCAGCGTAATTTTTTCAGAAAAAAAATATATATATAAAAATATATATAAATATATTTTTTTTTCAAAGAGTAGTATTGGAGTAGCTGCGGGGCAGTGGCGCTCATAGCACGTGCATGTACGTCTTGGCTGGCGTTAGACCTTCACTAGAACGTTTCTGTTGTAGTTACAAGGCGCACAAAGGTCACTACAATCGCTTCACAGTCTCCGTTTGCGAAAAAGGTGCGCTTTTCAGACATAGGGACGTAACAAATGAGACTCTTATTCGCGTTCATCTGTACCTGCGAGTACGTTTCGTGCGTCATTTGAGCTTGAGAAACGCGGGACACGTTTTGATCTGCTTGCCATTCGGCGCGTGACCACGTTCATGCTTCGCCTTTGCGGCAAAGCTGCGACTTTAGAAATGCGTCAAAAAATATCGGCATTGCGATAGCTTAGCGAAATCTCACATCGGCGAGTATTCGCTCAAAACTGAGGACGTGAAAGGAAATACGGAATGTTGTAACACTACTTGGGGTTTTGCGCGACAGAACACGTAATGATTGTGAGGCACGCCTTTCGTGGAGGGCAATGTGCATGAACATCGCACGCCACAAGTGATGTGTTTGGCATTCAGGACCTCTTCGCCTTCAAGGAGGCATCGTATCCGAGTTTCTGAAGCGTCTAGGTGGCGCATAGTATGCGACTGCAAAACAGTAGAGACATCGTGATGCAAAAAAAAAAAAAAAACTGCAGTGCAGGCCGCACATGTGCTCCACGACTCCGATACTGTCTGTGGCCGCCATATTGAATCACCATGTGCGCCCCCTATAAGCGATGAAACTTGCGAATATGTTAACAAGAAGGAAAAGTGAGAAACGTGAACATCCTTATTACTCTGTACCTCTAAGCCTCTTGATGCCGTTATTGGGGCAGTGTTTGTCGTCTGATACACACCTTTTGTGTTTTTCTGCGTTTTTGTGAGCTCATTCAACACCACGCAGGGAATCTCGTTGGCCATAGTAGTGAGGGTAGGACACAAAAACAACGCGTCTAAATCTGTGAGCGCCTCAGGCTTGCATGTGCCACCTTAATTAGGCGAGAAACTAACAACAAAACCACCGTTTCACTCTATTAATAAAGCTACGATGTTGAAACTAAGTACGATCGCATTCTGATGTATTAACTTCATCTGTTTCAACTGATTCGCCTCAGACCTAGAAGGCAGCAGCCGACGTCGTCCAAGCATACTCTCGATCCCGGCTAGTTCACGACTTAACCTTTGAAAACAAGCTTTTGCTTAACCTGGTAAAGTAGTTACACGTGTCCAATGATTAGTTTCTTCAGTAAGAAAAGTTCGGTTATATAGTTTGGTTATGGATTCCTGCCCGTAAAAAAGGCAAGGACGCACAGCCAGCCGCAGCACTAAGCTTCCCCCAGGGGTGCCACCATCAAATTCCAAGGTCTTGTCAAACTTCGACGGTATTTTAGAACAATTAGAGAGGCCTCAGCAGTGTACAGGGCCAATCAGAGTTGACCAATGGCGTAAATCTACAATATCCAGAATGGCACCCCAGTTCAGCATCTGCTTCTGCCGTACACTGATGGCACAGCTAAATAGTGTTTCGAGTCGATCATTCCCGTTGGGGCAGATGTCGCCGAAGGATGCAGTTTCACTTTAGACTTTGGCGAAGCGGATGAGCAGCACAGATACACCGTATCACTTCAGTGGCACATTAACGGAGCGTGTCCGAGGATAATGAGCGCGAGAGAGTAGAAGGGAGAGCTTATCGGAGATGAAAGCCTTCGCTATAACAGCGAAGGAACACCGTCGTCTGCTTCTGTCGACGAGCGTGTCGTCTACTGCTGCTGCTTGAGAATACAGAGGCTATCGTTGCTGCACTATACACTCGCGGAGGCAGCAGCAGCATCAGTGACAAGGCGTCGCCCTTCGTGGAAGCTATAGGCAGGCAGGTGCATCTAGTATACATGGAGGACAAGCGGGCCGCCTTGTTGCACGCACGCCCATGCATGCATCTGCTCTCCCACCGGGGCAGTGGCACCGCAAACGAGGGTGGCCAGCCGGTGGCGCATTTTGAGCAGCCAGGGAGCGAGCATTACAGCGCGTCTTCCAAGAGGTCGCGCCGCGCCCCTGCTCATCAGAACGCAGACACGGCGTCGGCGCTGATAAGCGCTGGCCAAATCTGAGCGTATATAAAAACGCCCTGATTCATGGCTCCTCGGGAAACGTTATCCGCGTTTCTGTTTTCGTTAGTCTGGCGTTTCGCGTAAAATCAGACGACACTGTACTTCCTTTTCGTCTGGTGTTTCGTGCAATGGCAGACGACTAAATCTTGTTTCGATTAGCATCATACCGCAGCGGCGAGTAAACGGGCGAGTCCTCGTATGCGTAATTACGGTCACTGTTCGCACATCGTGGGCGTATGTAAGACAGCTTAGGCATTTCACTTTTATGCAGAAATGCAAACACATGATTGATTGATATGTGGGGTTTAACGTCCCAAAACAACCATATGATTATGAGAGACGCCGTAATGGAGGGCCCCGAAAATTTTGACCACCTGGGGTTCTTTAACGTGCACCCAAATCTGAGCACACGGGCCTACAACATTTCCGCCTCCATCGGAAATGCAGCCGCTGCAGCCGGGATTTGAACCCGCGACCTGCGGGTCAGCAGCCGAGTACCTTAGCCACTAGACCACCGCGGCGGGGCAGAAATGCAAACACAGTCTTACCCAATGACCCAGAACAATAACCATTGAAAAATAAAAAATGTCACCGCATGCGCTGTCTTTCAACGCGAAATGGAGGGAAAAGTTGTGCGATGGTACAGGATCGGTCTCGCGATTCAGAGTGAAACATTAGGATATTTAGCCGTTATGGTCAATATGGTAAATATGCCAATTGGGAAATGCTATACCGTACCGTCACCGTCGGCATGTAGCTATTTTGGTCTGAAAGTCCTTTACTACAGCTCTTCATCTTAACACGCTAAACAACGTGCTTTGTCGTACTAAACGCTTTGAGATTGTGGAATACGCTTTCACGGAATGGTAATAGCGTATCTAACACGCGACTGCTAAAGCGCCGTATACTAATCAAGAGCCCATTTATGCTTACTCCAAGAAATTTTATTATGAGTTGAATTTGTGAAAACAAAGAAAAAAGACAAGCTTTGTGAGGAAGTCTATCGGTTTCGGCCGCTGTATACGCAACAAACTATTTGTTATAGATAGTTCGATTCGGAAACGTTAGCCTAAGAGCATAGTCCGCCAAGCGCTTTCTCTGCTCGTTTCTTTGGTTCAACTCTGCACAAAAAGAATGAGACTGGGCCTGTTGTTTGTTGTTGTTGTTGTTGTTGTTGTTGTTGTTGTTGTTGTTGTTTGCCTTGAAAAGCATGCCCAAAGTTCAATATCACAAAAGCCAACACATTTCGTTACGCATCCGCCTAACAAGACTAAAAGCCGCAAGCCATGATTTTTTTTCTCTTTCCAGTCAGTTGTTTTGGCACCGAATCTTCAAGGCACGCATTGCGCTGCGTATACGTGAGTACAGGGCTTGAGGCTTTACGCCTTCAGTCACGCTCAGAGAACTATTCGCCAAGCTCTCTTGTTCCACCTTTCTTTAACTTTGCTCAAGAAAAATGCAATCCGGACTCCTTCGTTTTCGAGACAGTCTTATTCAACACCCCCTTTCGACAATAAACCCGGCGATGCCCCAACTTTTCACCGCCACTTGATCTTGTTCCGGAGTGGTTTGCTCTATATAGGCGCTCTCGTTCAACGCGCACGCAAAAGCACACCGGGAGCAACCAGGCTTATATAGCACTATACATAAATCGTCCGTCGCTCTACTTCCCCTATCGATCGAATTCTACAAACGCCGAGCGCCTCGTCTCCCGACGGCACTAATTGCTGCGCCACGAAGCCGGGAACATCAACTCCCGCCCATCCCCAATTTTGCACCCCCCCCTTTCGTATATTGCCCCACACTGCACGTACTCTCGCCATAACATCCCATCGCAGCGCCATAGGCGATGCGCCGCTGCGGACTTAAATGAACTCTCCTCTGCCTCCGAACGAAGTTCGCGAACTTTGCTCAGGCTTATTATAGAGGCTGGCACGCCCTCCTTGTAGGCTACAACTGTACACGCTGAACTGAAGCAACAGCCAGAACTGTAATTTAGAAAAGAGAAGATAGTCGATCAACGCCCTGTGTTGCCGAGGCGTGAACATAGCCCTGGGCGGTTTCTCAGTTGTGGAGTTGAAATTTCCTCAACTGCTCCATTTGGATATGCAGCTCTGAAATGTGGCTATAGCTATTTCGCCTGCGCGCATTTATTATACAACAATGACAACAACAATGAGCGCACAGGTTTGTTCAACATTATTTTTGCAATACCAATTTCACGCACTACGCGGCATTCGGATCGTATCATAGTTAGTAAATACATAGGGGGGGTGGGGGGGGGAGAACTTGTTGGTATGTTACCCACAAGGCTTCAGCGGGTAAACGCAAGATCTCACGCCGATTCTGAAGAGCTCTTGCGAAACGGAGCGCTTGTGTTGTCGCTCCATGTTGTGTTTTTCCACCGGGGTACCCTAGCAACCCAGACGCACAGCGATTCATTCTTTGTATTTAATCCATGCAGTCTTCGGCTGCGATGGTCAGAAACGCGGGTTTGACTCCCGGACCGCGTGTTCCGGCCGGCGTGAAATGAGGCAACGTCCATGTACTTAGATTTACGTGAGCGTTAAATTACAACAGGTAGTAAAATGTAATCCGGAGTGGTTCGCGATCCGGATCGCTTGACAACCATATACCAGCGACCACTGACCGGTGATCACAATCAAACAATCTCATCTGGATCGGCGCTGATCACGATCGAAGGTGGCCGTGTTACAACGGTATATAAAAACGGGCGTAAGGCAGGGATACTCCACACCGATACGACACTCACAAAAGCAACGTGCACAAAGCAAGCGTGAAATAGGAAGCGCCTGTGTGTTTTAAAAAATGTTACCGGTTTAGAGTATACGAGGTATTCTATGTATACTATGGGAGAGCATAAAGCCGTCCCGTGGTCCAAACCGTCTAAGTGAATTTTATAACCAGATATATCTTACATATCTTATGTGCAGACAGAAAGATGGATTATGATGACCATGCGTATGTACAGTGCAAGCTGTTATGTTCAGCGAAAATACCTATTTGCATATGCAGTGATGTACAATGCAAACATTTGTACAACAAGAAACGGGACATTCATAAACTTCGAGATGATAAAACGTATACAAACAGCAAAGGCTGCGTGTAAAGACAAGGGGGTCGTTCACAATTTGAGGTGATGCTTGTGCATTCACCTGTGAGGACAGTTTGGGTGTTTAGAAAAAGTGGTTGACGATTTAGAGTACTAAGTACTCTAATATGGGAGAGCATAAAGCCGTCCCGCTGGTTGTATGTGTTGGAATTGCCCACGTGCTCAAACAATTGGTAATCCAAGCATGTCCCCGACGTAAGATCAGTTTGCATAACATCATGAATCGTGGCCTTCTATTCGGTTCTGGTTAACAGCCTTCTATTTTCTTCTCGTTAACATTTTGTTTTGTCTTATGTTTGGATAGATTGGCGGTTAAACGTCGGTGTTTTTACGGTGCCATGGCCTTATACTTTTTGTTCTGATTGCCAATTTTTTGTTCACTTTTTTGTTGTTCAAAGATGTTTTGGTTTGTTCATGCGCACTTGCGCTACATCTGCTGTAGACGCCTGACGGTGGTTTAGGGTCACTGTGCAGTCTTACGGGGCTTCGCCCCTAAGACGAAGTGTTATGCGCCGCTTATCCCGTTGGTATGGCAGACACTCCTACATGCGACTACTGCGGAGCTGAAGAGACCATCGAACACGTCCTGTGCAGCTGTGCTGGCTATGACACACAGCGATGCCAGCTCCGGATGGTTTTGAATCGACTTGACCCCGGACCATTTCGTGTGCAGAAGATACTAGGACCTTGGACATCTGCCTCAGTTGCGCAGAAAGCAACAAAAGCGCTGCTACTTTACCTCAAGTCAACAAACCTGAGCGACCGCCTGTAGACTGTGTGTGCTCCCCGAGTGTGCTCGTGATTGTGTGTACATTCTCATCTTTCTGCAACCTCTTTTCTCCCCTCTATCCCTTCCCCAGTGCAGGGTAGCAAACCGGATGTGCGTCTGGTTAACCACCCTGCCTTTCCTTGCATCTTTATCTCTCTCTCTCTCTACCCCGTTGAAAAGGCAGCGCCGAGCTCTATATAAGGACGTGCCAGTGGTAAAGTGTGTGTGTCTCAGACGTGGCAACTTTCGAGAGGCCTCGTAGTAAAACAGACCCCCCCACTCTACGCGAGCAACGAGGTCACTCCTTCGCGTGAGGCCGGATGTATCAGCCGCGAAGCTTCGGGTTACACGCAAAGAGGCAAAGTGCATGCGCTATCTTATTCTCAGACGGGGCCGGGGAGCATCTCGGAAGTGCAGTCCATGCACGTCGTGTGTGCAGTCAGCGTAATAAGTTCGAGGAACACGAGGTGCAGACGGGAAAGTGCTTCCGCTGCTTCAGAATGCAGCCTTCTTGTATTCAGATTATCGGCCTGTTCTAAAACGTGCGATCATGTTGTCTTCATTTCTGTGGAAATACAGTCACGAAGTACTGGGAAATTTAATGTTAACGCCGACTGCCACTACCTACCGTCCCCCCCCCTTTTTTTTTGCGATCTTGTATCTATAGGCACTTTTAAGAGTGATGATCATTCCTTGTAAACTCGTGCATTAGAGTCCCATAACCGTACGTATCACGCGATGACTCATACTTCGCTCTCTATCTCGTTTTATATTCCGTTCCATTCTGCAATTTATGCTTAATGTTGCATAAAATGCCCCCTTCATTATGTCTATACTAATTGTGACCTCGTTTCTCTGTTTACAGCGCATTCTTCATTTACACTTTTTAGCTGTGTAATACCGTAATTTTTACACGGCCTTTTTTTTCTGCGTCACACAGTATGCCGCCCACTTCCCTCTGCGATGCTCTGACTACTGGAACATCATAAAGAAATAAAGTAAATGTACAGCTCCATGTCTTGCGGACGTGATGTAAACGAAATCGCTACAAATAGCAACGGCGATACGTAGCCCCCTTCCACCTGGATAGCCAGAGCAAGAGCAGACCTTGTAGTTTCGTTAAGGTATACCCTGCGCCCCGCACACCCTCTCTTCACAAACCCTGAAATGACATAATAGGTTACAAAAGTGACCCCAAATACCGTCCAAAGAGGACCTTTCTACAGCATCCTCAATGCCCAATCAGAAGTGAAATTTGTGCACCTCCTCCGTCTACTCTGCCTCAAATCTGAAACTAAATTTCGCGCTGTCGCACACGCTCCATCGTTTGTTTGATCTCCGAACTATCGGTATCTGCGAGTGCACTTGGCCGGCGTCGTTCAACGTCTAACTTCAAGCCAAGTACGTTAGCCCGGAAATCGAAGGTTCGGTAACGGAGCAATGACCTAACTTGTGCGAGATTCCGGCCCCCAAAAGGAACCGGAATTCGGAGGATACAAGCACGCTCGTGGGTCGGGGCTACTACGAACCCTTACCCATCGAAGAGATCGGTCCGAAGCCCGTGGTACCGCGTGCTGCAGCACAAGGAACGTGCGCTGCCGCAGCTTGCTTACATCTGGAGTCCTGTTTCGGGGGATCTCTCTCTCTCCCTGCCACCCCCAGCGAGAGGCCTATCGCACGAGCCAGGCAGGGGGCATAAATTACGCGCTCCTCTCACGGCTCGTTTCGGGGCCCGTAGCCTCCGAGCAGAGGCTATGTTGGGAAACGCGAAGACAGGAAGTTGTCGGCAGCGCCCAACAGCTGCTGCGCCGGCGCTCTTCGGCGGAGTTGTTCACGGTGAACCCGCTGCCGTACAAGGGCAGATCATGCGATGACTTTCTCCACCCCGTTGCACGTATCATCGCCGCTGAAGTCACGCCGGAAGAAGCCCGCTGGGTGCGCTAGGGGCTC
This sequence comes from Rhipicephalus annulatus, assembly GCA_013436015.1. NCBI lineage: Eukaryota > Metazoa > Arthropoda > Arachnida > Ixodida > Ixodidae > Rhipicephalus > Rhipicephalus annulatus. The sequence continues at coordinate 150,316 of WOVY01014566.1, read as the reverse complement.
GGATCGAGTGACGACAATGAAGATCGAGTTGCGGCCAGTGATTGAGCGGACAGTATGAATGCCGCGCCGAAGCGAGCACTGCTGGTCCTTTGAAACGTCTCCGCTTTCATATTATTTTAGGTGAAAGCCGTAGATCGAGAATCGAACGCGGATTGTGACAGTGGCCGTCGACACGAGCGATGCGAAGACTTTGATCACTTGACAGCGCAACCAAATCACTCATTATGACGTCACAAGTCGCCAAAATTTGTGACGTCACTACAGTGCTATCGCATGGCACCGAGACATCAAGTTGGAACGCATGACATCAAGTTGGTGGTGCCTTATGAACCACAGCGCAACCACCCAGACGTAGACGATAAGTACGAACAAGGGGCTCACTTTCAGCTGGTTCAGCTTTACATTTTTCAACTCGTTCAGTTGACATGCAACTTGCTCAGAAGAAAAAAAAGAAAACACGAAAACAAGCTAAATAAGAACACCGAAGACCATATCACAAAGAGGCAAAATATTAAACCACGCCATCATTTTAACAAGGCAGGGCCGATAACGGCTAATAGGCTGGCTTCGTATTTTGCTGATGTATCATGAAGTTTTTTCGGTGTTTGTCTTTTGTAGCTTCCCTTCATTGTATTCTCTTTCTAGGCGTCACATGTACATGCGCGCTTTTGAAGAAAATAAACCAGTGATAAGTCAGCGCCTTGTTCATCCCTCTTATCTCCCCCACCCCTCATTGATTGATTTGTGGGGTTTAACGTCCCAAAACCACTATTTGATTATGAGAGACGCCTTAGTGGAGGGCTCCGGAAATTTCGACCACCTGGGGTTCTTTAAGAAGTAGTTGCACTGCGGTTCATCATACCGTATCTTTTCACTTGACACACTTGGTTACGTTGGCAGTATACATCAAAACTAACGCCGCCGTCCTCCAAAACTCAGCCCACAAAAATGAAACTGAAGCCCCGCACTCGCTTTTCCTGCGGAGAAAACTGCACGCAGACCACGAATAAATAAACCAAAATAGAAGACCAGTGTCACCCAACACTGTTCTTCGCCCAGCCGAAACGTCAGCGTCCGCTATGCGTGCGAACACTTTATCACCGAGTTTGCGAACGCCGGCCACGATCTCCTCCCCGGAAAAGCGCGGATGCAGCTCTTTTTTGCGCATCGAGAGAGTTCAAAGCCACCGAAAGAAGACTTCGAGCCTTGCTGACAGCAGCCGACCCGTGACGCGTCTCCGCTTGTACACACTGTACACGCCCGAAAACGCAGCCCTTCTGCTGCGCAGTCAGTCAGTCAAGTCAGTCCACACTGCATGGCACTATCGGATAGCGTTCCGAAATCTCGCAAACTCGAGCTATTTCCGCATCGTCTCCGTGCCTCTCACTCGTGCGAGTCCAAACATTCGCAGGCGTCGGCCGGCAGCCCGGTTTTGTTCGGAACGTAAAGGATTCTCGCACGAACGAGAATAAAAGAAGACACAAAGTCTCCGGGGGCAACGGCCCGCGGCAAGGCGCGATTCCGGGGTGCGAGGAAAATATGTACGAGTCGTGACGATAAAACTCGTCACCCCGCAAGCTGGAGATGTTTTGCTGGCCTCTTCAGCATTTCGAGTGTCTCTCGCTTCACGCGCGTTACGGCACAAGCTCGTGAGCTATCCATGACGTCGACATCGCAAGTTCAAGACCCTCCGGATTGACATTAGTCTTATTGAACGGTTTATAGATTTGTGGTGTGCCTTGCGTAGGTTTTTTTTTTTTTCATCTGTCGCAAAAAGTGTGTGCTACCACATCCTTGTCATCATACCTGGAGTAGCATGCCAAGCGTACCGCGAGGCAAAAACTCAGCAGCAACCATATGCCACAAAACAAAAAATAAAAGAAAACGACTGCGCCTCATTCAGACTGAGTCAAAAAATATATTTTGCACATATAGGGTCTCACCATAGCACACGTTCACCGACGCTTTTCTCAACCAGACTAACTCAGACTCGCTTAAGGACTCCTAAACTGAACCGACTCGGACTCACAATAATATTACTCAACCGGACTCACGGCTCGACCTGAGCCCAAGCGAGCCGAGTCACGAGTTAGCTGCGAGCGGAGCTGCGTTAAGCGGCGGGGGTATCTGCTTTATTGTTTGTTTATATTTAGTTTTACTTTCCTACCCCGCCACGGTGGTCTAGTGGCTAAGGTGCGCGGCTGTTGACCCGCAGGTGGCGGGATCAAATCCCGGCTGCAGCGGCTGCATTTTCGATGGAGGCGGAAATGTTGTAGGCCCGTGTGGTCAGATTAGGGTGCACGTTAAAGAACCCCAGGTGGTCAAAATTTCCGGAGCCCTACACTACCGCGTCTCTCATAATCATATGGTGGTTTTGCGACGTTAAACCCCACATAACAACCAATCAATCAATCACTGGAGGTGTGGAACTGGAACAGCTCACGGCCATCCCATGGTAGGGTGCCTGCAGCACTGATAAAGCGCTCACAATGTATACGAAACACATGTGAATCACGGTATCGGGACAAGCTTACCCTCCTCCCCTAGTAGAGTAAGTCACATTCTAAATCGTTGCACATTTGTTGTAAACAGATTGCTACCTTGTACTGGTATTGCGTAGCTATAGTCGTCGTTGATGAGTGCTATTCTCATTCATGATATTCTGTGCATAATAGCAAAATGACATATAACAACGATGCTCACAAGTTGGACCTTTACAAGAACGGGTGATTAGCGAAGTGAAACGATCGCCACTACCAAGTTTTTTTCTTTAGGGGGGAGGAGGGAGGTTGGTAACTCTTACGATATACCTACATTTTACAAGTTTTCACCGAGTAGAAAGGTAACCGCTGCTTACCGCGTTTATAATGGCGAGCATAGTGAGGGTAGTTAACCTACCAGGTATTAATTTCACTTACTGACTGCGCAGTAACGCACTTAACAAGTGGTTACTAAACCGAAGAAGGTAAGTACTACAAATTGTTTTTGTTTTTTTTTGGGAGAGTACAGCTCTCTACCCCTGTTGAAGCCGTCAGTGCAAAGACCCTTTGGAACGAAGTGAAAGGTCAGCTCCTTTCTGGGCTGCTGCTGCACGGGAATACGAAAGGTGGCGTCGCAGCCTCCGCAGCGCATTTTGGGGGCGAGGTGGAGTCCCGCGTATTAACACAAGTTCCGAGAGGATTTATCGGCGTGCGCGGCAAGCCATAGTTGACAAGGCGTGAATAAAGGTCTCTGCTCTAGCTTCAACCCTTCAGACAGGGCTCATTCATAGGTCTCATCCTTACACAGCGTGCACCCCCCCCCCCCTTCCCTTAATCTGCCAGGAAGGAGCCACGGGTACGCACTCGAGGCCCATGTGATAAGCTTCGTACAACGAGCGTAATCTTTTAGCGATCGCCTTACCGAAGGAGGGAGTTTATGATAAAGCGCCTCAACGGCCTGCAGAACGTTACAGTGGATATGATATAGTACTCGCCATGCAAGCGAAACTACCTTGAAAAGAGCGTGCCGTCTTTTTGTATACGCAGAATTGTGAATTGTTTACGGGATTAGGAGAATGCGACGATGTATGCACGAGCCAAATGTAGTTAATTGCGGCAGTGCTCCCCTACTCGTAGTCACAGCTACGGATAAACCGGTTATAATTAGTGGCTTCCCTGATTTGTAAAGATTATCTCGGATAGACATTAAGGATTCCGGAATAGTAGGATCGATAGCGCCATGCTTTCGAATGCCACGTGCACCTCTAGTGCACCTCTCTAGTTACAAGAGGACCACTTGTTTTTAAAAAAGATCATTCCTTTATCAGATCTACGTGTATGTATATATATATATATATATATATATATATATATATATATATATATATATATATAGGAAAGAAGTGTATACCTAAGGGCTCGTTTTTCCGTGTTTTAACACAATATTAATGAGATCTAACAGACAGTAATGCCAAGGAATGTACAGGGGAAGTTATTAGAACCAATGGAATATAAGTAAGAAGAAAGAAAAGTCGATGAAAAGAATAACCAGCCGTGAGCAGGAATATATATATATATATATATATATATATATATATATATATATATATATATATATATATATATATATATATATATATAGTTACGTTAGCAGTGTAGCTTGCATATGCAGCGAAGCGTTTGCTTCGGGAAAACAAACTTCGAATACACACACACACACACACACACACACACACACACACACACACACACACACACATGTGCACACACAATTTGCCTCACATGAAACTGTGTTTATAACCATTACAGGGTTAAACAGTCCAGAATACTACGAATCGAACAGATTTTCAGTGTGCTTAAACACACTTTTCTAGCCAATGACAGCGCGAAAAACAACCATACATGAAGGGACACGAAGGGGACAATAGGGCGTGCTGCTAGCAATCGAAGTTTTAATCGAAATCAAACGAAGGTATACACACAGTACAAAAATTAAAGAACACATAATCTTTTATTAATTGCGACAAAGACTTGCCTTTAAGGCATAATATTTTGCGAGTATGTTTGTTAAACGTGCGCCGTTATGCCGGTGTTGTGTATGAAGTGAAACAGTGTCTTGTGGAATGTGTTGTCGTGTATCCAGCAGTTGTAACTGGCTGTGTAGATATAGCGAAGGCCGGCTTGAAGGAGGTGACGGGAGCGTTCTGACTGCAACCCTTTACATGTCCATATAAGTTGGTATGCACCTGCTTGCATCACTGGAGTAGGACAATACGGACACGTATCACCAACTCGTAAATGTGACCAGTTCCATGATAACATAACGGCCGGTGTAAGGGCCACCCCTGCCCGAAGCCTCCAAAGCACAACTTGATTGATTGATTTGTGGCGTTTAACGTCCCAAAAGCACCATATGATTATGAGAGACTCCGTAATGGAGGGCTCCGGAAATTCCGACCACCTGGGGTTCTTTAACGTGCATCCAAATCTGAGTACACAGGCCTACAACATTTCCACCAGCATCGGAAATGCAGCCGCCACAGTTGGGATTTGATCCCGCGACCTGCGGGTCAGTAGCCGAGTAGCCAATAGACCACCATGGCGGGGCCCTAAGTACAACTTCCTCCACCATAGTAATAAGGTAAGGGGGGAGAGAGTAGACACACGGTGGAACAAGTGCAGCAACAACAGCAACAACAAACCACAATGAATGCAAGCACGAACTCTCTCTGCAGTAAAGGGATGTGCCGAGACACCGGCGTATACATCACAGCGTCGTCTGCGACCTGCTCGTTCGTTACTTTTTTGCGGGCGCAGATGTCCACATGCTTTTCGTTCATTGCACGTTACCTCTGGTTTCACGTAAAAATTTTTCTCCGGCAGAACAACAAACAATCACAGAGCCGAGTTAGTAAGAACAAATATGTTTAAAGGGCCCAACACATTACGCCGTGCGTTACGTAACATCGAGGATTTCCACCTCGCGGCTAGATACCACTGCCAAAGGGCAGCTGATGCTCAAAACTTGTTCAGAACATGGCGTACAAAACTTTGTGGTTATTTAGCAGCAGGGTCTCAAAGGTTTTCATTCCGTCGTTTCAGGTGACCAGAAAAGTATAGGCCACGCCGATTCGCTCGTGCAACGCAACGACTCGTCCAGCACACACTGTTCATTCTTTACTGCAGCTCAGGATTGACCCTAAACAAAGACCGATTGGCGACATACATCACAAAAATGAAGATAATTATAGCTCAATTTCCTGCATCATCTAGTAATTCACTGGATAGAAAAGCTTGTAGGCAGAACACCCATTGAGGTTTACACGATGTATATGTGCAATGTAGGTGTTTCTTGGATGCATGTGCTTGCTGAAAAAAATTCGAAGAGAAGCACAGTGCAAATAAATGGGAAAGAAAGGCGAGAAACAAACAGATAAAAAGGAAAAAACGCACAGGAACATAAATTCAATAACCCTGCTAATTAAGAGAATGCTATTCAGGTGCATGTTAGTAACTACCGTGCTAATTAAGATCCTGCTATTAATCTAGCTCAGCCAGAAGCCCCGCTGTTAGTCAATTATTGTACCGTAAGTGCAAGGTGCACACATTTTTTTCTTTAGATATGAACATACACCAACTCACTCGACTGCCTCAGTTAACCCATTTTCTACATGTCGGCGACACAGGTTAGAAAAAAAAAAAATCCTCGCACCATAACGCGAGAAGCGCACTATCTTAAGCCCCGCCGCACATCCGCAATCCCTGGACTTGATCAATGAGGCCACGTTTAGAGATCGCGGAGCAGGTATGGCAACAGCAGCAAGAACACCCCACGAGGAACGCAAGTACGAATTCTCTCTGCAGTAAAGGGACGTGAGATCGCGGAACAAGTGTGGCAACAGCAGGAAGAACAAGCCACGAGGAACGCAAGTGCGAATTCTCTCTGCAGTAAAGGGACGTGCTGAGACATTGGATTGGATAAACTTTTATTTGGTCCTCCAAAACACAGCGGCGTACACATCGCAGCGCCGCCCGAGACCACGCTCGGTTTTTACTTTTCCGCGGGCGCAGTTATTCACGTGTCATTCGGTCATTACACGTTACCTCTGGTTTCACGTTTCCTTATTCTTCTTCGGCGCATCCGCCAATGCTACTAACATTTATCTTTCTTTCTTTCTTTCTCTCTTTATTTCTTTTTCAAGTGTAGGTACGTTGTGGACTCACTGCAAAGACGCGAGGGTGCACGAAGTCGTTCTCAACGGAGATATGCACAACCTTCCACCGCTTTCTCGTCACTTCCCTTTATTCCTCTGTTGCACTTCAGCTTTCTTTTCTTCAGAAGTTGTTTGCCGGCGAAGCAGCTTTCCGTTTTTCCTCTGCGGCACGGTTTTTCACTTCCAGGTTTCGCTCACTGGCGAGCCATATTCGACTTCCGTTGATTCGGACGTCGTGTTAAAAAAAATGACCGATTTGAAAGAGACACTGACCCCCCCCCCTCCCTGCGTTCATAGAACATGCAGCCGTTCCAGCGTTAAGACTCGGGCTCAACCCCCGGTCGCGGAGTACAACGTTATGATGGCGTCTTGAAATCAGAAACGTCCTCGTTACAGTACTGAGCGTTTAATTATTAAACAGCTAATTTATATTCATAGGGAGCTGCATATTTCTACGCATGCCTGTACAATAACGGCATCCATTGCGCCCAGTGCTATGCTTCGGAAAATTCAAGCAATCACTTAGCCCGGGTCCACGTTGAAAAACCCCACGTGGTCGAAATTTTCTGACCCTCCACTACGGCGTTTCTCATAATCATATGGTGGTTTCGGGACGTTAAACCGCACATACCGATCGCGCGGTAGAAAAAAAAGTATTTTTTATAGTTTTTTTTCATCTCCCACGCGTTGGCTTTATGCTCTTTTGTTAGGCCACGATGAAAACAGAAAACAAAAAAAAAAACCTCTAGCCGGAGTCAATTTAACTCCACACTTTGATCACACAGCCGTTCATTAGGACGCATCACAATAAGAAAAAGCCAAAAACCTTCCAGCAGATCTCTCAGGACACGTTCAAAAGGAGCGGCTTATCGGAGCACGCTCGTAAGCGCACTAGTTAGAGCAAAACACACCAAGTTACGTATAACTATACGGCCGAACTAGAGATGCGGCTCGCGCACAGAGTCCGGGCGTGCCGCTCCTCTGCAGTCCGGCCATGGTATAACGCGAATGCCTCTCGGGCAAAAACTGACCATCGAGCAGCTTCAAACGCCGTGAATCACGCGAAATAAGAGAAAAAAAGCCGTATGCATCCGCGGCGCGCCAATTAATGGCGTTTCTCCGACGTTATAGCTTCGCACAACGCGGTGCGTCGTAGTGGGTGAGAGGAGGCGAGAGAGGGAGAGATATCGATAAAGAGAGCGTTAAGAGAGGGAGCGAGTTGGATAGAGAGAGAAAGAGACGGTGTAATTACCCTCCACCTGCGCGCCCACACACAGATGTGCTCCACATATACACCCTCTACCAAAACGGCGAGGCCACAGCGGGCCGTAATAGCACAATTACCATCTCGCGGACAGGACCGCACGAGAGTCCAAGTGCGGTGATGACGGGAGAAGTATACACGCTGCGGTGGTGTGTTGCGCGCGTTTAAGCGGCCCGTAATCGATGGGAACGGAACGTGCCCGCAATCTCTGTACACGTTAACGTTCCTACAAAAGCGGGAGTCCACCCAACAGGAAAGAACACTGGCACGATAAAACCTACCTATACTGCATCGACGAAGAGCCCCAATTGTGCGGAGATCCAATCTCTTGCGGTTTTTCTTCCCTGAATTGCTTTACACGTGTACATTACGTACATACATGGCGAATAAAATTGTTTTCGGGTGGATAAGGCGCCATCTGTTACTGCGTGGCACACACTTGGTCCAATTTTCAATTGTCAATTTAATGTGCCTCGCTACTTTGGGGACGTGTCAAGATATAGCCTCGACGGAATTCTAGAAGAGCCGGTGAAACAGGTATCTATGTGAAAAAAAAAAATTTAATTGCCTGTCTGCGGTTGCGAATGATGTGGATGATTGGAAGTCAGGCCACATGAAGAAAAAACGACATAAATGTACACAGATACAATGTCATACTTTCCGCTACTTATTCATTAGTAGCATCAATGTAGTAGTACTAGTAGTAGTAGTAGTAGCAGTAGTAGTAGTAGTAGTAGTGGTGGTGGTGGTGGTTGTAGTAGTGTTATTCAGTCCAATCACCCTTTATTGTCGTCTTCACGGTCAGCCCGATTCTAAAAGCGCCTCAACAGCCTGACATAAACCCAACCCGAAAGACACAGCGTCTGATTGACAATGTTTATTTTCCACCGAAGAGAGTTCGGTGCCGTATCTGTTCTGGGTCAAAAAAAGGTTTCGTAGCAGTGCGTAACGGTTTTATTTATACGCTAAAATTTCCAACTCAATTAACGATAAATACATATTATCAATCTTCTTATGCGTGAATTTCTAATCCTCTGAGCAGACTCAATGCTTTGCGTCAAGGAAGTGAGTATGACCTCAGAAGGAGCACGTCATCGAGTCTCAGATATGCGAAAGCGATATTACGATAAAAAAAATTTATAAATATAAGTGCCAATGGCACGCGCTTCACGCTGGTCTGTGTGGCTGGCACAAAAAGGTGTACTTCCATTATTATGAACAGCTCCGGTTGCCACATTTTTTTTTTCATTTACTGCAACGATTAAACAGATTTTTTATTTGGGGTCTCCCCCTAAGACACGCTACAGCGTTCACATAGCGTGACCTCAGTTGTTCCAGATTGCTAACTTTTCCCTCGAAAACTAAAAACAATAAAATAAATTTGGTGTCACCCCCCCACGAATGGATAACGTTTCAGTTCGGTTACGTTCTTGTTTCGGTCAAAAATACAGCTTATTTTGCGTTTTCGGAATTTGTTTCGTTCTGACACACTACACCTGTAACCAAGGGGCGTAGACAGAAATCTTTTCGGGGGGGGGGGGGATTGATGATTGATTGATATGTGGGGTTTAACGTCCCAAAAGGGCGGGGGAGAGGGGAGATTTACTACCCTGACCCGAAGTGGCAGCCGGGAAGGCAGTCGTGTTCGAGTGTCGTTTCGTGCTCTGTATGCCAGGGAAAAAAAAAGTTTAGCGGGGGGGGATGGGGGGGGGGGCAGTGTACCACCTCCTGCCTAAGCCACTGCTGTGACCTATAAGGTACGCTCTCTAGCAGATAGAATACACAAGGTAGCGAGGCATCATATAGACACCAATGCAACTGCTTAGCTCTCGGCGTGCTTTATAGCCAACAACAAGGCGAGACAGAGAGGGGGGGGGGGATAAATAAAAGGAAGAGACAGGGAGGTTAACCTATAGGAGAACTGGTTGGCTACCCCGTACAGGGGTGGGGAGAAGGGTCGGCATGTATCACGCTGCTTAGGGCCTGTACCCACGTGTTTTTTTACACTCACAATCTCTCTCCGCCACACGGCACGGCGCATGCATATTCCATGTATGGGCTCCCTGAAGCATCCCAGTAATCCATGCGCGCAAAACGCCAAAACGATGGCGATCTCGCCCCTTTGATTGCCCTCCAACACACGCGCCAGACTTTCCTGACCATGCAGTTTCTTTTCGTATTTGAAGGACCAATTGCACCGCAAAGGGGAAGCTACACAGCGCATGCGCGCGGAGATGCGCGGTAACATTCGTGTAGCGGCAGTAAAAAGACCATTAGTAGAATGCTTGTCGTCTCCCCCCCCTCCCCCTTTTTTTTTCTTACAGTCAGTGTCGACGTGTAATGAGCTCGTGCTGTTGAGCAAACATGCAACGCGCCTCCTTATTTTGTCCTTTAGTAGGAATACCTTACGGAGTCGAGCAGGTTCTCCGAACCTCTACGGTTAACGCTGGTCGTATTAATAGTGTTGCTTTTTTGGGCTACGTTTGGTTAGGTTTGAACTGCAGACAGGCGGGAAGGCACGCTAATGCAGCCTACTAAAATGCGTAGTGCGTAGGACAGATAACTGGTGGTTAGTTAGAGTAACGGAACATATACCGAGATACGGGAATCGCAGATAAGTATGGTAGGCAGTTAGTTGGGCTGATGAAACGAACACGTTCGCAGGCATAAAACACAGCACAGCTCATCCAGCAGAAGTTGAATTGCAGATCGTTGGCGAGATGTCTTCGCTCGGCAGTGACATTTCCTTTGCGACGGGAATAATGATCTGTTAACTATAAATCCGCGAAATTCACATAATTCTATACCAAGGAACTGCAGACCAAAATTGAGGCAAATGGATAATTTTATGGTATGTTTTCGAACAGTTATATTTAATTGCAACGTAATGACCTCATTAAAGTACGGTCAATCGTTTCATACTTCTTCGTAATTCGAATTCAGCGACGCACTGAGATTACATGTGGTAGCCTAGAATTACTCGTAGTAGCACCGAGTATTGAATACTTTCGAGAGTCCTTAACTTCGTTTTTGGAACTGCGAAAAAAAAATGCAAAACGATATGCCCGATTGGGTACCGCGCATGGCATCACTATTGTTCATGAAACAATTGCAGAAATTTTTTTCTGTTGAAGACTGTTGAAGCACTGCAATAAAGAAAATAAATCAGAGGCGCGGCTGTGTGGTAGAACATCCGCTTGCTACGCAAACGACCCTGGTTCGGTCCCCACTCTGACACAGGATTTTTTTAACATTTATTTATTTTACTTGCATCGTTCTCGATTTTTTGGTCACGCATAAAATGTATTTTTTTTTCGCTCACAAACAACGACGCCGACGCTGCAATTTCTGCGAAACGAGCTCTAGCTCGAGCTGCGCGAGGATTAGAACAAGCTAGGCACTTGGTGTGTCGGACATGGACAGCCACCGCGGCTCCGCTTCAGGCGTGGAATAAAGCAGCGAGACAAGACACGGCCACGTTGGCCGCCATCTCATCTTCCTCTCTCGCTACAAAGTCTTCTGATAACGTCGTCGCTTCGTCAAAGGCGGCCCGCTACCACGAAGGCCGAACAAGACCAGGTGAGATGCAGACGGCTGGCAATGCCTTCGATATAGCAGGCAGTGCAAATGGCGTTAGTTTTCCTCTTTTTTTTTTATGTCTCGAGGCCAGGAGTTCCTCGTTGCAAAGAGGCAGGTCATCATTATATGTGCACATCATCATCATCATGATCAGATGCAGAAATATTTCGGAAGTGGGCTTGGAAGGATCAATATATTGACCGGGAACAAAAGAAAGATGGTTTTCGTCATTAGTCTTCTTATAAGCGAAAAACATGAGGGGCTATGTGAAGCGTTTTTGTTGTGGGTGCATGTTTTCCACAGACTACAGACACACAAAAAAAGATAGCAGTGTTAACGGCCCAGGACTTCGGCTGTTAAAACGCCTTCGTGAAATACTTTGTTAAAAAAATTTCGACTAGACCGCGAGCATGGCGGGATGCTGCCGCACGCCGTCAACATTGCGGCGACCAACTTTGCTGCTAAATATAGACACCAAATACTGTCGACTCGACAGCCGCAGAATCATCCCCCCCCCCCCACTTTCTCCATAACAAACTGCCAATTTTTTTTTTATGTCGTCATCTCGCGCTGACAGCTACACCATGACAAGAGACACGCCTCTGCTGCGAGAAAGATAACACGCAGATAACACAGAGCGCAAGCCGTGGATGGCTGTATAATGTACGCCGGCCACCACGCGCCGCTGTGTACGAAACCCACGCAAGCCAACGTCGTCTTCAAAAGCCGAACAAAAAGCTCGGCTTTGAACCCACACGTACAAGCGTCCTCACATGATGGAACGACCATATGACTTTATTTTATCTCATAAGAGACGCCGAACGGAGCAAATCACCACCGATCAGCCAAAAGCGATAAAAGAACCTGTATACTTCAATTTCTTGTTTGTTTACTCGGCACTTCGATACGAGGCCGCATGCACATATTTAATTCCTCGCTGTCGCACATCCCGAACGGTCATCGAATTTCGCCCCCTTATGCGTAGGTCGCGGCGTTATTGCTAATTCAGTACACGTCGGCGCAATCCCAGGCCGTGGCATTCTCTCTCCACACACGACTCGGCCGTTATGTCATGCACGAGATCGCCACGGCATCGGTCAAACAACGCGCGTCGAATCTCCCTTCGTACGGGGGCCAGCCTTCCTCCAGAGCGCAGGGTTTGTTTGCACTTCCTCAATTCTCCCGTACGCCGTAATCGACACGGCGCGTGCTGCGGAGCTCCTTTCGTAAATCGAAACGCCGCCTACGGCGCCTTCCTTGCACGTTCGGCCGCGCCAATAGCAATCGAGACGCCTTGTGGTGCGTACTATTACACAGGGCTACGTGCCCTATTAACTCGATACCCGAGACTACGATATAAAACACGGCGCTGCACGCCAACGGGCATCGTCCTCATAGAGAACGGCGACTAGGCCGCCGCTTCGGCGAGAAAACTACCTTCGATCTTTATCGAGGCTTGTTGGCGAGTTTGATTTAAGCCGTTTCTTCGCTACGCCAAGCCACGTTCAAGCCGTCTGCGTAAGAGCTGTCGACATCAAAGCAGAGCCGCTTCTTTAGTACACGTCCGGAATTCCAATCGCCAGAGAGAGCTGCCTTCATTCGCGCGCTATCCATAAGAACAAAACTATAAATACAGAGATGCAGAAGAGCCGGTTTGGAATCAAGTGAGGTACGTAACCCCCTTCCGTATACCCCCGCGTTCCTTCTTTCCGCGCGCAACTAGCGGTCAAGGCGCTATTTACTGTGTTATGCATCTCGAAACGGTTTTGTTGTTCCGTCTTTCGCGTAGAGGCCATCTTGACCCGCTTACCTTTTTGTTGCTCGGCCGACGTCGTCTGCTGGACTCGACGCAACCGGTGCAGACGACCCGATTCGACGCCGTGCGCCGCTAGATGAAGCAGTAGTAGTATCCAAAGGTAGTGCACGGAACTACGCCGTCTCTGGCCGCACAACATGGTCGCGAATGCACGTGGCCGGCGGTTCCTCGATGCGCGTCGCACAATACTTGTTGGCTGCAACAGCGGACACAATCCAAACACACCTGGCGCGCGCGCTTTCCGGAGCAGTCAGTGGTAACGTAGCTTACGTTTCGATAGACGACGTATCCGTCTTTTGCGTAGGTACGAGCAGACGATACTGATTCCGACAGGCGGCTTGGGCAGGTGTTGCTGTCGGCAGTGGCTCAAAAAATGAAGATTTCGTCGCTTATGTCTTCAAATATGGCGATTGAGAGCAATTGGACTAGTGGTTTAGTGAGGATTCACAAACAAAACGTCTGGTGGCGAAACGCACATCACAAGGCGCGCGTTTCTTTCGGAGCATAGCATTCAACTATACCACAGCCGGTAGAACAGACACGAAATCGTCTGCTACTCGTCGTCTGCAGCTCCCTTCTGCACCGCTATCAACACGTCGGGCGTTCTAGCAAAGGGACGGTATAATTAATTCGAGCAGCCGCATTACGAAGTTCCACTTCAAGCGCCTATTCCTGAACATTTGACGAAATGTCGTTTTGAACGGCAGACGACTGTCCAAGCAGATGGCATTTCCGGCGCGTTGTCTGTGGGAGACGTCACTACGCGACAAAAAAAGCAAAAGCAGTCTTCCAATGACAGGCAATTCTGGGTTGGTGCGAGGGCGGCGTCTCGTTTGCCAACGTCCCGCTTACTGGTCCCGAAAGCGGAGTTGCCGTCACTCGAGACGCCACGCGACGGAAGTCGTCCAAGCCTGCAGCAGTGTAGAGGGACACCAGTCATCAATCACTGCGAGGTCCTTCAGATGAGACCGCGCGATGCCCCGAACACTTCTTTCTTTTTTTATATCTAGGCGTCGTGTCCCAAAGACAGCGAGCGAAGTCCCTGTCCTGTTTCCAGTCGATATGCTCGGTTGACTTGACGTTCCTACGAGCGTGAACTGTCACTTGACTAGGCTGTCTTGTTTGCTCGTAGCTGACTGGGTGCAAGCAGCCGTTATTGCAGTTATCAGTGCGTTAAAGGCCACACGTTTGAGAACGCAGTAAAAAAGTTGCTGGAGCCTTCGATATTACGATTGACCGATATTCAAAAGTTAGCCGCAGCAATCTCGTAGAAGGTGTACTTTCACGTATACGTTAGGTGTTTGAAACCAGTACACGGTGGCGACATAACGCACCCCAGCTAACCCAAGTGAAAAGCAGCTGGTACGGTTGTGACAGACGACGCAACACTCTTCCTCTTGTTTGGGATGACGCGCGCAAACACGCACGCAAACTGCTTGAACTCGCAATGCTATCACGTCGTTCAAAAACGGGTGTACACCGGGGTAGAAGAAACCAGCTGCCGTCCAGGACTCGGTCCTAAACACCGCTGGTCACGCAAAACGCAGCAGGCGACCTCACACAACGAAGTGTTGACAAGAACAGGAACACAGAACGTTCACCCACCACACCGCTTCGAGCAGACGATTGCATTGCAGACGGTATCGGATGGTTCGTAAGCACACACAACGGGTCGCCACAACTCACGCACGAAACTTGCACACACGAGCATCCAAGCAAGCGGAAACATCACGTCCCGGGCATAAGAAGCATCGACGAGATGCGGAGAAGCGATAAGTAGCTCCGCAAACGGGGCGTCAGCGAGACAACGGGAACGTTCGACGGAGCGCGCAAAACTTGATTGCCAAAAGGACGCCGCCGCGCGTTGAAGGCTAGCTGCTGCACGCCACGCCAAACCGGCGTGCGCCTTTCGACTCGGGACGACCAGCCGAAGCGCTCGTCCCTTACAACATCGGCACCGACAACTTCAGGAGGCGCTCTGCGCCCCCGCGGTCTCGGAGCAAAAAACCGCCATCTCTCACCCACCACTCTCACCCAGAACGTAGAACACTCTCTCTTCACGTTTGCATTCGAGACTTGTGTGCGGTGTCGCCCTCTAGGGGAGGGGGCGAGTGGCGGGGACGAGTCGATTGCGCGCCGCCTAGGTGAGGTCGGCAGCACCTGTGCTCAGGTGAGCATGCGATCGCGTAGGCAGGGTTGGGGAAAGGCTGTGAAAACTTCTGCCTTGTTCTTTAGTTTGAAATTTGTCCTTGCTTGCTGGGTAAGACGGGCGCGGAAAATAAAGTAGCGGTGAGCCCGTTATCCCAGCTACGTTATTAGTAAAGCACAACACAAACGGTTGGGAGGGTGGGTGGGAGGGAGGGTGCTTATTTGAAGCGAAAAGCAAATTAAATAATATAACAGGGGGAGGGAACATAGCCCGCACCTGCCTGAGGTGCAATGGAAGTGAACACTACACAAAACATAGCAGACCCAACGCATTGTGGGAATTCATGTAATGTGAAGCAGCCAGCAAATGGAAAATCTAGCTATTCATAAAATACATGTTACTATTTACACGTCAGGACATGTCATTCATGTTATTCACACAATTAAGTTGCGCAATGCCAATTTTGGCGCATATCAAGCCATCAAGCTGGCCGCCAGCGCACCATAATCGTGGCATGCAACTCATAATGTACATGACATATGAATGTGATGATTTTCATGTCACCACTTGTCATTTATGCTCTTAATACAGTCACGTGACGCAAAAGCTATTGTTATATGTATCAAGATAACGAAACCGACGCAAACGCACCATGAGCGTGGCATGCAAGTCATGTTGTAGATGACATTGTCGTATCACAATCTGCCATTCATGTTCTCCATGAAATAATAAAACGAAGTATCAAATTCGTTACATATCAAACTAGCGATCTGGCGGCGAGTTCACCGTGATCATGGCATGTAAGTCAGCATGTACATTACATGAATGCCGTAGTTATCATATCACCTCTTGTCCTTTACGGTCGTTTTACAATCACGTCACGCAAACCGAATTTCGGCGTACATCAAGCTAGCGAAATGGCTGCATCATGGTTTTAGCATGCACGCCATGTTGTACGTAGCATAATTCTCATGATATTCATATTCCATCTGCCATTATGTTCATAATACAGTCATGAAATACCAAATTTGGTGTTTATCAAGCTAGTGATCTTATCATCATTTATTAACCTTTAAGGGCCCTGAACAAGGCATTACATAAGAAGGAGGGGCGGCGCAGAGTTTGTGGGACGTATGATAAGACTAACTCATACATACAACACTACATATAACTACATACAACACCCTTCAGAAATGCAGAAGATACTTAGCACATCACTAATGATCGCTGAAAGAAAAAGTGTTGGCACAAGATTGCGAGAGAGCGAAAATTTAAAGCATAGGGCAATTACATAGAGCAATTACAAAGAATTGAAACTGGTGATAATAAACAATTGTAGCAGTTATAAAGGTACATAAAAATGCATGCAATTATAAAAGTGAGTATCTGAAGTTATCCAAGAAAGAAAGCGTAGCTACAGATTGCTTAAATTTTACTGAGTTCATCTCAAGGGCCAGTCTTCGATGGCTGCCGGCAGAAATGATTTATTGAATGAAAGGGTCGAACTGTGAAGGCGTTGAACACTGTTGGAGTTGAACAGGTGGCGAGAAGTTCGAGCGGTTGTAAGTAACAGTGTTCCGTGTAAGTGGGAGAAGTTGTGGTATAATTTGTGGAATATTGATTGATATGTGAGGTTTAACTTCCCCAAACCACCATATGATTATGAGAGACGCTGTAGTGGAGGATTCCGGAAATTTCGAACACCTGGGGTTCTTTAACGTGCATCCAAATCTGAGTACACAGGCCTACAGCATTTCCGCCTCCATCGGAAATGCAGCCGCCGCAGCCGAGATTCGAACCCGCGACCTGCGGGTCAGCAGCCGAGTACCTTAGCCACTAGACCCCCGCGGCGGGGCATAATTTGTGGATTAGGACAAGGACACGAGTGCACCATGAGCGGGTCATGCAGGTCATGCTGTACATCAAGAATCGATAAAATTAATTTCCAACCGTTGCTGGGGGATCACCCTAGGCAAAAAGCGCTGAAAAATGCAGCTCGAAAGTGCAACGGGGCCCGTACAAAAGCAGTGTTGACATAGTTTCGTCCACATAATGAACAAATTAAAAGCACAGAAGTACTGAAAAACGTAAAACATACATTTTGAATGTGCGAAAACAAATGCAATCAATTTAAATGTAAAGTAGAAACAGAAAGACAACATACTACTACTTGTCATTTACATGACATGAGAAGATATTACTTCTTTAAATTTAACTTGCTCATACAGTCACGTCACGTAATGCCAGTTTTGATGTACATCAGCTACACAAATGGTTGCGAGCATGCCATGATTGTGATATGCAAATCATGCTGTACATGACACAAATTTCGTGATTTTTGTTGAGCTCACGTGATCGCCACTGTATGCATTTTCACAATTTTGCCTGGTAAAGCGGCAAAAGTGTCACCAGTACATAAAATTATAGACTTCTGTTCAGTGAAAAAAGCGGCTCGTTTACGAAGTGCAGTCTTTCCCTTAGCTCGGTTATGCGAATAGAAGTTGTGCTATGTTGTCTGTCCCTTTCAGTAAGATTTTTCTCAAAGAAATGTGCACTGAAATTTCATACTTTGCTGTTTTGTTTGCATCCTTACAGGTCAAGCCCACGGGACCCGCGGCAATATATTAAGAAAAATGCCAAACGACGAAAACTAATTAAAGAGAAGGACGGCCCAGCCGCAGCGGGGACAGCGACGCATGTCAAAGCCACGCGACTGTGTGCGATAGTATCTCCCGGACCGTCGCCACCGGAAATGCCACACTCGCGCCCTCTGTATCCTCGCCCATCGACAAACCCATCAGGCCACGGATGGTCCCGCGGTTGCAACCCACCCCCACGCACGTGCAATTCCTATAGCACTACGCCGAGACAGGGCGCCAGACCTCGTCTGTAGTACCAGGGTAGTGTGGTTCTCATTGAGGGAGAGTCAACGTAGCTCCTGCATTAAGCGGCCTTAGATGCCTCCCTCATCAAACACGCAAATATACCATCGGCATCCACACGAGAGATGCGAAAAAGCCATAATCACACGATGACATCATTACGAATACAAGCATTTCCAAGAGGCGCTATGTCGCTATGACGTCAATCCTCTTGATGTAGTGTGAAGACACTATCATGTGACGTCACTATAACGTCACACGAAAGGGTCATCAAACGACACCATGGGTCGATCACAGAGGCAGTTGAAGGATGGTCTAGGTGAACACGAGTGACGCAAAAAGCCGTCATTGCACCATGGCGTCACACGACTTGACGCATTGCCAAGAGCCACGAAGTCATCGATGTCGGATTAGATGACATCGTCGTTCGGTGATAGGTGTTCTGGTCGCGGAGGCAATGCAATATAATGACAGACACAGAAAGCTTTCAGAAGGGGGTGTAGTAGGACCAATGCGCGGACTGCTAAGAAAAACAGGAAGATGCCTTCGCCATCCTGTCGTCTTGTGTCATATTGTTCGTAAATTTAGCTCAGCTTAGAAATGGCTTAAAGCACTCGCACATGCACACTCTTCCACTCAAGAAACACATGACACACACTTTAGTGAAAGAATATGTGAATGTGTGAGCGTTTTAAGATCCTTTTAACTTGAGCCGAATTTACACATATAGTGTGACGAATTGTACCAAGAAGCCAACAACGATATGTAATGCCAGAATGCGTAATTGAAGCGGTGAGTTCTTGTCTCTGAATTCTTCGACGCGATTCCAGGAGCAGCTTCTGGACTCAGCCATAAAGACCATTTTCAAGCCTGCTGTTACAAAAGTAAAATCCGTTCAGTCCCACGCAGTACGGGAGTCAAATGTATACGAAAAGTTTAGAATTAAAATCTTAAATCACAAAAGTGATTTACGATTTAAATTACTCAGTACTCTACTATGGGAGAGCTGAAAGCCGTCCTGATAAAGTACCTAAACATATTTATGAGGTGTATACGAAGTCAGAAAGAAGGTATACCTATGGCGCAATGCTTGAATTGCAGCCGCCTTTCACAAAACCAACCATCATACACGCCCCCCATCCATCAAACACATCCATGAGCACCATCCCCACGAGGATCCCTACAAGGAACGCCTTCCCTAAAAAGAAATGTAAATAACTACCGCTGTAAGTTCCCCCAGTCCCGTTATCCTTTTATAGAACGCCGATCTGTGCGAGCTAAAAACACTGGGTTCTAAAGAAATTGCATTCTAAAATATTTACACAAGTTCTAAAGAGCTTAAATGTCTTTCTCCTATCGGGTGAATGAATGCATGTGAAGCTTGGCGGGCCTGACAATCAATCAATCAATCAATTTATCTATCTATCTATCTCAGTGCGCAACACTCCATCCTAACTCTTTCCCTTTCCCGTGCGTAAATCTTTATCTATACGTGCTACGATTCCCTTGATCCGGGCAACAACGGTGGCCATGCGTTGAACAATGAACCACGGCAATGGAAGGTTGTGGGGTCTCGGCGAGGCGAAAGAGCGCATCGCCACGCCACGCTCTTGGAGTGAACGGACACAGTTGACACGGTCGGTACAAAGCACACAACAATACATACATTTATTAACTAATTTAGACGACGATATCGTCCGCCGAATGATACATCAATTTCAATTAACACTAAACCATACAAACAACATAACTCAGGGACACACTAAACACACAATAACATGATAAACACACACTAACACACCCAACACACTAGCACATACCCAAGGCGGCGTCGCCAACGCCTGACCTTCCACGTGGGAACCCGGCGCGAAGCCCGCGGTGCCGAGCACCGGGGGGCCCACGCGACAGACAACCGTTCGCAGCAGCCGCCACGTGCAGAAGAGACTCGCTCAACCCTCGCCCACCACCAAGGCCCGCCTTCCGCCAGGGGCCACCGCCGGCGCTACCATTCTACCGACAGTGGTACTCAAAGCGAACACAACGCCATCTATCGCCCGGCGGTGGTCACCACCGAAATAAAGCCCTGGGGGCGAGACACGTGCGCCACGCGGTGCCTACAACTTTACAGGGGGGGTGTCAGCACCCCCACATTCCCCCAACCTTAAATCAAACCATATCCCGAAATCAAAAATTAGCTACACAAGCTTTAACAAAAAATGATATCGCACGACCATAATGTCCTTGCACCACGACACCGCCGCTGGTCGACACTGCTGCACTGTCCGGCTAGACTTCACCTCAGTACCGGCCCCGCAACAGCAACGTTGCCGTCGGCACGACGATCCTTCGCTTGCGCCGACACGCCTTCCAGTTGCGACCAGCCCTCGCGAGGGCGCCGGACTGCAGGCAGTTGCGCAGGTCCCAGGCCTCTTCATCGCCCGACCTCACGACCGCATTCCTGGCCAGCGACACTGACGATGTGCAGGACAGTCGGCCGTGGATGACATCCCTCCCGCCGAATACATCATTAACAACAACAAACTTCAAAGAAAACAATTGAGAAGATCCTCGGGAAGGGAGCTTCGATATTTGGTCCACGTGGTACGTTGGTCAGTACTGCTAGCTAAGACATCGGTGGCGGCCGAGACGCGCATTAAAATAAAACAAAGATCACTTTTCTTAACTCGTGCTCACAAGAAAAAAAGTGAGGGAAGCGGAGCGCAACACCTCAACGCCACGATCCACCTAGTTGTGCCACGTGCGACAGGCGGCTGCGTAGAGCCTTAGGCCTAATGAGTCGCTCGGCAACAACCGGCATCCACCCAGCCTAGGTGCAGAAGAGGCAGCCGCGAGGAGACGTCCACTCTGAGGTGGCCCTATCGCTCGCCGCACACAGCAGCTTACCGAGCGATCGGCGTCCACCGCCCCGGGCGGTGTCACGACGCCTCGGCGTCGAGCCGCGATACAAGTCAGCAACGACGCCCGGCTCCCTGAGCCCAAAGAGATAGAAGAAGCTATTCACAGAAAATCGGACCACCCACGAGGCTTTCGTACTCACTCGCTTCGGGCCTGGCCTACAAACCACGTGCTCTAGGCCTTGCTCATCCCAGGATGCGGACCGCATGGCTCTCGCCCTAATTCAACAACGTTTTTGAAAACTAACAACAAAAATAACACTTGCGAGCAAAAAAAATAAAATAAAGTCAACCTGCCGACAAATTCAAACACGTTACAAAACCAATCTCCTCGCTTCTCAACAAAGCACACCACCGACGCTAGCAAAGAAGTCCCCCCTAGGCCTACTCTACTCCGGCTCTAACAGAATCCCTGTATTGAACCGCAAAAACTGTCGTCCGATACTCCAAGAGCTCCACGTTGGGCAGCCAGTGTGGGGTCTCGGCGAGGCGAAAGAGCGCATCGCCACGCCACGCTCTTGGAGTGAACGGACACAGTTGACACGGTCGGTACAAAGCACACAACAATACATACATTTATTAACTAATTTAGACGACGATATCGTCCACCGAATGATACATCAATTTCAATTAACACTAAACCATACAAACAACATAACGCAGGGACACACTAAACACACACTAACACACCCAACACACTAGCACATACCCAAGGCGGCGTCGCCAACGCCTGACCTTCCACGTGGGACCCCGGCGCGAAGCCCGCGGTGCCGAGCACCGGGGGGCCCACGCGACAGACAACCGTTCGCGGCAGCCGCCACGCGCAGAAGAGACTCGCTCAATCCTCGCCCACCACCAAGGCCCGCCTTCCGCCAGGGGCCACCGCCGGCGCTACCATTCTACCGACAGTGGTACTCAAAGCGAACACAATGCCATCTATCGCCCGGCGGTGGTCCCCACCGAAATAAAGCCTTGGGGCGAGACACGTGCGCCACGCGGCGCAGACAACTTTACAGGGGGGGTGTCAGCACCCCCACAAGGTACAGACGACATGTGGCAACGTGAAGCGACAGCAGACCTAGACAAAAGATAGACTGCCACTTCAGAAACGGCTGATGACTGAAAAGCTACCCGCTGTTGTATAATGAAGCTTTTTTAGGGGCGAAGCTCCTTAGGATCAAACCATGTCCGCCGTCCACCATAAAAGTCACGATGATGACGATGACGCTGACATCAAAGAAGAACAAGCACGCTCTGGACCACACATTTTTTTTCTGCCATCATGGCACAATATATGCAAGGTATACCTAGTATACGCCATTAAGATGACAATGAATAATAAGCACATTCCAGACCACACATTCTCTTCCTTCCTGGCCCTTATGACGACCAATAAAACAACATTGCATGTACTGTACACACGAGTTATCACTCATTTTCATGTTCAAGAGTGGACAATGTACGGAGGAATCGCGGTTACCCGAATGATCCCCTCGAGCTTCGCCCACTCATCCTCATTCACTTCGTGGATATGCTGTGATTTTCTTTTTCTTTGTACTACCTTATGCTTTTATTATGTACTGTTACCATGAGCGTAGGTAAAACCTTGTCTTTTGAGATGCAAATCCGTGTTGCATGTTGCGTTGCGGTAAGGCGGATGTGGGGGTGCTGGTAGAGCTGCAGTGTGGCTTGGGGGGGGGGCAAGTGCAGGAATAGCTGGAAAGGATGGGCGAGTGCCCCCCCCCCCCCTGCGGACGCCGATGGTCCCTGAAAGCCAATGATGTGGTGAGATAGGGGACCGTTACAATACGGCATGCGTAATAGCACACAGGCCGCTGGCCTTTGCAGAACTACAAGATTGATTGATTGATATGTGGGGTTTAACGTCCCAAAACCACTATATGATTATGAGAGACGCCGTAGTGGAGGGCTCCGGAAATTTTGACCACCTGAGGTTCTTTAACGTGCTTCCAAATCTGAGCACACGGGCCTACAACATTTCCGCCTCCATCTGAAATGCAGCCGCCGCAGCCGGGATTTGAACCCGCGACCTGCGGGTCAGCAGGCGAGTACCTTAGCCACTAGACCACCACGGCGGGGCCAGAATTACGCGGCGTTACGCGCGACTTTCTAAGAACATACCCATGCTTAGTTAAAAAAGAAAAAGAAATTAGCCTATTACACTTCGTAAATGAAAAACTGGGCAGAGCAATTGCCTCTGATTCCGCAAGCTTAGACACACATCTTTTTTACAACATCCTAATCCGAATACTGTTTTTTTTCTTTTTGCACAAATACTCGAAACATCTCTAACTTATACCAGCCACTGACCAGCTACCCTCTGTTATGCCTGCGAGTCCACAGCGAACGTCCATGCCTCTGAAAAAGGCAATCTGTGTCAAGGCCAGCCCGCGAGACCACCTGACGCGAACAACTCAACGGCGTCAGCACGCGGCGGTGCCTTTTTGCAGCGCACGTGCAGTGAGTCACCTCAGCCAGCGAGCCCGTCGAGCAAGCAACCGGCGCTTTCCTGTCTGGCGGGTCTGACGCAATGCCTGGCGACGTCACTCGTCCTTGGGTGCAGCCACCTGCAGCGCAGCCTCTCTAGATTCGATGAGAAAGAATGAAGCGGCCAAGCGGCGACCCCATTGGAGGAGTCTGACCTCACGACCAGCGGCGCTTCTGGTTGGACATTTGGTTATTCAAAGAATCCACCCGGTGCATATAAAAGAAACCCTGCGGCGCGTCGCGAGCAGCAGATATGTGTGTTGCAGTTGAGCTATGTGTTAGCAGATTCATTTGAGAGCAGACCTATGTGTTAGAGAGGAGAGCTCGGCTCTTCGGGTCTCTAAGCTGTCGGACCCAGTGCCGAATTTGTAACGCCTCTTTATATATGCTGTACATAAACCTTGTTTAATTGACCGTCGTCTCGTCCGCTCGTCTATCAGTTCTGCGCAGAAGCAGTCGCGAGCTGAGAAACCTACGCTACCTAACGGCTGGTGACCTTTCCGGCGGATATCGAAGCAGTGGCACCTTCGGGACCGTGTTGACGTCGCCGTCTTTCGAAACAGTGGTTGTAGCGGTGAGATTCGTAGCGCTCTTCGTAACGTCGTCGGAGGCGCGCTTCGCAACAGTGGTTGGCAGCTGCGGGATCGGCCGGCGTCCGCGACATCGATGCGGTGAGTGCCTGATGTTTTCCCCTCAGTTCACCAGACTACTTTAGCTCAGGTTATAGTAGTTCAGAGAAGGGCTGTGTGAAGCATTAGAGTGAGCTTTGTTCGTTTCAAGCAAAGTCGAAGTGCTTTGAAACCAAAGTTAATGCGGAGGGGGTAAACACGGGAGTGTTAAAAATTGCTTGCGCGTCTTGCTAGTAAACTTATAGTGGGTACGGCAAGTAAATTCTTAACAGGGGCAAACAGCAAGAGGCTAGCGTGAACGATGGAGAACCTTAAAGTGAAGGAACTCATCGAAATTTGTGAGGAACTCGGCATTACTTTGAGCCGTGCGAAACGAAAGCAAGCGATCCTTGAGATCATGAAGGATGAGGGAGTGTCGGCTGAGGAAGTTGATGAGGCCTGGGTGGATATCAAAGCACGCCGCGAGGAGGCTGAAAGGTGAGAAGCTCGCGAACGTGAAGAAGCTGAAAGGCGAGAAGCTCGCGAACGTGAAGAAGCTGAAAGGCGAGAAGTTCGTGAAGAAGCTGAAAGGCGATAACGCCGCGAGGAGGCTGAGAGACAGGAGCGCCTCGAGTTGAAACGAATAGAATTGGCAATCCTACAGTGTTCGCAGGCGCGTAGCGTAGCTTCTTTGACGATTTAGGTCAGCGGTTATAGAATTCGGGACCAATTAACACCGTTCGTAGTAGGCGAGGACATGGCGAAGTATCTCGTCAAGTTTGAACACGTCTGTGAGCGAAATGCTTTGGAGCGGTCTCTCTGGGCGCAGAACCTGTTAGCTGTTCTTCCCGGCGAAGTGTCCGATGCGAGAACTTGCTTGTCGAGGGAAGCGTTTGGGAGCTATGACGAGGTTAAGGAAGTGCTCTTGAGATGTTATAAGTTGTCACCTGAGGCTTTCAGGCAAAGGTTACGGTATGCTAAAAAGGGGAATGAGTCACACGTTGACTTCGCATTTCGTCTTAAAGCCGATTTAATTGAATGGCTCTAGGGCGAAGGTGTTTATGACGACCGCGATAAAGAGGTGGAATGCGTTGCATTGGAGCAATTCTACCGCTGCATCGAGGAGGATGTCAAACTTTGGCTGCAGGATAAACTTGGTGAAATACAGCTAAACAAGGCAGCAGAGTTAGCAGAGGAGTATTATACTCGCCGAAAGTCGCATAGCAGGGCAGTTCGTGTTGAAAAGGATGAAAGGAAAGAGGGCTTTCCAAAGAAACCTGATCAACGGAAGCCGCGAATATGCTACAACTGCAGAAAGAAAGGGCACATCGCGATAAACTGTAAGCAAAAGTTTGCAACTATCCGAGATCGGAAAACAAACGGAAGCCGCGAATCTGCTACAACTGCAAAAAGGAAGGGCACATCGCGATAAGCTGTAAGCAAAAGTTTGCTTTTGCAACAATCCGAGAATCGGAAAAGAACATGCGGTTGTTAAGGCCGTATCTCCAAAAAATTAGTGTGAATAGGAAGACGTGTCGAGCACTTAGAGACTCAGCGGCAACCATGGACGTTGTCCATCCTTCATTGGTGTCTCCGGATGACTTTACAGGAGAATGCGCGTGGATCAGGCAAGTCGCCGAGGAGCAGAGTGCTTGCTTACCAATCGCCACAGTTGTCATTGAAGGCCCGTTCGGTAAGCTTCGCACCGAAGCCGCTATGTCTGCCGCGCTTCCCGATCGTTTTCCTTATCTTTTCTCCAACAACTCAGAGCAGCTTCTCAAAGAGCAGGGTAAATCGTTCTTCCCCAACTTAGTGTACATGGCCCTCACGCGATCGCAAGCGCGGAAGCTTTCGCAGGAGCTTGATCTTGTTCAATGCTGTGAACCTTCAAGTGACCTTGGCGGCGTGCCGACGGAACCTCAGAGAAGAAATTTTCCGTGTGAGTCATGTGAGCAGTCACTCGAGCGGCCAGTCGCCGAAGCGACCAGCGCGGTTTCCGTAGCAGGGGGAGACGACATGGCGCCATTGAATCAGAGCGAGAGGGCTGCAACGCTCTCGCCTGTAGCGGAAAGTTGGAGTGATCTGTCGAGGGTTGATCGAGAAACGCTCATTGGAGAGCAGCGTGAGGACCTCTCGATTAAAGCGCTAGTGGAAAGCCACATGAACGCTGCACAAGTGTTGTCGAAGGAGTACCACGACAAATCGGTGAAGAAGCGCGCTTTTGAAGTAGGCAGTCAGGTAATGCTGCCGCGGCCGTCCAAAAAGAACAAGCTTGAAGTTCATTGGGAAGGGCCCGACAAAGTAATATCGAAGCTTTCTGATACCAATTATGAAGGGAAATTAGGAAGGCAGCCGAACAAAATTTACCACAGTAACTCGACGAAACCATACGTTCTGCGTCAAGCGGCCGTAAATATGCTTTGTATTGCTTCAGAGGAAGAGGGAGCAGAAATTTTGAGTTTTAGTGATGTGATCGAAAGGGGATCGGAGGTAATCTTGGAGCAGTTCAACCTAGAGCCTATGTTAAGTGAAGTCCAGAAAAAGGACCTGAGTAGAAATGTTCCTTTTTATGAGAAATCTGGACTCCCCTATTGTAGTTACACAGATGTGCATCGTCGCAAGTGCGAGCAGCCCTTAGTACCGCATAGGTAACGTCGCCTGAAAGTGGCCGGTTACTGAAATGGAGCATGATGCTCCAACAGCTCAACTTACACTCTAAAAAAAGGGGGAGCGAGAATGGAGAAACGGGCTCCGTTCCTCCTTCGGCCCAGCGACTTCCTCCCTTTCGGGCGCTTTACCCGTCGCGCCCTCTCGCGGCAAGGACCAAAGGAGCAACATTCCTCCTTCAGCGTTCAAGTTTCTCCTCAGTCACAGGGGTCTTGCTCGCGCGCATGCCCACGCCAAGCCTATATCCAGCCGCGACCAGTCGCGAGCGATTGCTTTTACCTAAGATTCTTGTAAGCAATGCAGGAGTGACGTTTTACTTTGTTTTATTAGTGTAGAGTAAAAGCCTCTCTTTTTTTATCGTCAGGCACTCGCACGATGCTCCGCACACTTCCATGTGTGTCTCGTTTTGTTTCATACTACCAATTTGTCACGAATACAAGGAGCTCTTCTTCCCAAGCAGTCTTGCTTTATCGATTACCTTAGAGTGTAAAAAAATAATGAATTTTTCGGTGTCAACATGTTGGTAAGCCCACGCATTTTTAGTTTCGCACGGCACCAACAGCACTCATGAATTCAACGAGGCGCGTAAAAAAGCATCACACTTATTTTTTCAACATCCTAGGAAACCTGATACCACTCTACAGTCCATGCGTGAAAGTAAGATCATATACAATTGATAGAGTTATACGTGCCACTACCGCCATATGGATGTTCTTTGCAGTTTGCCCCCATTCGAATACGGCCGCCGTGGCTGGAAGTCGAACTTGCGTCCTCAAGCATAGTCACACGACACCCAATAAGGCTATGCTACCACGGCAGGTGAAAGCACAAAGGGAAACAGGCTGCGAAGTTTCACCGAGAGTTTATTCGCCAGACTAGATTACAACCATCAGAAACTTTTTAAACATCATCATAACTAAACTTTTGGGAAAAGTGAACCAATGACTTCTGTAGGTTAAACCAAATTCTCAATCGCTTTCGTTTTGAATTGCCCATGCCAGCACTAAGAAGTAGGAAGGAATTATGCACGCGAGCAGTATGCCTTTCTCGTCCATGATTCTCCTTTGTCGTGATAAGCTCAACACAGAATGCACTTCTACTAACAGCTGTGCACAGCAAGTAAGTACTAACGGTCACTCACCTTTGTGAAAAGAGTATTCCGAATCCAGAGTAATAACCACCACAGCCACAGCGCTAACAACAAAATTGTGGCACGCACTATGATTACAAGTTGACACGCGAGGCGAATCGCGAGAGGCATCTGAAGCAGAAAAGTATGCAGGCACAACATTCTATAAATTTAGAGTAAACTTGCGCACTACAGCGATAGTTCCTCCACTCAAGTATTAGAGCCGCCGCGGCGCCAACAGCCACTGTCATAGCTCACGAAAAAATACCATCGAATGCGAGGTCATCGCTTATTTCTCTCGCAAGGCCCGCGTTGTAACGTACGTATACACTGCTAGGACGGTCGTTACCGCATCAAAAACATTGTCATTGAAGGGTTAGTGGTGTACTGTATCCATGGCTAACGGTCACACTTGTGGTACGCACGTAAAAAGAATATAAGCAAACGTTAAGACGAAACAACTAAACGAGGTCGACGTGACCACAAAACACCTACCGTGCACGACGGAGACAAAGTTTGGTCTGCATGCTGCGCCCTCTCCAAGTAACAAGACGAAAAAAAAACGTGACCTCCGAATTGGCTAACGCGCGACAAGTGTTTGCACTCTCGGAGGCTTCAAGAAAAAAAAGTAACTGTGGCAGTGGTCGACAGATGGCGCAGCGTTCGGAATGCCGTGCATGGCTTGGGGGTATCCGCCTTCGTGAAAACTTGATAAGCTCTAGTAATCGGTCCGTTAATTATTGTGCAACCATTAATAAACATAGGTTTGTCTAAGCATCAGATACAATATATTTACGTGTGCGCATGTTGTGGTATTGATACAAAACGTGAAAAAAGTGTAAGAAAACCTACTTGTAACCTGTGCCACTCTGTTCAGTCGAAATTCATCGCTATATAAGCTGGTGCGCTTTCATAGTGGGGTGTGAGTAAACACGTCGAGGTGTGGGCCATTGCTGTGAATGGTAGATTGTGCTCTTGTTGCGTACTTGTTAGCGTATATGTTAGTGTTCTTGTTGCGTACTACATATATACTATGTGACCATGTGTGCATGTGTAGCTATATGGATTGCATCAGCACATATTAGGCTTCCGGTGATTGTGACTAATCCTGAATGGGTTGACGCATAAACAATCCGCAAGGGAGCCGTGATAGTGAGTAATAACAACGTACGTCGCGGCAAGCAACTTTTTTTAGTTTCGTTTAGTCCCTCTAGATGGCGCTAGCTACCACCTACTTCTTTGCTATGACGCTCTCACACCTCCAGCTACTTATATAACGTTGAACATCTATCTATCGAAGCTGCACTACCGTGAGTCGGAATGGTTTCGCTGCGAACGAGTCTACGGTTTAGAGGCACATCTCGTGACCTGCGGACCCGTAAACGCATGGATAACTTCGCAACGCTATGTGACTCTGCGAGAAATAAATACAGCAAGCCTAGCGTGCACTCTTGAGGTGAGGGCTCTGCAGAATCTGTGTCTTTCGGAGTGAACGCGGCTTCGCTGACCGAACGAAACGTACTTGCTCCGTCGTTCTCTTTCGCGATGTGTTCACCGCCACAGGTTCGTCTGCTTGTTTTTATAATCATTTCGTTCAATATCAAGCTCAGCGGGACCGTTTTTTGTAACTTTCAGTGCCGTGTACTCCTTACCAGTCGAGAATCGTTGTGTTTGCTAAGCCTACTCGCTTCGCCGGGGGGCAGCCATGTTGATTTTCATAAGGAGGAACGTGTTTCTCCTTGGATGAGGGAGCAACGTTTCTCTATTTAAAGACGAACATTAGGGACATCGCCGTTCCTCCCTAAATGGAGAGAACGTCACTCCATTTTTTAAAGAGTGTAGACGTTCGCTACAAAAAAAAAGGAAAGCAAAGCGCTAATGCAGACGCATTGAGGCGTTCGTTTAGCTAGTACCTTCTCCACCTTTCGGTTTCTCGCTAGCGATTTCGGGCAAAATTTTGACCTCATCACGACCTCAGCTGAGCGCTGTCGTCCAGAATGAGCTTAAGGAGCCAACTTTATGTTCTATTCTAATTCGTTAGGTTATTGTACGTGTAAAAATTTGAGTTGTCATTTTAAGAGTCTTGTGTCCCACATGTGCCTCTTGATGTAGAGGGAACGAAATTCCGATAGACACGTAGCTAGGTATATGTTGTATACTATACTTTGTCTGGTGTTCTGTCGGGTGACCGAGGGCGCTTGCTTGTGTCGTGTGTTGTCTGTTGTGAACCGTTCTTGACAAGTTGCAGAACCATTGACAAGTGATGAAACCAAAGATTGTCCGAGGAGACGAGCGAAGCTGGTCGACAAGTTGTGGCGACAAGCCAGTGGAGCTGGGATCCGTCCTCAAGAATGCGATGTGTTCCCGGAACAGAGTCTGGAGCTGCATTCTCCCCACGGCCCTGGAGGCAAACCTGGAAGGACCTGGCGAACGAACGCGCCTGACATTCGAGCCACGTGGAAGCAGCTCGTCTTTCCGGCGCATTGTCTGGCGGAGGGTTGCTGTTATGCCTGCGAGTCCACAGCGAACGTCCATGCCTCTGAAAAAGGCAATCTGTGTTAAGGCCAGCCCGCGAGCCCGCCTGACGCGAACAACTCAACGGCGTCAACACGCGGCGGTGCCTTTCTGCAGCGCACGTGCAGTAAGTCACCTCAGCCAGCGAGCCCGTCGAGCAAGCAACCGGCGCCTTCCTGTCTGGGGGGTCTGACGCAATGCCTGGCGACGTCACTCGTCCTTGGGTGCAGCCACCTGCAGCGCAGCCTCTCCAGATTCGATGAGAAAGAATGACGCAGCCCAGCGGCGACCCGCATTGGAGGAGTCTGACCTCACGACCAGCGGCGCTTCTGGTTGGACATTTGGTTATTCAAAGAATCCACCCGGTGCATATAAAAGAAACCCTGCGGCGCGTCGCGAGCAGCAGACATGTGTGTCGCAGTTGAGCCATGTGTTAGCAGACCCATTTGAGAGCAGACCTATGTGTTAGAGAGGAGAGCTCGGCTCTTCGGGTCTCTAAGCTGTCGGCCTCAGTGCCGAATTTGTAACGCCTCTGTATATTTGCTGTACATAAACCTTGTTTATTTCACCGTCGTCTCGTCCACTCGTCTATCAGCTCTGCGCAGAAGCAGTCGCGAGCTGAGAAACCTACGCTACCTAACGGCTGGTGACCTTTCCGGCGGAGTTCGAAGCAGTGGCGCCTTCGGGACCGTGTTGACGTCGCCGTCTTTCGAAACAGTGGTTGTAGCGGTGAGATTCGTAGCGCCCTTCGTAACGTTGTCGGAGGCGCGCTTCGCAACACCTCCAAATAAAGAAGAAAGGCATCGATGGAATGGGCGTCAGCAGGGAGCTGCAAAAGGGACACCCGCCCCCTTCAAGCCTCACGAACGCTTGCCCTCACCCAAGCTGCCCAAGGGCTCTCCTGTTCCCCAGCAGCGATACAACATAGGCTCGCAGCCCTCAAAACAACGCCGAACTGTTTGCTCCCCCTTCCTCTCTCTCTCTCTCTCTCTCGCCCCGCAAGGCCGACGCAAGCAGCGTCTGCTAGTAAAAACCAACCAATCGAGCTGCACAAGCGTTCACCGGCCACCCCGTATATATGTAGGTGCTGGACCACACATCAGCGTCGCACCACTCTTGGGAAGGCAACACTTTTTCTTCATTCAGTAAATGAAAATAACAAAGACGAAATAACAATAACTCATTCTCAAACCGTACCGAATTACGCAACATTCGAACGATATCCCCACCACTCTGCGACACACTTACTCGAGTTCCCTCGTGGGAAGATGCGGGTGGCATTTTTTTTTTCGGTTTAATTGTGCAGTTACTACTGAAAGCATTTTAGAGTGTGCTGCTATCTCTCTTTGGACACCAGCACTTCTGAAATACGGAGGCAGTTATCAAGTATCGTTGTGCAGTTATACGCACGACCAAGCGACCACACCTGAAGCGTCACCTGTGAGCACCGGAATCGACGCCAGAAGACTCTGACTGAGGGGCGAGCGTTGCGAAAGCAGAAAGTATTAAAGGTGTTACTCACGGTTTTTTGAAGTCGGAACTTTGGCGTAAACCTGGGTGGACCACAAAGAAGTCACCGTTAGTCAGTGCCAAAGCTTGTCTCATTTGGTTCTTTCTGATTTGCACTGAACTTTATACCTCAGACATTCTGTACCAGCCGAACCAAAGTATAATTGAAGTTACCTGAGACATTAGCTGACGCTAACCACAACTGACCACGCGTTAATGGAATTACCGAGTCAAATGTACCAAGCATCTCAATTTCTTTCGCCCCATCCCATGCGCTAATGTTGGTAAATTCTCGGAGCCTTGATAGAGACGAAGCCGCAAAGGAAACGTCGTGGGCCACTCTGTTCTTGATGATATTTTCTTAGTTCGTTTAACGCGCAATCAGTAGGTTTGAGAGCCAACGCCCAGGAACGGTCCGCTGTTCGAGTCAAATTACAGGAGCGAAAGCATAGTAAACAAGCGTCGCCGGGGCAACGGTTTTTCGACTACAAAGATGGGGGCTCGCACGCTTGTTAGCGAAGTCACCGTTCCGCAATCACTCACTGCCAGCGCCGAGAGACGAAGAAGGAGAAGTTGGCGGCCTCCTCCTGTTTCACCCTCCCCGCTCCGCATTCTCCTTCTCCAACAGTGACACGAACAGAGCGGTCCTATAGGACAGACCACGAACGAAGAAGACTGAACGCTCGTTTATACGCCTATACGTGCCACCCGCAGGGCCGGCGACTGGGAATTCCGGCAATATAATAAATAAGAGAAGACGAAGACTAGCGTAGATAAGGAAACAGGTGAAAAGCGAGCAAGTGAAAAGAGCATCCTAAGCGGTACTCTGAGATAAACACGTAGCGAAGCGCAGACGCAGGCCAGAAACGAAATGAAAAGATACAGTTGAATCCCGAGAGATTTGAAAAGAACATGGTCTTGTTGCTCTGCGGATTTGTGGCGGGAAAAAAAGGAGAGCGGGGGGGGGGGGGGTGTTGACCGCAGGGTGGAGATAAGGCGAGGGCGTCTGAGATGAACCAGATAGGGAGAAGAAGACACGTGAAGATAAACGACTGCGGCAGCTGAAGAAGTTTAGCGAGGAGTGCGCGCAAAAGACTACTCACGGAACTTCTGAACTGTTTCCGGACATTTAAGTACGCTATCGATCTGCGGTTGTCTCGAAGCGCGGGGTATTATATAACGAACGTAACTTGGGGCATCGTTCGTGCCTTGATTGTATCGGCCGAAAAACGCGGGAGCGAATGTCCTCCAGTGTTCGACTCGAAAGCGGAGAGGTATATACAATACAGACGTCAGACCTGCGCTGAACATTTCCTAACTCCACAGCGAAAGCTGGAGGTGCAGCAGTCTACGAGTCTGTACTAAACACCCTCTGGGCGCCTTATTAGCCAATCGTAATGTCCGCTTTGATTGCCGGATATAAGCGAATAAAAATTACACTGAAGACAGCGAAGGAAAGAGGTGTACAATTAAGGTCTCGTTCTCTCTGTTAGACACAATACTAATGAGATCAAACAGACAATCATGCCAAGTAACGTGTAGGGGAAGTCATTAGATATAACTGTAATGTAAATTACGGCTATCTTAGCAACACGAACACAAAATTCTGAACAAGCTCTTAAAACAATGGCGTAAGTTCGGTGAATATTTGTCGCTTACTCGTACGCAATCAACAACAACAGAAAGATAGATGAAAAGTGAGAGCGCGATAAAGTCCCAGAGTTTCCTAAATACACAATAGAGGGAACTCTGGTGCTATTGTTTATGAGAGCTGCAACGCATAGCGCTTCAACGAGCATGGGAATTATGGGTAGTACTCCAAGTATTTGCCTAGTCTTCGTACTCTACGTTCATTCTGGCTTCGCTGACTTGAAGCTGCCTTGTCACGAAACATCAATCGTCAAATGTTCAGCACTTGCGCTTCACCACATTCACCTTTTAGTATCATCATTTGAAATCAGTTCAAGAAATTCGAAACAGTTTGTCCTTTCGTTCGGTAGAAAACAAAAACACAGAAATAAACAAAGCCACGAGTGCGTTCGCCACCCGCAAGCCCGAAGACTAGACAAATCCATGTCATAACCACAATTCCCGTGGTGCTCCTAAGGTCCCTAGATGAAACAAGTTTCCAAGGTAGCGACACCCTCCCTTTTTCTCCTCGCTTATTTGCCTGAAGCGCCCCCTAGAAGGTTTAAAACTTTCATCCAAAAGCGAATGTTTGGGTTCTGTTGCTACGGTGAATGGATGTAAATGAAACAAAATGGAACGAAATAAGCCGTAGAATAAACAGTTACCTTTATGAACATAAACGGCACAACACAAGAGCAAGCGGGATGTGCGTTACTCAACCGGCAACGTTGTGCAGTTCTATACTTTACACCACTAGCCATGGCGTCTCGCGTAGTACATTTTAGTTCCACGGCCACGGTATTTCGTCCAGTTCTAACTAGTCCACTTCTCCGATTGTGTTTTGTTCGTGCTGTGACACTGTGAACATGCTTCTTGCTGGATCCTGTAAGTGGCCACAGGGCGTGACGTTGTGACGAGTGATTACAACCGGCTTGTGCACACGCAAGAAAAAAAAAACTACGACCAGACTGGTAAGAACACTCGTCCAGCAGCACTGCGATGACGTTTTTTTTTAAATGTGCCCATTTGGACAATTGTGATGCCAAGTGATTCTGATGCGGTGCTGGGAACTTCCTGAAAAGTGAGAGTTCTACTGGGGAGGTGTCTCGAAGCAGCGCGTTTCGGCTCAAGCGGGAACTGGTCAAGAGTAAAATGTTTCTGAATGTGCTTTGATTACAACCTACAGCTGCTATGTATACGTACATACTGTTGGGACTACGGGTCCTGCCGGTCTCGTTCTCGGTAGCTGGCCCCGTCGCAGGATCCATCGTCCAACGATTCAGCGAGAAGAAGCGCCCGAACGAACAACAGAGATTTATTTACACGTGGAGAAGTGGTCAACTGACCCAAAGAGAGAAGAGTGCGTGCGATACAAAACGTCTTCGGCATTTTATAGCGCCACGTTGTTGACACTGGGCGTCTTGTCCGCATCGTCAGCCAATACGGTGTCGCCGGCACCTCGGCCACGAGGGAGGGGAAAACACCTCTCACAACACAAGGAGTCGCACAACCCAACACCATATATGGTCCCGGCGCCCCAAAATGTTACCAAATATGGTCACGAACGCACAGCAGACCCCGTAGCTCTCCCGGCGAGGAGGAACCCGAATGGGGAGGTGGGGGTGGCCGCCACCGCGGGTCACGAACCGGTTCTCCCCCAAACACTTCCTGCTTGGCTCCCCAGGGCCGATCGTAACAGTCTCTCGCGCGGGGGGGTGAAGATCTCGATGGGCTGAGGTTTGCAGCCACTGTCCGGAGAGATCAGCGCCGGCAGTCGGTTTGGTGACGACCGTCTTTGATGAAGTAGAGGGCAACACCTGCTTCATTGTGGGCTCAACAGACGTCACATACGCACATGAAAACACAACTACTCAGCCGGTGAGCGCCGGACAATTCCGCCAAACTCCACCAGGTAATTTTCCCCTTTAACTGATATTAAAGGAAATACACAATTTATTCAAAATGTTACTCACACTTTAAGGTGACATAAAACAACAACACTGGAAGCGCACTGAACCCGAAACCCTGGATAGCCGTGTCTTCAACGTTTTAAAACAAGTACACCTAAAAGAGTAAAAAAAAACAATCACTAGCTCTTGTTAGGTCAGGAAAAAAAATGCCAGAGTTCTCGAGACATCCTCTCGCGTCAGGGGCATCGACTTAAGCCATCAGCGTTGCCATGGAGTACACCCCTTTTGTAGCGTATTTCAAACGTATATTGTTGCAAAACGAGGCTCCAACGCAGCAGGCGGCCGTTCTTAGAGGACATGGTCTGTAGCCAGGTGAGAGGACAGTGGTCCACTTCCACAATGAACTTGCTTCCGGCAATGTAACAAGCCAGTTTCTGGACTGCCCAAACCAAGCACGCACATTCCTTTTCGCTAGCGCTGTAAACCTGCTCGCGAAGGGTGAGTTTCCGGCTAACATAGAGGACGGGATGCTCTTGATCCCCCTCATCCCTTTGACTAAGAACTGCCTCCATGCCTCTATCACTAGCGTCGCATTGGACTATGAAAGGCCTCGAGTAGTCCGGTGAACTAAGCACAGGTTGGCTCTTAACACTCGCTTCATTACGGAGTGAAGCTTTTCTATCGAGTTCGACTGCGGATGGTACACTGAACTGTGCAATAATTTCACGCCACACCGCTCTAGAAAGGTTGTCGTTAAGGCACTCGTGAAAATGGTGCCCTGGTCTGATTGTATCTCGGCAGGAAAGCCTACCCGGGCAAACACGGACAGAAGTGCGTTCACTACTTCCACGGAACTTAGCTCTTTTAGCGGGACCGCCTCTGGAAATTTAGTAGCGGGGCAGATTAAGGTCAGGATGTGACGGTAGCCTGAAGTTGTCTTGGGCAAAGGACCTACTGTGTCAATTACCAACCGACGAAAGGGTTCCGTGATTACGGGTACCAGCTTCATTGGAAATTTCGCCTTATCTCCCGGCTTACCCACTCGCTGACACACATCGCAAGATTTTACAAACCTCTCTACATCTTTAAAGCATCCAGGCCAGTAGTATTCCTGTAAGAGACGATTGTTTGTCTTCTTTACGCCTAAGTGGCCTGACCATGATTCTCCATGCACCAAACTAAGCAAATCCTGACGATACGCCTGAGGTACGACTACCTGGTCAAATTCTACTCCTCGCCTATCTAGATATTTTCGATAGAGTATGCCGCTCCTCTCTTGGAATCTCACATTTCGTTTGGCGATTCCCTCTTTCGAACTGTCCTGGAATTGCTTAAGCGTTGAGTCACCCTTTTGTTCGGTTATTAATGAAGCGGGGCTCACCTGCAGCAGCCGACTGAAATTATCCGAAGTTGGCATGACACACAACTCTTTTGTAGTTCCCAGTACCTGAAATGTGTCACCCTCTGTGCTATCCTCTGTACTACCAGGATTCGGCTTGGGAGCAATGGCAGTCTCTATTTGCTCGGTCAACGAGGCGTAATTGACCCCTTCCAATTCGGGAGGAGGTTCAACGTCGCCTTTAGGAATGGTTGCCTCCGCGACTACGGCTTCTGCAGCCTGTTCTCGCACAAGTCGATTTGTTTCCGTGGTGTCCAACTCGCAACCAGGCCCGTTGTCGATTTGAGGCTTGTTTGCCTCAGTGAATGTTGCTCTCGCAGCCAGCGCACGTGCCTTTGATCTAATCAGTGCCTGCACTATGCCTTCTCCCAACGTTAGACCTTTCTCCTTCAGCATTTGATCTGACTTATTTGAAAATAAGTAAGGATACTGAGGGGGTAGATATGGCGATACCGCGGCTTCCGTTTCCAACGTAGCAAATGCGCCTTTAAGGACAACTTTAGCTACGGGGAGGCACTGACTGTTTGCTTCTACGGCTTGTCTAATCCAGGCACAGTCTCCTGAATACTGTCCGGACTGAACAAAAGACGGATGAACTACGTCCATAGTGGCTGCGGAGTCTCTAAGAACCCGACACTGCTTGCCGTTCACGGTAAGGTCGTACATATAGGGCTCTAACAACTTCATGTTCTCGTCGGCTTCATTTATAGATAAAAAGGCCACCTTTTCTTTTGGGCAGTCTTTCGCGAAGTGCCCTGTTTCGTGGCAGTTGAAACAAGCAGCCGGTTTTCTCGCCTCAAATTTCCTTTTGCTTGCCTCTGCCGACGCCCCATGGTTAGATGAATTGTTTTGCTCACCCTTTTGTGCGAGACTTGTCGGTTGTTTTCTAAACGGCGCCTTATTCGGTCGTAGGAATTTTTCCCTTTTTGGCTCGCTGCTTGCCCCAAGGGCGCGGCGCGTAACGAATTCTTCAGCGAGCTCTGCGGCTTTTGTTACGGTGTTCACGTCTGGTCTATCCTGAACCCAGAACCTCACCTTTTCTGGTAACCTTTGATAGAATTGTTCCAGACCGATACACTAGAGCACCTTGTCATGATTACCATACGCCTTTGCCTCTTTCAGCCACTCCCCCATGTTGGCCATTAACTTGTAAGCAAACTCCGGGTATGAATCATTGCTCTCTTTTACGGCGTTGCGAAATTTTTGTCTGAAACCTTCCGCTGACAACCTGTATTTCTTGAGAAGGCTCGACTTTACCTCACTGTACTCGTCAGCCTCCTCTTTCGTGAGGCGCGCGATTACTTCTGAGGCCTCCCCCGGAAGTAGGGACAACAAGCGTTGAGGCCATGTATCCTGGCTGAAACCTTGCCTTTCGCAAGTTCTCTCAAAGTTGACGAGAAACAGCCCAATGTCCTCCCCTAGCTTGTACGATCTCATTAGGTCCGTCATTTTGAACCTGACCCGCTCTGCTGTACCGGATGCCTCGCTGCCTCCTGCTCTACTATTATGGCTAATCTCTAGCTCGAGGCGCTTCATTTCAAGCTCGTGCTTTCGCATCTTATCTGCCTCGGCTTCTGCCGCTTTCCTTTCGGCCTCCGCCGCCTTTTCTTCGGCCTCGGCCGCCTTTCGTTCGGCCTCTGCCGCTTGCCTCTCCTGAATCTCCTCGACACATTCTGACAGCTCGTCATCCTCCGCCCCCAATGCGAGAATCGCCTCTATCAGCTCTGGCTTTCTTTGAGAGACCGACACCTCCAGATTCAACTCCCTTGCAAGTAGCAACAACATGGACTTTCGCAGGGATTTCAGATTCATGGCTGCTTCCAGTACCGCTGTCTCTGTTCCACAAAGATTCCTGTCCTGCAACTAATTAACCTTGACGGCAACGACAGCTCTAGATATCTGCCTTGCCTCAAGTTTTCCGTTAACTTAGTCTACAAATAAAGCTTCAAAAGCTCTTACACGGAATCCTGCCCTGTCACTGTTAACCTTGACGCCACTGACAGAAAGAGCTTAACCAAGCTATCACACAATTTCTGCCTGACGCAAGTTACCTGTTAACCCAATGACCAAGACAGCCCCTCTCTACCAGCTTTTACTTAACACATAGAGTAAATGCCTGGTAAAATTTAACAGAGAAAGCCGGCACTCACCCAGTTCGCAGTCATGTCTCCGGCGTCGTGCCTCTCAGAAGTGCCGTTCGATTCCCTCTGGAAGTCGATGAGCTCGTGTCCTCCTTCTCCTGTCGTCCCGTTGTTGAACTTCGGGCTCACTCCGTCCAGTGGTCGCTTTCGGGGTTATCAGCATCCCGCTGCTGCCATCCAGTTGTTGGGACTACGGGTCCTGCCGGTCTCGTTCTCGGTAGCTGGCCCCGTCGCAGGATCCATCGTCCAACGATTCAGCGAGAAGAAGCGCCCGAACGAACAACAGAGATTTATTTACATGTGGAGAAGTGGTCAACTGACCCAAAGAGAGAAGAGTGCGTGCGATACAAAACGTCTTCGGCATTTTATAGCGCAACGTTGTTGACACTGGGCGTCTTGTCCGCATCGTCAGCCAATACGGTGTCGCCGGCACCTCGGCCACGAGGGAGGGGAAAACACCTCTCACAACACAAGGAGTGGCACAACCCAACACCATATATGGTCCCGGCGCCCCAAAATGTTACCAAATATGGTCACGAACGCACAGCAGACCCCGTAGCTCTCCCGGCGAGGAGGAACCCGAATGGGGAGGTGGGGGTGGCCGCCACCGCGGGTCACGAACCGGTTCTCCCCCTAACACTTCCTGCTTGGCTCCCCAGGGCCGATCGTAACAATACCCACATGTATTTGTACCAACTGGCATGCACTAGACACGCATTAGACGCGTGCCTGGCGTTTCAATAAAAACCGACAAGTGAACTCGCTTCGCAGATCCGCGTCGACATACGTTGACGGAGTTGCACGAAAGCATTCGCGTGAAATGGTTCATAGTTGCACTTCATGGTGCGCTTCATCTCGGAAAGCACGAGGTAAGTTGAAGAGAGCGAAACCATTTTCTGTTGTTTACGGCAACGCAGCATTGCTGAAAAACGCAGATGTTGCACTGAACGAGCATGGCGAAACAATCTTGGTCAACTTAGCGCACACCGAAATGCTCCTCCTCTTCAGTTTATGTTCTGGCTACGATTTTGTCTTCTGGTCACGGCGAGGATCCAGCTGGAGCCATATGCGCATGCGTACTCGTTTTGAACCTTTTGCATAATAATAAATAACACCACCAGCCATCTGCAAGATCACGTGCAAGTAATGCACCAATTACAGACGCGGATGGCAGAGAAAAAGAGGAGTAATCGAGAGAGTGAGGAGGACGGCTCGAGAACAATGAGTGACGCTACCTTGTTTCATCTAGGGACCTTAGGTGCTCCATGATAGCAGCGCCAGAATCTACTTTAGTTAATTTTAGGAGAGTTTATTGATAAGGTGACTCTGCTTGCACGTTGGGGATGTTGGGTGTCGTAGCATACGTGTCGTAAACAAAATGCTGCGTAAAGCAACAGACAGTGGAGAGAAAAAAACGTAAAGTACACGTACGGGCACGTACATACACACATAAACTGAAACGGCGCTGATACCGAATTCCAGGACGAGTGCCTTCTTTTGATTTATTCCTATAATATCGTTTGTAAAAGTGGGTTACGCATAACCCACTTCGAATTTGAGGAGCCCCTAGGAGGCTCCCGCGGAACGCCCAGGAGTTCCGTGACCCAGTGATAAATTTTCCATCGTTTCGCAACCACCAAGTGACCTAGATGGCGAACGCGAGGTGTGATCGATGTAAAGAACCCTGATTACGCAAGTCCGAGTGTCAATAAGCACGTAACAGTGCATATTAAGAAATGCGCAAGCTGCGAAACAAATTCCGCCAGCGCCGGACTCCTTAAAATGAGCCGCATGGTTCATTTATTCACACATCTCTTTGAGGATGCATTGGGCACGCATGGTGCCATTTGCAACAGCACATGCTTGTGAGCAGGCATTATAGACGCTAGATTAGCTGAAAAATAGGCGCAGTAACGGATGAATCTGGCAGACAACATGCGGCTGGCCTTGAGTGCGACTGTAGTGCCTCACATAGTTTTGTTGGTGCAAAAAAAAAAAGCGAGTTCAATTGCATGTCAGTAAATAGCTTGTTATATATCCTTGCTTTTCAATTTATTGCACGGAAAGCGGGAACCGAATGTGAAATGCTTGCATTAAATAGGGAGAGGGTACCTTGGCACTGAATTGGAGCTTAGCAGGGTTCCCTGGAACCAATATGCTTGCGATCCGCTGTATTACTCTAAATGGGCTTCATGGGGGCAAAACACTTTAATTTGGGAATTCACAACTGTGATGATCTAAAACTACAATTGAGTTCAAACTACGGTTCCAGAGAGATATATTATAGGGAGTAGTATCTCATTCGCAAGCTTAATGCTGTTGAGAACAGGTGCAAACGTATGAAAAGAAATTTATGAGTCCACCCGATAAAGCAGGTAAACAATTACAACCTAACCTCTAACAACTTTAATGATCTTAGCCGTGAAATTGTGATCTTCGGTTGCTGCTCACGTGTGATTTAACTCTTGCTGAAATACAATCGAACGATTATCTTCAACAGCAGGGGAGTCATGATCAGGGGCTAAACCGTTGCTTTGTAAGAGGTTGCAATGCGCTAAACAATGCCGGGGTAGTGGGAATATGTGGTAGTTTTGGAATATACACTACTGACTATTACTCGAATCTAATACCGCGTATTATAAACACTGAATATCTTCGAGAGCGTACCTGTTCAGGATGGACGAGGCGAATGATGGAGAGCGGGGCGAAGCATCCGCCCGTCCATTTGTTCTTGCTTCCGTCCGTCCATGCGTCCATCTGTGTGACCATCCGCACGTCCATCCGCCCGTCCATGTGTGCGTCTGTTCGTGCATCCGCACGTCCATCCGCGCGTCCATCCCTGCGTTCGTCCATGCGTCCATCTGTCCGTGCAGCCATCCGTGCGTCCGTCCATGCATCTGTCTGTGCGTCCATTCGTCCGTCTAGTCAACACTCCAAGTACCACCATCTCGCATATTTTCATCATATATTCCCCATGTAGAAGCGCCACCATTCAGTGGACATTCGAAG
This sequence comes from Rhipicephalus annulatus, assembly GCA_013436015.1. Lineage (NCBI taxonomy): Eukaryota > Metazoa > Arthropoda > Arachnida > Ixodida > Ixodidae > Rhipicephalus > Rhipicephalus annulatus. The sequence continues at coordinate 107,994 of WOVY01014566.1, read as the reverse complement.
GACTAAACGAGAGGTGGCACACGTACACTTTCTTACGGCTTGCGCTTCGGGTCCACTTCCCACCTTTAACCACCTCGAGTTCATGGTATGTACTAGTTCACTGTATTCATGGCACTGTGGCCCAACGCTCGCTAAACATTTCAAAAACCAAGGAGGTTACGCCCAGCGAGTATAACGTAGGAACCCTTTTTTGTCAGATAGTGATCAATGTACATGCCTATGGCTGCTAATGGGGAATGAAAGACAGAAGAATTCGGCTTTCAGTTAACGCGCACAGTGCGATTTTTTTTTTTGTTCAGCAACGCACACAAGAAATCTCTCACCGGCGCCACCTTGCAGGTCAGAGCGTTAGACATGTTATCCACTACTACGAGGGAAGAGCGGGTGCCGCTTTAAGGAGCTTCGCCCCAAAAACAGGAAATTTGCTTCCTGGAAGGGCGCATGTGCAACGCGTGACTTGGCCCGTGCTGCTTGCATTGACGGCAGAATGGTGACGTCCCTATCAGTATTATTTTTTTGTATGTGCCTAATTTTTTATGTCACTTGTTTAGAATGAAATTTTCAGTTTAGATATAATGACCGTCCGATTGATTGATTGATTGATTGATTTGTGGGGTTTAACGTCCCAAAACCACTTCTGATTATGAGAGACGCCGTAGTGGAGGGCTCCGGAAATTTTGACCACCTGGGGTTCTTTAACGTGCACCCAAATCTGAGCACACGGGCCTACAACATTTCCGCCTCCATCGGAAATGCAGCCGCCGCAGCCGGGAATCGAACCCGCGACCTGCGGGTCAGCAGCCGAGTACCTTAGCCACTAGACCACCGCGGCGGGGCATAATGACCGTCCTGTCTATTGTCTGTTCTCGTTTACTTGCACTGCATTGTGTATTTAAAACCAACTGTTCTTTTATTTGTTTCAGTGCTAATGCAAACGCGCGCTCCTCAACAGGAGCAATCAGTCCAGCTTAGTTCATGGAGTTGTCGTGATGCGGCGCTACATGAGGAGTAGCACTGCTTGCGTCACACTTGCTTCCGAGCACTTACCCCCGGAAACGTGAAAAACGTCATTCCCACTACAATACCAAATGTCTGTCAGATTTGTTCCTTCGTGCTCCTTCTTTGTGGCTAGAAGCAATGCAACCGTTGCATCACGGCGCTCTTAAAGTCCTAGCATGCAGTATCGTTGCCCTGACGCTTCACCATCGGTTTCCCTATAGCGCCACGAACGGCGACACGCTATATCAAAACAACGTATCTTTCGACAGAGCCAGCGTGAGCGCCAACATTGGGAACACGAGGAATGCAAGACGCCGCCTCGTGGATCTGCACACAAATGAACGAAAAATTACTTCACATGATTTCCGTCGTGGGCCACTACGTGGTGGTTTCTCTCCCCCATGACTGCTAAGAACACGCTAAGGCTTGGCGATGCGCGAGAGTAAGAAAGGGCTGGAGGAGAGGGTGGTGAACTGATGGATCGGGCGCATGTAGCTGGCATCGAAGAGATAAGAGGAGGCGCTGTTAAAGCATTACACCAGTCTCGCTTTCTATCTAGATCACACCACCGCTCAGCCTTTGTCACTGATTCGTTTCATTTCCCCCTCCCGCTCTCGAGTTGAAAAACTGCTCCGAATTCTTCAGCTGTCCGAGTATTCGCCCCGGCCGGTTACGTATGCATTCGCACGTTGTGGAGGCGAGGGTCGGAGTTTGGAGCGGCAACAGCTCTGCGTCGCCAGAGAGGCAGCTGCCAGGGGCGCCGAAGGTGACACGAGGGTGTGATGGAGCGCGAAAGGCACGCCGTATATAGGACGCGGGTGAATGCCCGGAAACTACACTCTTTTATGTCGCACCGTGATATCGTCAATCGCGCCAGCTGCGGGATAAAGTCGTTTTCCTTGTCGGTTTATTCACTGCGACCGAACGAATAAGGCTGTATGGCGCGCAGCCTGCAAAATGTGAGATAACCATTGGAAAACTCTTATTACACGTGTCTCAACAGATGAAGAGAGGGAGAAAAAAATACAATGGAAGGCGGAAGGGTCCACCAGACGCACTTGCGGTTTACAACACTGCACTGGGAGACGGGACAAATGGTCGAAAAAGGGGGCAGAGGAAAAACAATTGCCCGCAGCTTCCCTCGGGGGAACACTGAGGAGGATGCGGAGCATATAATTAGTTAACGGGGTGTTAAAGTGCGACTTACTTGGGTCGATGGCTAAATTGGTTAACGTGGTTGTGAAATGGGGTGTTAAATTGCGACTTACTTGGGTCGATGGCTAAATTGGTTAACGTGGTTGTAGGAGGGGGTGGTAAATGAGTGAACACATACACACGTATGCGAAAGGGCGGCGCTGGTCGAAGGGACGTCGATCATTGTGTTTGTGGATTCGTTGGAATTCATTTCACCGCGACCTTGGACGTCGACGCGCCGTACAAACCAACCGACGAGCGGCAACTGAGCGAGCGAGCGCCGACCTTGAGTATATATACAGCGCGACGGCGCATGAACTGTCAGCTGTTGAATGTTCTCGAAGCGCGACGGCGCATGCGCGTCCACTGGAGAATCAGGAGAATTGTAGAATGTTCTCGAAGGGGAGAAGCGCGCGCGGCACAGATGGTTGGTGACGGTGCATGCGCGCGTCAGCTGTCGAATGTTCGAGAAGGGGGAGAAGCGCAACGGCGCATGCGCACGCGTCAGCTGCCGATGTTCTCGAAGCGCGACGGCGCATGTGCGCGCGTCAGCTGCCGATGTTCTCGAAGCGTGACGGCGCATGCGCGCTACATTATACAGCTAGCGAATGTTCCTGAAGAGGAGAAGCGCACGCGGTGTGTAGAGGAGGAAGGGTGCACAGATGGTGGAGGAGTGAAGCGCGCGCGGTGTGTAGAGGAGGAAGGGATGCACAGATGGTGGAAGAAGGAGGAGGAAGCTTGCGGACGGCGCCGCACTACAAGCCTCGAGTATTAGATGCTCCGCATCTAAAATCACAGCATATCCATGGAGCCGGGATGATGAGTGAGGCGAAACGTCTATTCATGTGTCCATCCGTCAGTACGTCCAAACGGACGGGTGGATGGACCGACAAATGCACAGACGCATGGATGGATGAATAGAAGCACAGACGGATGGATGATTGATTGATTTGTGGGGTTTAACGTCCCAAAACCACCATATGATTATGAAAGACGCCATAGTGGAGGGCTCCAGAAATTTCGACCACCTGGGGTTCTTTAACAGACGGACGGATGGACGGATGGGAGCACTGACGAATGAATGGACGGGCGAACGGACGGACGCATGCACGGATGGACGCACGGACGGAAGCTTCGCCACACTCATCATGAATAACTCCGTGGATGTGCAGTGAAAAAACTAACACCATCTAGTCACGTTATTTCCAAGGAAAAATATGTGTCTATGTATATATTTGTATGTCCAAAAATAAATAAAAAAAGCTCTCATTTATCAGTTCAGAAAAAATCACTCACAACGCCATCTATTGAGCAGCTCATAAACTAGATTTAGCTACATACTACTACTACTACTACTACTACTATTACTACTACTACTTCTACTACTACTACAGACGAGGAAACGACCCGTGGCCTAAGGAGTTTCTCGCTCCTAAAAAGAAGCATGCACAAAATCATAAGCACACTTGAGGAACACAGGAATTCATAAGCTGGTCGCAGCACTGTGGGAGCTACGGGGCTGCTTAGCCAATAGTAAGAGCGGACACTCTTAACGATGTATTAATCCGCGCTCCGTCGTCTACTCGGAGTTGCCATAGCCCGTGCGCTCAAGAGCAAACCTCATAAGCGCGAAAATGCACGCGACAGCGACGAGCGACGCTATGAGCGACGAAACAGGGCGTTCGCGCGACGTGTCGCGTACTCATTTTCGCGCGATCGCTCGGTTCTCCAGATTTGGAAACCGTCGCTCATCGCCCGGAAGTGCTGGGCTCAAGCAGCCAATAGCGAAAAACTGGAAAAGACAAAGACTACGTAGGTGCACGTGACCCTGCCCGAGTCACGTGCGCAACAAGAAATAACGCAATGTTTATTACGCATGTGCATATAAAAAGTGCTGCAAGGCACTCATAAACACTTTCCGTTTCATTACACAACAATATATCTCATTTTTAAATGGCATACCGCTCGCTACGCGGTTTTCTTGGTGCGAGTAGACGGCCTCATGCCAGCAACAATGGAATTCGCTCGCCGAAGCCGTCGCGTGAATGAGGTTTGCCTGCGCAAGCGACTGATCGCGCGAAGACGATCTACGTCGCGTCGTTCGTCGCTGTCGCGTGCATTTTCGCGCTTATGAGGTTTGGCCCTCATTCTTCAGGCGAATAGAGCGAGCCCGCGGCAGTAACCAAAGCACTTCGTGTTGAGCAAAAATGGCAGCGCTGAAAAAAAAAGCAGCATGTTGGCACCAGTTAAAACTGGTTCTAAGCGTCTCGAAACTATTAAGTCGCCGTCGTGAGCTGTGTGACCCATAAGTTGTCAAGCAACACTTGCGTTTGCGTTATAACTGTGACCTGATAATTCGGCAGCAATGTACAAGCGTCTATTCGCACAGTCTTCAAGATTAATTATCGAATTTTTTAGGCCAAGGCTCAGCAGATGTGGCTGTACAGACAAGTCGTCTCAATAATAAAGAAAGAACGCATGCTTTGTGCTCAGCATAAGATTGCGTGAAAAGATATTCGATTTCACCATTAACTTCACTGACAGGTCAACGTGAAAGAAACAAGCGCGTGCGAAATGATAACGCTTTAGCGAATGCAAAGCCCATTCAAAAGCGGATAATAGTGCCTCAAATATTGTTTATTAAAGTCGTAGTGCCATTCGCACGGCAGCTGCAATTAAGCGTACAAGTGTTACAGTATGTATGTATGTATGTATGTATGTATGTATGTATGTATGTATGTATGTATGTATGTATGTATGTATGTATGTATGTATGTATGTATGTATGTATGTATGTATGTATGTATGTATGTATGTATGTATGCACGTATGTATGTATGTATGTATGTAAGTTTTGTGACAATCGCGTGCTAGTGTATGGGCGAATTCACACTGGACTATCCACGCAACCCCCCGGAATCTGTTGTGTGCGATCTTTACGACCTGAATTAACCCTTGCACATAAATATCAATAAGGCAATATGGCACGCACGCATCAAGTTCACGTACAACGTGCTTGAAATCTTGCCGTAGAAGCTAGGCGCCACCTACGAGTCCCTGCACTAGATGTACAGCAACGGCAGGTTCCACGAAGCGAGAATGCTTGCAGCCAGGGGGGAACCAGACAAACGAATAAAAAATAATATGCAAACGATAGAGAAAAATAAAAAAGGAAGGAAGGAAGGAAGAAAGAAACAAAGAAGAAAAGAAAGAAAGAAAGAGGCAGACCTGTCAGCATTCCGCGCCACGCCATCGCATTTGTCGGCGACGCGTCGTGTAACCGCTAACGAAGATGGCGCATAAATCGCTAACGGCGTCATCGTTAGCGTGACGGGCGCCCTCTGTGTTGAGGTCGCGAAGGCGGCCTCATCGCCTTTGGATTAATACGCACGCTTGCGTACCGCGTTCTAGGTGCTCCTGTCAGTCCTGATGCCACTTCGTACGTGAGTCGGCGTTTAGCTCACATACCTCCGTCTGGACTTACGCTATAGGCCGCATTTCATGGGCGAGGACCACTCCTATTTCGGCCAGCGGAAGTATACGCACCGAACCGTACATTTGGCCGTTCTGCGATGGCGAACACAATGGACGTTTGGGCGACGCACGTGATGTTAGCTCTGTGTTTGCAATCGTTTCGAACAAAGCTTCGTTGCCTTTGCGTGCATTACTGTTCCCAAGCAGTGGAATGGAGGACGGTAAGTGGCGCTGTCTTCGTGGGCAAGATTGTATGCGGGGTGCTTGTGGGCCGCAATAGAACTGCGCTACTTGTCCTGTCGACGTAATCTAAGACAAATCTTCTTATATGATTGTACTGTGAGATAAGACTAGGAAGGGACTCAAGGAATGACAATCACCAATAAATCAATTACAGAATCACTTTTTCATTTATGTATTTTATGAGAGAGTAGAGGTAGGAATAAGCTTTCTAGTTCCGTACTTTAACGAGCCTGCCACACCTATCCAAGGGTGAAGCGGGGCACTTAAACATAGATAACATTAACACCACCTTGATAAGACATGTGAGAAGATGTGCAAGAAGGGGAGGGTTATTCGGGAAGTACTAGAAAGAATACTTGTTGGAGCTATCTAAGTGTGTCTGCTTCGATACTGCCCCACTTTAGAGAAGGTTAGTGGGATCGTTGTTTCATATTCCAGTTACCTTGAAGTTTTGCGAGACGGCTGTAAATGCTATCTCATCGCTTTGTTAGCAAAACCAAAGTGTTCTCAAATGATTACCTAAATATGCGAAAAAAAAAGGTCAAGGTAGCTGCGCATTGCTTAATGTGGTGGTGGGCAAAAAAAAAAAAAATCTGTGTCAAGCCTGAAGGAAGAGCAAAGTTGGGGTGGCCTTCCTTGTTTCTTTTTTATTTTGTTTTCCTTTCGTCAACTTTCTGTATGTTTTGTATGTTTGCCATCCTTGTGTCTTTCTTCCTTCCTTCCTTTCTTTCTTTCTTTCTTTCCACATTTTTCCTAATATCTCCTTTCTTTCTTTCTTTCTTTCTTTCTTTCTTTCCATTTTTTCTTTATTTCTTCTTTCTTTCTTTATTTCGTGTTTTCTCTCACTATCTATTTATTTGTCTTTCTCTATTTTTCTCTTTGTCGCTATTCACATTTCCAGCTTGACGAATTCCGAGGCGAATTGTTGCTGCCAACACCGCGCCAGGGCAGGGTCCGACTGCCCCCGCGGCGGGGGTCACTGCTGCCGATCGGTTGCGTCAGCGTCGCTGCCGCTGGGAGGCAGCACTCACCAGCGACAAGCTGGCCGACCAGCTCTTGGCCATCCTGCAAGTCGAAGATGCAACCGGGAGTATTGACTTCAAGCGGTCATCTCAGGCACCGCCATCAACATCAATGGAGGGTGGGAAGGGATAAGAGTTAATCCCATCTGCCCCCCCCCCCCCCGTCCCGCCTCGTACGAAGGAAACTGCCAGACAACTAATAAAGTTTATTCATTCATTTATTCCTATTGTTTTCTATCTTTTTATTTTCTCTTTGTTTCTCTGTGTTGTTTTTCTATATTTCACTCTTGGAGGCCTCCCAGTTGGGGTAAAAGAGGAACCTGCACCGCTATACCGTTTCGAGCAGTACACGTTTATTCCTTCTCCTCCCCTTGTCTTGACCTTTATTTCTTCCTGTTTTTTTATCGCGTCTGTTGCCTTTCCTTTCTTGTTCTCTCTGTCCATTTCCAAGCCTTTCTATATTTTCTCTTCATTGCCTTCTTTTTTGTCGATTTCATCGTTTCTATTTATTTTTACTTGTCTCTCATCCTTTCTCTTGCACTCTTTCTCTTGATCATCTGAGTTATGACATCCTGCCCCAGACAAGCAGGCGTTTTTGTTCCGAGAGCCGAATTGACGATGAAGCAGGGGACAAACACAGCGCGGGCCGGGCGAGTTACTGCTCTCGTGATAATGATAGTTCTCTACACTAACGCCAAGGTTTAGCCCTACACCGAGATCTGGGTTACCAACTCGATGATATGCGCGTTCCTCAGCGTATCTCATACGACAGGGGTCTCAAAGACGGTCACCTGTTGCCCATGGCCTGCACGTGACGGTCTTCGTCCCACGTTTATTTTGGGACTTTTAGACTGTTCGCAAAATTTATAAATAGATGTTCGCATTATTTTCTCGTTTGTCACGATTAATAACGCTTTGTGCGAGTGAGCCACAAAGAGGGGACGAGTGTTAAGCATTTTTGTTTCGTTAGGAGCACCACATGGTCACGTTGTGTGTTCAGAATCGGGGTCCACATTGAAGACGTTGTGCAAATATTTTTTTAAAGAAAGAACCCTTGCAAGATATATGAGATGCGGTTAACACATTTTTTTTCAAATGGTAAAGAAACATTATGCTAACTCCCAGTCCCCCGACTTCCAACTTCTTTCTGTGCTAGCTTTTTGAAGGATTACATTTCGTAATAATAATAATAATAACAACAAGTAAGGTTTTACGTTCCAAAACCACGATATGGATATGAGTGGATTATCAGTGTAGGGGTCCGGAAACATTGAAAATGTGGCGTTCTTTAACGTGCAGTGACTTCACGCAGTACACGGGCTTCTACCAATTCGCCTCCGTCGAAATGCAGCCGTCGAGATCGGAAGCGAACCCGCTACCTTTGGATCAGCAGCCGGGCACCATAACCACTGTTCCGTCTACGTGGACCACCGACAACATTCCATGACTGCGGCCCGGTTTCTGATATCAGATTGAAACCCCTGCCATATGTAATACAAACTACAACCAGCCAATATAGCGAAAAAAACATGTATCCCAAGTATGACACAGGAAGAAGACATGCAATGATACAACTACTTAATCAGACACTACAACACACCAACTGCAGTGAAAAAGACGTGAGATGCACGGGAGCAGCGGAATACAATACAAAAGATCGTATTGCAATCAGTGCGGTTGACGTAAAACTGTCAAGATCGGAGCTGAACAGCTGAGCATCACCCTAGCCATTACTACGTGATAACGGATTACGCAAGAAGCGTGCAGAAGGCCCGTTAACGCAAGGATCTGAAAGGCAGCACTACACGTCTCAAACAGCATCAAGGTGAAACAACCATTCTTTGGACACCGGAGGTGCACGAGTCTCTCATGGGGAACGAGGCAGTGCACTTGGCGGCTCTATATTCAGCAAGTATGAACTTCTGTGCCAACGAGGATGAGCGTATACTACAGAAGTATCCAGATATTTTTGCTCATAGGAGGAAGCAAAAAGAAGCAGTACGGACCGTGGGCACACATGGGCCGGAGTAGGGAGAAAGCGGTGACCTGCAGAAGACTCCAAACTGGAACTTACTTGCACGGAACATTGCGCACGCATTGTATCTAGTGGCCTACGGGTGGAACTGCAACTTTTTCTCACAGGACAGGTGCAACGCCCTGCACCACATAGTGCCGAAGAAGTGCAACAACAATGCACTCGTAAACTCACCCAAAATTTTTAATTATCGTGCACAAGCGGCACCTTTTTTTGGGTGTATCTTCGGCGTGTGACTGAATGCAGTCCCAAAAGCGGTCAGTACAAGCGCATTCCTACAAAGCACATGCCCACAAAGCATGTTTTTGCAACTTCATTACATCATGTGGCATTGGCACGGAAAAATGACCACTGCACGGGATCGTTGAAGATTTGGGGAGCTTAACCACCGTCGTCACTCTTGAGTGAAAATGAAGAGAAAGAAGTGGATCAGGATAAAGAATGCGAGGACCAGCAGGTTGATTTGCTGGTGATGCCACACCTTGAAAACCAGCTACGCTTGGTGAACAGAGTTTGAGCGGCGGGAACGAGCCATGGCTACGTGGAGTGAAGAAGACACGCGCCTTAAGGCTGAAGGACGAAGATCCAGACGAATAAAAAAAGTTAATTTATCTGTGTCGTTTTACTCGGTGTAGGCCTTCTCAACTCCTACATGACCCAATAGTGTTTTTTTCTTTGTTTTTTGTTCATCGAACGACTTGCTAAAGAACTTGGCTCTTAAAGGGGCCCTCTAACACTCTTCACGACTTCATAGTTTTACATGTTTTTCTAGCTGGTTGCTTACAGTGATGGCTTAGCAGATAAGTGCCGCAAGAACGACGACAATTGGGCCACGCAGTGCAAAGTTATTCAGCGTATAGATATCAAAATACAATGAAAGGAATGCTTACGCTCAACTCGTTTTTTGCGGGCTCACCTTACCACGTTTCCCTCGCCCTCGGATGTCAGAAAATTGCCCAATGAAATGAACTGAAAACCCTACCTTACATGGAGCTCGCAAGACATATTGCCTGTTACGTTCAGCGTATTAAGGAGTGACTCGCTTGCTCTATTTCGTGCCCACCAGTTTTGCCTTCGCGATCTCGACGACAGTGCAGCTCTGGCCGACTGGGCTGGTCCTACATCATCTCCTGACACTGACAAGAGCTCTCGTGGAGTGGTGCCCCGTCTTCGGGCTCCTGCGACCGTGTTCATCTTTCCTATCTTTTCTTTACTTCTGTCGCTCACTGTCCCTGTCTCTCTCTCTCTCTCTCTCTCTCTCTCTATATATATATATATATATATATATATATATATATATATATATATCTTTCAATCCTATCTTTTCAATCCCTCCTTACCCCATCCCTTGTGAGCTATTGCTGAGGTGCGGCACCAGATGCAAACAGTTACGGGGCTCACTTTTCTCTTCTTTTCTCTTTAAAAACCACATAAGTAAACATTAAGGACACCGTTGCCATGGTAACAAACAATGTGGTACTTGAAGCATCGCTGGCGCGTTTCTCGAGCACATGGCATTCGACGCATTCTTTGACCAGCTTTCACTTTTCAAGTTGGAAATGTCGGAGAGCTTTGTGCTCTGTCGTTTTGAGTGCAAAATCATGCTAATGACAAAATAACCACAATAGTAATCCCCATTTTGATGCAATGCCGCGATCATCATATAGATACCTTGGCATTCATCTTTCACCCTCACTATCATGGTCCACGCATATGGAGAAAGTTTCAGCGCAAGCATCCCGCACTCTCGGTTACCTCAAAGGTAACCTTCATGACGCTCCAACTTTGACCAAAGCACTTGCATATCTAACCTTCGTTCGTCCTCAACTTGAATTCGCCTCGTCAGTTTGATCACCTCATCAGGCCTACCAAATTAATGCCCTCAAACGTGTTCAAAAACCGCGCCGCCCGCTTCGTTGCGAAAGATTATAGCCGACATTCCAGTGTCACTCACATTAAATCATCACTATCAATGCTTCTCTTAGATTCTCGCAGAAAGATCGCATTGATCTGCCTGTTTCACAAAATAGCATCCGGTAAGTACGATACAACCCCCCCCTTTCACCCAGCCAACACGCACTTCTTGCCGTTTGTACAATAGCCGTTCTTTCAGACGCATTCTCGGGCACACGAACACATTCAACTCTTCAGCATTACCAGTAGCTCTTGAAATATGGAATGGTCTTCGCGATAATGTTGTCAACATTCATGATCCCGTATTGTTTTGTCACGATGTAACAACCATTTTTTCATCGCCAGTGGCCACAACCTTCCACTAAACCATGTATATTAGTCTTCGACGTATATTGTATTATTTGTTATATGTTGCACGCTTACAAATGAGTTTCTCTGCATTTTGTTTATTATTTGCATATCATGCCTGCTCTCGCTAACAATTATATAACGTTATCTTTATGTTATATAACGAGTATAATCATGTTTAGATATTTCATATAAATATGAATATGCACTGTATATACCCCCCCCCCCTCACACAATACTCCTGATGGAGCCGGTGGGGGTTTTGTGAATAAATAAATGAATAAACGTTACATTTATCCAATCATATGACGGCAACTTTCCAGCGTCACTTCCTCTCGCAGTAGTTCTGGCGAGCGCTACTACGAGTTATGTAGTCGGCACCGATGTTTTCAAGCGTTAGAGGGCCCTTTTAATAAACCAGACTTAGTAGGCTCACTGGCGTTGCGTAAATGGCGAAATCCGGAAGGGAAGAATGAATTGGTATATAGTTCTTAAATTCCTAAAGAGTTCTTGAAAATTTCTGAAAATGGTTTTAAAAATTATTATGTGCAAGGGCCAGTCGTTACGATGACCTGACAAATCAGGGATTTCTAGGAAAAACCGTCCTCCTGCAGAGAACACAAAAGGGAAGTCCGCAGCTGCTGATATGATGATGAAAAAAAAAAGGATGACGATGAACGTCTTCTCAACGGATAATAATCAATGTTCTAGTTTACCTCAGCTTTACTCATAGATTTACATGATGGTTAATACGCTGCCTTTGCTCCAACGTTTTCACCAAAATTCATGATGCCACGAAGAAAACACACTTTCAGCCGAGAAAAATGTGCCTTTAAGGTATACACGCCAAAAAAAACATCAGTAACCCCAGTTTCCTGCCGATCAAATTTGTCATAACGAAGAGGTACATAGATGGTCGGCGAACACGCTACAATCACGGAATTTCTAGAATCGCCCGCGAAAAAAGCGCGCACGTGGTCTCTGCCACCAAAACGCAAGAATCACACAGCATCGCGGTGCATACAGCAGCGCAGCGCAACGTCGTGTATTCTCGTCGACAGCGAGCGAATGCAACATTCCATCCAATCTTCTCTTTCGACGTCCTCCTCGTATATACGGCGCTTCGGTCTCTTTGTCTTGTCACGTCGTTTCTGTACGGGAAGCTTCGCTCGCCACTCGACAGCGCCCCATCCATTTGCCAGATTCGATGGAACGCACTGGGCGATGCCACGCACCCTTTCCCATACTCACCCTCGCCCACGCCTACGCATAGACGCACGCACATACACGCGAGTACGCATGCGCTGGATGCCAAACGAGGCTCCCGGCATTCCGCAGCAGACGACAAGACGTAAAGGTGTATGCAGACGAAAAGAAAAAGAAAAAGGCTCGGCCGTCTGCTGCCAGAAGCTACCAGGCGACGCCTCCGTTTGGAGCCTTGCATAGACGCATAAAGAAAGAAAGCTAATAGCAGCGCATCATTACATGCTCCTTGCTGGTTCAAGGGGACGACAGGTTCGAAGGCTGACTTGAGAGACGGCAAGAATATTTCTATTAGTAGTCACATTACTGATTACTTTCCAGTAATTTATAAATGTAATAAATACATTAAATATTACAGTCGTACAGAAGTAACGACGCTACATCATGACTATTTGTGAAAATCAAGGAAAATACTTCAGAAAATTCGGAAGATTCCACGTACCGGGGAATTCACGTTATGCGAAGCATGACGAGGAAAGGTGACCGTGTTGCAATTTTTTTATTGAGCAACACGTCATGAAATGACGCTAAATATATGTACAAATGTTGCACGCACAGACATGTGTGGAAGAGTGTCATATGTTTATATAACCAGTTGTTTGCACTTGCACAACGATGTCAACTGAAACATGCGCATTAGCAACACCAAAGGCTGATATGAAGCGCTCATGCTCGCGAAGATGCTGGGCCCGCACACTGCTACAAAAATCAACTTCAGTGCATGGCAACTAACATCTGACGTTAACCCGACGTGATGGCTGTATCAAAATAGTACATATGTAGTGTTTATAAAATTGGGTAGGCAGCACTGTAACCACTACTGACGTTTCATAAAGATTAGCGTCTATTTGAAGAATAGTTCGAAGACCTGGCGTAGCTCTGTGGTAAAATGCTTCATTGACACCCAGAATGCTTGGATTCGATTCTAGCTGGGACTTGTCGGGTCGGTGCTACCGACGTCGGGCATTTTTTGACACTCGCGCGTGAAAATTGCCCATGCGTGTTCTCGTCGTTCCTGGGTAGATATCAAGCATTAATCACCCGTGGCACATACCAGCGGCACATACCCGTTCGTGGGTATGTACCACTGTCTGGCGGGAACACTTGACGACCCACGCCACGAGAGTGTGACATTATTCATGTATTCACAAGCACGTCATATCATCAAACCATCTCACCCTCTCATGCTAATTTTGGTTCACGCCAAGTAAATGGCGTGACCACGGGAGCAACTAAACGTAAGCAGATAGATGCGCTCAAAAACGCCGAAGTTCGCTAAGAAATGCTTCGCATTTAAATGCATAAGTTAGATACTCAAATTAGATTGTTATTGTTACTTTTATTATCTGCCAGGGCGAATTCTTTATGGCATTGTAAAAGCGGAAATCTGATGTAGTAGTAAAGAGTGATCAGTACTTAATACTACTCACTTTAAGCATTTCACATTACTACATCACCAGTACCCATGAGCCGTTAATTATTCATTTGAGCAATCAGTAAACAAATACTATATTTTCACTACAGCCAAGTCCGGCCCGCACGGGAGGTTTCATACAGGAACTTTCCTTCATCCTTGATATACCACTCACCTGGCTAGATTCAGCCTAGTCAAGGAAACCGAATTAAAAAAAAATCAACGCAGCTTCGCACTACTGGCGATAGTCCAGAAAAATACAGGCAAAAAGACTGAAGGAGGTGCAGTTGTTGGCCAACTCCCCCTTTTTTGTTTCGGCTTGCATTTTCTATCCTCCGCTGCGTGTTTCCGAGTTTTGCCGGACTTGCTTTTTTATATATTAAATCCTGTTATTCATACTTTTCTTTATATTTTCACCTGTATTTTTGTCGCTATACATTTCAGTTTTTTTTAACTTTTTACGCGTGGTTTGATTTAAAGCACTCAATACTTAAGCTGATCGTCGAGGCGCTTGAAGAACGATAGATGAAACAGACTTCTCTTTGGCGCAGCGCTCACTACAGACGGCTATGTTAGCCAATTTGCTGGGATAACTGTTGCCACACAGAGTCACATACCCGTGAAGATCATCAAAGCTTGCTACGTTAGACCCACAAGAAACGATTGGAAAACAGTTCCACCTTTAGAACTCACAGGGTTAGTTCGACGCATTCGTACAAAATAGCACCGAGGCGAAAACCACCACCATTCTCAATGTACTAATTTTTTGACAACTGCCCTTTTCAAAGCTCTCTGCACCTAATTAACTGTAGGTATTGGAAGCATTTTACACTTAACATGACTTTCTATAGCCTCCAAGATTGTAGAAATATTGCAAGCGTTTTGCACATAACACGATTTCACCCAGCCTCCAAGACCGCAAGCATTAGAAGCGTTTTACACCGAACATTGGCTTTGCACTGTGACCGAGATCAAGTCACCTGTAACTAAGCGATGATGCCATCTGGGGACGTCGTCACGCGGCTTCGTATACACCACACGTTTTGGTGATCTGTGACGGCTAGACGACGTAATATGTCGACGTCATTTTAGATGACAGGGTTTAGATGACAGAAGCGCAAACACGGACGCAATGGAGAACTCATCGTGTCACGGTTATTGCTTGCACAACTCGTGGCGACGCAGCTGACTACGACGTTCAACGTTTGCGTTTGATGAGGAACCTGACTCTTTCGCCTTAACGAAGCAAGAAGGGCAGCAAACCCTCATGACAGTTTTACTTGGACGTCCGCAGTAGCCGCTGTGGACACGGTCTCAAGGGATTTCCAAAGGATTATATTCGAACCACATGGTGAGACGATACACGAAGAAATAATCACGATTAAATAAAGCAGCTCAGACACTGCGCTTTTTCGCCTAAGCTTCTTTCTTCGTGTATCGCCTCATCGCTCAGTTTGAACATAATGACCGTTTACCACCTTGCCCAACTTTCCACACTCCACAGAACTGCTAGTGCTGATGCCCACGCACACACACAAAAAGTATTCTGCCAAGAAGCGAACTGCTTTCCGACTCGTGCGTGCAGCTCCCGCGAAATACGAAACCACCACCCGCGATCAGGCGCATGCAGAGTATGCGGGTTTTGGGCTGGTACCATTCACGTTACGACGATACGGAAGGCCTTTACGAGCCAAGACGAGAAAAACATACGAAACACGGAAGATAAGATAAAGAAATGAAAAAAGGCGGATCCATCGTTTTACGACGTCGATCGTACACAGAGAACGACGAAGGTGTTCCGCTTATTGAGATGGGTCTGTTTATGCCTTATCCCCGAAACAGCTCTGACGCACCATTTCATCTTCGTTTTTCTTTTCATGTTATGCACCGACGTGGTTCAAACAAGCCCGTACCAAAGCTAGACTGCTACTGCTATCTCCAATTTTACGGTCGGTGCCACGTAGCTCAGCTTTTTGATGGCACCGGCACGTCTTCCCGTCATTCATGACTTACGGCCGACGGAGCACAGAGGCGTACGCAACTACTGGTACGGAATAAGAGGCTGGATAGTTACTGTCGCTTTACATGCGAAGAATTGAGACAGACAGACAGACAGACAGACAGACAGACAGACAGACAGACAGACAGACAGACAGACAGACAGATAGACAGATAGATAGATAGATAGATAGATAGATAGATAGATAGACAGACAGACAGACAGACAGACAGACAGACAGACAGACAGACAGACAGATAGATAGATAGATAGATAGATAGATAGATAGATAGATAGATAGATAGATAGACAGATAGATAGATGAAAGGCATGCGTAGATCCTCCCCATAACAGCAATACGCTTTCAGCACTGATATCCCCTACCTCATTGGTGGACAGCAAAATATTAACTCTCGCAGAAGATTGTGGGCTAAAACACTCGTCTGCATAAACTTATGGTTCGAGAAGTGCGTACTACCACACGGGTACTGTAGCCTGTGCCATCGCTTTCTCCCTGTTTCGCCTATCAGCAGAAAAAAATGCTTTTCGAGAAGTGCCGTGAACAAAGGAAGGAGGAAGAAGACGTCGAAGCTGTTGCTGCTTGGCTAAGTAGCTCTGCCTGCATTTATCGTTATTCTTGTTCATATTACGGCTCAGCACTGCTCAAGACGTCGGACGACTCGAAAAGGTACCTGCCGTATCGGCGACCAACGGGTTCTGCGCAGCCCGCCACGTCGAAAGGTGCTAGAAGAACCAAAACAAGCATCAGTGAGAGCGCTGCCATGACCTCCCAAGGTGTGACACGAGGTCAGAAGCACCAGCCGGTTTGCGCAAGCATACCTGACTGCAAGCGACAACACAGCGTTGAATCAGAGGACGAATCAACTGTCGTCGGGGACCACAACGGGGCGAACCTCACAGATCTAGACATGGACGAGGGTGGTTTCCGCCTTGTGCGACATCGCAAAGACAGGGCGGTTGGCATTCCTGTGTTAATTGCTCCAACATGCGAAGGAGCTAACTTGAGGCAAGTGAATCCTATTGACCTATACTCGGAAATTGAAACGATTCTCGGTGGAGCCCCAGTTAAGAGCCGTTTCACAGCACAGAGAGCCCTGCTCTTGGATATAGAGACAGAACACCAAGCTAATATGCTTCTAGAGAACAACACTATCTGCGGCCTTGCCATATCTGCCCGTGTACCACACAACTACATGAAAAATACATGCATTATAAAAGGAGTACCAAGATGGTACTCGGACGAAGAGCTGTTAACCTACCTGATACCTCAGGAAGTATACCACGCAAGAAGAATCATACGACGGGTCCAAAATTCGTCTTCCAAGTGGGAATCAAGGCGTACTGACTCTGTGATTCTCACATTCGCTCCCAATTAGGAACGCCCAGAGAAGATAAACCTTGGCTTCAGCAGACACAAGCTTGTAGACTACGTGGAGACGCCGCCACGTTGTTTTAAATGTCAGCGTTTTGGACAGATTGCTGAAGACTGTCGTGGAGAGCAGAGTTGTAAGCACTGTGGAAGGCCTCATGACTTTAAGACGTGTACAAGTAAAGGAAAACGTGAATGTGCAAACTGTGGCGGCGACCACCCAGCTAGCTACGGCCGATGTCCAGCACGAACAGCTGCGCAGCGAAGAAATAAGACGTTTGTCCTCGGCCCGAAGACTGTGAACGAAACATCGCTCATAAAGAAGACGTCCGGTGCGCCACAACATGGCGGTTTGGACAACGAGTACGCAGAAAGTTTTCCGCGCCTAAATCCGACAAGAGCTGGTAGCGAGTCAACGCAAGTGCTCAACGCTGGTGAGAAGTGTATCACGAAACAGTCCGCCAAGCACACCTACGCTGATGCAGTGAGCCCACTTCAAGTACCACCTGGAAGCAAACAGCAAGAAAACCTCGAGCACGTTATTCGCGCTTTGTTCACCGCACTACGTTCACACGCCGCTAAGATGCCCGCGAGTTCAACGAAGGACATGTTGGAAGCATTCCTGGCTCTAGAGTGAGTGTTACTTTGCTCTGCTTCCACATACAAACAGTAGAAAAATGGCAATGTCTCTCCCACCCGGTCTATTTTGTCCTTCAAAAGTGCCCTTAATAATGCAATGGAACTGCGCCGGTCTTCTAAAACATCTGTGCGAACTCAACCTTTTCCTGCGCGACATTCAAATACCAATCATAGCCCTCTCAGAAGCCGGTTTACCGAATGCAAGGACGCTACCAGGGTACACCCGACACGACAACCTGAGCATAACGTCATTTGCAAATGGAAGCGCAATGATATACATAAGGCGGGAAATACCTCACGTCACCTTAACAGTGCAAGACCTCTATTCCAACTCACTGGAAGTCGCTGCTGTGCAAGTGTGCCTGGGAAACCGAAAACTGAGTGTGGTATCGGTGTACATAAGCCCACGAAAAAAGGTCTCCATGGAGACTTTCCTAAAGAACCCTTGCACTCGATGTCCCGCTCCTCGAATAATGTGTGGTGATTTTAACGCACACCATCCACTCTGGGGAGATAAGAGTGTAGATTTTCGAGGCAAGGAACTTCTAGCAGCTGCGGATGCTGCCGACTTATGTGTGGCGAACGATGGCAAACCTTCATTTTTCAGACCACGAGATTCATGGAGTGCAATAGAACTTGTACTTCACCCCACGGACCTTCTGGTATCATCGACCACGGCTCCATACAGGCTGGGCAGCGACCATTTCCCCATCTTCAGCAATATCCTGGGATTTCGTACTGCTGGTCGACAATTCTGCAATGTAACACGCTGGGACACCTACAGAGAAGTGGTGGACAAATCCACTGGTGAGCTAGCTGTTCGCAGATATGTTGCAAAGCAAGCGAGCGCAACTTCGTTGCTGAAACTGCCCGACTATTTTCCTACTCCTGACTTGAAATTGAAGAACCTCTGCGCAGCACGTAGACGAGCGGAGCGGAAACTAATGAGAACAAAAGGAAATCCGTCTGCGAAAACCAAATATAACAGGACAAACGTTGTGAATCGTCACCATACAAAAAATTAAGACGAAATGAATGGGTCGCTTTCTGTGAGAGTTTATCAACGTTTATGTCCTTGACAAAGATATGGGCAGTAATAAATAGTCTTTCTGGGAATGTCCGCTCACACAGGCCATTTGAAGCACTAGCTTTGAAACAAGGGATATATTTGCAAACCCTTGCAGAGGATTTCACAGACGCGTACACATCTGTCAGATCAGCAGAAGCGACGATTCCTCTGTCACCCCAGTTTTTTCACACGATGAATACGCCATTAGCCTTTGGAGAGCTGGATATGGCACTTAGCAAATTAAGAAGATGCTGTGCCGTGGGTCCCGATTTGATCAGCAATCAAATGCTGACAAATCTGTTATAGTAGCGAAAAAGGACCCTTTTGGACATATTTAATCATGTGTAGAGCACGGGAGAGATACCAGTTGTTTGGAAGAGAGTACGGGTGGTTCCAGTCCTAAAGTCCGGAAAGGATGCTGCGAGCCTCGCATCATATCGACCGGTATCGCTTACATCATGCGTATCTAAGTTGATGGAAAGATTAATATGTACAAGATTAAGTTGGTACCTTGAACAAGGAAGACTATGGCCATCGTGTTTGACGGGATTTCACCCACGACTGAGTGCCCAGGAGTGTTTTGTACCTACTAAGCTTCATCGTGCACCACCACCTCAGCGGACACTCGCCGTCTTCATGGACGTTGCCAAGGCATATGATTGTGTGCGTCAGGCAGGCATCGTGAACGGGCTCGAAGCCATGGGTGTGTCGGGAATTACTCTTCGGTTCGTACATGAATTTCTCAAAGACCGCTGTGTCTGTGTTAAGCTTGGAAATGTAACGAGCGAAGAGAGACGCGTTTCCCTCGGCGTCGCACAAGGAAGTGTTCTATATCTCCTGTGCTTTTTAACGCTGCCATAGCCAGCCTTCCTGACACTCTGCCCTTAGCTCTGAAAGCAGTTAAAATATCCATCTACGCCGATGACATCTGCATTTGTATCTCAGGGTACCAGCACAAACGTTTGGCCCGGATAGCACAAAGCGCTATTTCAATCATTAAGCGTCACTTGTTGACACTTGGCCTATCTTTATCAGCGGAAAAATAGGCCTTCATGCTCTTGCCGGGAGCGAGACGAAAGTCAACACGTCTGTCACTGAATATTCGAGGCCACTCAATTCGTTGTGCAACAAGTGTCCGTGTCCTGGGCATTACGATTGACAACAAGCTATTATGGCGGCGTGCTGTTGATGGTATAGCCACTGCATCAGTGCAAAAGATCAACGCTCTTCGTCGCATGGCAGGGGTTCGTTGAGGGCAACAATCCTATGTCCATGCTTAAATTGAATGATGCGCTGATAACAAGCCACAATCTTTATCAGCTGCCCCTGATATCACCATCACCGAGCCAGTTCGAACGCCTAGAGGCAGTGCACAGAAAGGGTCTTCACTTGGCGATGGAAGTCCCTCAGGCGGCTTCAAACACGAAGGTCACCAATGAAGCCGAATCTCTTCCGCTCCACCTTTTGGCGTCTCAGGCCTTATTGACACAGCTGTTCAAGACTGGGCGAGTCCTTCGCAAGCACGGCGCTTTTCCGGCGGCTAAGAGCAAGAACTGCCTCACATTTCAACGGGCACTGAACACATTTCAATATTTAGGCTTGAAACTGCCTAAACGGCGCCCTATGTACCCGCCATGGTCTTTTGTGGATGTTGCGCGTAACTTCAGCGTACCCAAGCTACCAGTGAAGCTTACCATTCCAGCCGCGGAAGCGAAATTTCTTGCGCTGGACCACTAGAGCACCATGCACCGCCGCCACCCACAAGTGTACACCGACGGATCAGTGTGCACACAAACGGATAGCTGCGCAGCGGCTTTCTGCATACCCTGCCTTGGCGTGTCATGGTCGGGCCGCCTGGATCGTGTGGTTTCGTCCACAACGGTAGAAAGCGCTGCAATCATGGCGGCTTTGCGAAAATTGCGATTCTTTTCTGCACGAGATGTTGTAGTGCTGACGGACTCCAAATCGGCGCTACAAAGACTGCATCGTGGCCTGCCTCAAGAAAAATTCACTAGGCAATCTCTGGCACTAATTAAACACCTAAATGGCAAGAGTTTTAATGTAAAGTTCCACTGGATCCCATCCCACGTTGGCATTGAAGGCAATGAAAAGGCTGATGCCCATGCATGCAAAGCACGTACATCTGTTCCAAAAGTAAGAACTACCAAGACTTACCAGAACAACAAAGATGTGATACGCAATCATTTCAAGGCCATCTACGAGTTTCCACACCAAGCATGTGTAATTCATAGACTTTCTCGTGAACAAGCGACGCTGTTGTACCGCATAAGAACCAGCTCCGCATACACCCCGGCCTGGCCATTCAAGACTGGGAGATACGCTTCCCCGTTCTGTGCCTTCTGTGGTGACATCAGGGATATTGAACATTTCATTTGGCTTTGCCCACAGTTTGATGTGCAAATAGCAGCGATGATCCGCACCTTGCGAAAAGGCTGTCACAGACACCGGACAGTTGATGACATCATCTTTCCTGAAGGACCCGCGGCAACTAGGAGGAACGTGCAACGAATTTTGTTAGTCTTCCTGCGAGACACTGGGCTGTCTGACACGTGGTGACATTTTCCAAATTCAGGAGATGCTCAGGCGGAACAATTGCTGGCCTTGCAGGCCAGGCTAACCCCGCTTGCTGCACCACCACCACCACCACCACCACCTGCCGTGAACAGCCATCGTCGGAGTCACTTCTTCGCCGATGTGGAGGTTGTATATCCACGTCGTTCTTTTTCGCCGTTCACTCACAATGGAAGTAAACTTGTTATAAGACACTGTTTAATCTTTCCACCTTGCCGATGTGCATTGCGGAACGGTGCAAAACTGCTTGGAAGTTTTTTTTTTGGCTGAAGACGAGTTCATCAGGCACCAATGCATCCACGCGTGCGACAATGTGTTTCGTCTCATACATGAGCCTCAATAGGCTGTTTCATCCACTCGCCGCTAGGTGGCGTATTGCCCAGAATTATTTGCGAATAGGCTTATACGCGCAGTTGAAAACGAAAAAAAAATGGAACACCGATAGAATAAACCAAGATTATGCCATTTATTTTTCCACACCATGTTTATATGGGTACAGCCTTAGAACTGATATTCTGTCCCTTGGCCTGTCAAGGCAAGGTAGGCCTGCTCATTAAACTATAGCTATGAACTCGTCATCATGTGTGTGGATGGGCCTTAATTGCATTGTCAAAATATAAAACGGATCACCTCTCAGATTACTGTACTTGCATTGCGCATAGTTTGCAGTGATGCATTTGCATCACTACAAACTAATACTGGCTCTATTTGTGTGTCCCCCCAAACCAATAACGATATTGACTTACTTTGTCATTTTGGTGTTCCTTTTTTCAGTTCTGAACATGAATAGGGTGTTGTGTTTTTTTTTCAACAATACAGCATTTAAAATAAGAAAATTCGTATGACAGTAAAAATCCTGTTTTTTGCACACACGAATTCCACCTCCAGGCTAGCATACGATACCACAACTTAAACGACATTCACTCAATGAATTAACGAAAAATGTTAATTACCTTTTTACTTGTTTTGCTGGCAGATTTTGTCTTAGAGTAGTAGTGCGTGGCAGTTTATGCGCCATCAATATTTTAATCAAAAAATTTTCACGTCATTACAAAAATTTCGTGGTTGAATTCTCAACAGACTGCACTCAGCAGGCAAAAGCGCGGAGAAACATCGGAATCACGCATGACAGGGACGGAATTTGAATGAAGCAGAATCTGCTCAGAATAATATGCAAGCATCCTCGAAAATTGAATACTATACAGCTTAAGGTTTATTTGTGAGGGGCAAGTGGTGCCTATCTTTCTTAAACCATATGTAGTTGCGCAAAAATTATTTCGCACGTATGTGAAAAGTGCCGCAGAAAATGCTTTCCAGCAAAAATTCGCGTTAAGGCGATAGAGTTAGAGAGCTTGTTTCGCGGAAGTTCCGGCGTCGGCGTCATTGGTTGTGAGCGAAGAATCATCTTGTGTTTGACTGAAAATTGAAATATACAAATAGAATAAATAATGAAAAAGTTTACGTTTGAATGTAGATTGAACACGATGGTTTGCGAGGGAAGCAGTTGTTATACCCCTCACCCAGGTGTCGCTTTGTGAATACACAGAAAATAACACTCTATGCTTTAAATGCAGTGCAAGTGATTTCTATGCTTTACAAACAGGTGTCTTGCATACAAGTTTCACAATACAGCAAGAAATGTTGCAGGGGGAGGGGAATGATTTTAAACGAAAAGAAGAGAAAAGTGAGCCCCGTACCTGTCTCTCAGGGAGAAGGCACCTTAAGGGCTGGTGCACACCGGCGACTAGCCGCGGTCGCGCGACCATTTGCGACTGGTCGCAAGCAGTCGCGAACGGTCGCAAACGGTCGCAAAGCGACTGTTTCGGCCAGTCGCTTCCTGACCGATTTTTTGGTCGCGCGACTGCAGTCGCAAAACAGTTTAACCAATCAGCGAAGACCAGAAGTGACGTCAGCCTGAGTAGCTGACGAGGGGTTGACGAGGGGTTGGGCTGACGAGGGGTTGGGTAAAGGAGGAAGGTGTTATATTGCGAGTATGTATTTGTGTAGTTTTGTGTAGTTTTCCTGGTCATGAATTGTTACTGATTTATGTGGGGAAAAAGCCGTTGAGTATAAATTGCTATATGTACTTGTTTGTATGAGAGTATTAACTTCGTGTGTAAAATGCGCGTGTTGACTACTGATTGATTGTGATTTCTTTTGTACAAGTGCTTGTTCCCACTCCTGCATGGGTTCTGATTGGAGCCTGAAGTATTCTGTAAATGACTAACTAACTAAATAAATAATTAAAAGATAGGATTAAAAGGTAAAAAGGTAGAAAGAGAAGAAGAAGATGGCGAGGCGCAGGGACAGCGAACGAAGGAAATAAGGAGAAGATAGGAAAGATGGACACGATTGCAGGAGCCCGAGGATGGGGCACCACTGGTGAGAGCTCTTGTCGGCGTCAGGAGATGGCGTAGGGTGAACCCAGTAGGCCAGAACTACGCTGTCTTCGGAGATCGGCGTCAGGAGATGGCGTAGAGCCAGCCCAGTCGGCCAGAGCTGCGCTGTCGTCGGAGATTGCGAGGGCACAACCGGTCGGCTTGAAATCCAGCGACCGAGCCCCCCAAAATACTGCAGTAATGATTCGTGGTACAAGCGTACATCCAAATCGCGTCTCCGTACATGTGTGTATTATAATGACTTCAGGGTTTAAAGCCGGTAACCCACCACTAGAGGCACATACGCAACTGCACCCTTAAAGGGCCCCTCACCACCTGGCGTTTAAAGACGAGTGGTTGGTTTTATCCTCTCCTTCATACACACGATGCATCCACCTCACCCTTTATTTCTTGATAGCACGTGAACATTATCACCCCTAAGCGCTAGAGCCTATCAGGATTGCGCGCTTCTCGGCTGCACGCTGTTATTGCCGCTTGCGCAGTTGTAAACACAAAAAATGAAGTTCCACCAGTTGATTGTGCACGATATTCATGCTAGACAAAGAAGGACAGATGGACGGCTGCACGGCAAAGCAGTGCAGGAGACAAATCACATGTGATATTTCGTGTGTATTTACGAATCAAGAGCTTGTATGTTGTTGACGTCACGGGAACTACTGTCTACGTCACAGTAGTGCGCCAAGAAGAGTGAGATATATCAGGTAAGAATATTGCGCTCTTTTTTTTGCAAATTGGGAGCCTGGCGAGTGGGCCTTTTAAGGTCACGTAATGGGTGCATAGCAATTTCGCAAAGATTTCAAGCACTAAGTGCTTGAAGTACACACTATAGGAACCGGCAATGGCTATACCGTCTAACTCCTAAGGGGCGAAGCTTAAGGATCTCCCAATTTTGAGGTTTTATCGTGCGCCGTTGGAAAGAAAGAAAATAAGTGCCAAAGGAGACTTGCAAAAGTGAGGCTTTACGCAGACACAAGTGAAAGGACAGATTTTCACGAGAACTTGCGACCGTGGCGCACCGCCGTCCAAATTTCATCACTGTCATGTGACGGGTAGTCCCCCCTCCCCTCATGTGGGAGTGAAAAAGAAAGGAGGAAGCATTACGTCCCACGAGTGAAGCCCACCATGTCGGCTGAACACGTGATCAAAACGTCAGAGCGTGTGGTAGGTTTCAGCATAGAGTTTCTTAACATTAACTAAAGGGGCTTCTGGCGCTGCGATTGTTCAGCGACCATGGGAATGGTGGGTAGTACACGGATTTGCCTCGTCTTCGTAGTTGTGAGCGGCGAATAGTTCTTGCGGCTTCGTTTATTGATGATCTTGGTGTCGTTTTGAAGGAAAGAACGAACCCTTTCGAACTTCATGACCCGACTCAAAAGTGTAAGCCTAAAAGAATAAGGCGGTGAAGCGCAACCACCAAACATTTTCAGATTTTTGTTCCGTGAGAAAACAGCTCCAAGCCACACGAACACACACGGAGCCAGAAGCAGGTCAGAAGTACGCATATTATAAACAAATGTGTGTACCACCCATCATTCCCTAGCTCGCTGAAGCACCGTGCTTTGCAGCTCCCATAAACACAAGCACCAGAGTTTCCTGCAGTGTATATTAGAAAACTATGGGTGTTTGTACTCTCGGCGGTGTTCTGTTTTCGAACCTGCTGCGTGAGCCGGCTGGTCTGCGCCGAACAAGCGCGTTTAGGATAAAAGCTACCGGGCGCCACATTCCGAAGTCTCGGCAAGTCGAGTTGCTAGCGTGATCTTGATGTGAAAAATCATGGGTTGGGCCGTCACTACACTGTAAACAAAAATATACCCTGCCGGGAGGAATCGGGAAAGGATGCGCGAGCTCTGCTCCGGTTGCCTCATTCACACCGGATTGTACCGGAGCAAATACATTCGTTTTCCACCGTTTTCCTCCGGACGAAGGAAACCAGATGAAAACAGGGCCAATCCCCTGAATATGATCCCGTGGTTCCTCCGAAAATGCTTCCGGGCATCACGTTTGCCTCTGTGGATGCTCCCCAAGTGCTCCGGCTCATCGCTCACTGGCATTCATTGGCTGTTCGAGGAGTTACGTAGGCAGCCTCGCCGCCAGGAGGCCGTTCCCCACAAACCAACATTGCGCAAACCAAGCCAGTGCAGAGAGGATTGTGCGAAGCGTTCGGCCGCGTTGGAGAAAACGAAATCGTTCTGAGCACCTTCTGGATATCACTAGCGACAAACAGCAACGAAGGTTATCGACGACAGAAGGGAGTTGTGCGAACGGTAATTGTGTGATGGTTCCTGGCAGCGAACGACACATTGTGATCTCGCGAGTGTTGAAGGACCCTGCGGTTGCTGGTGCGGCGAAAAAGTGGTGAGCGAGTTCTCCTTGAAGTACCTGTGTTATTCTTGTCAGGTAGTGCCAAGATTGGATAATGTCGGGTTTATAAACTAAACACGTGAATAATGTTTGGCTAATTTCACAAGACGTCAGTGAAAAACCAGCGGAATTCCAATATTGCGTTGTTTTGACTACGTTATTTTTTCTTAACATAAGCAAAACTGAGAGGTGAGAGAGTCGCTACTGATTCATTTTGGCGTAAATGTAGCGCAAAAAAAAGTGAACACCTTAAGCGCTTGTGGTTGTTCACTTTCTTGTACTTGCCCTTTAATTCGCAGCAATAATGCGATAATAACTTCGGTAAATTTAATCAAGTCGCTGTAATACTTGGAGCACTTACATATGCAGCAATAGAAAATATAGCTTTAGGTTGATACTATGAAACGTTAGTAATTGGTAAAGGTAAACCTAACTGGTTGAAAGATATTTTTGGTTTTGTCAGTACACATAGACGGTAACATTTGTACGCTTTCGACATCAATAAAAGCACTAATGAAACTTGAATAACTAAAATCAGTGCCATTTTTTTTATAAATGTAGTGAATTGAGATAAGGTAGTGTAAATGATACAGACGTTTAGAACGCGTACACGCCCTCGTACTTGTGAAAAAGTTATTTTGGTAGGATAAATGGTGTCTGAGATATTATACTAGAAGTATACTACACTCTTCACGAGACGTGGTGCTTTCAGGAAAAGAAAGAGAACTAGAAACAAGAAATATCGGCAGAACGAGTCGTGCAGCACTCGACGTTTCTGTAAAAAGGGGAAGGGGTAGTAAAGTCAACCCATATGACAGCCCGGCTCAACGTTCTAAGAGGGGGGGGGGACATTTTAGTGAAAGAAAGAGAGAAAGGAGAAGGCACCCTTTCGAAAAACTAGCGGTTTTTTCTGTGTTGATGATGGCAGAGATTATTCTTGCTGCTGCATTTTTTTTAATCTCTTTTCAATCGAGCCACCATGACTGTGGCTGCAGTGTTTTTTTTTTTTTTTGAGGACGACAGGATTGTGAAGAGTGCTGAGACGTAGTTTTGACACCGGAAATGCAACAACACTGGCTTGGGAACAGAATAGGGAAAAAGAAAATTTCTTCAAGCCAGGGTGCACCTGCCTCACCTTCTCTGGCCTCTGAACTAACCTTTCAGTTGAGTAAACTGGTCGGCCTTCTCTTATTTCTGTGAAAATGTAGTTGGCGAACGTGGCGTATTGTTTGTGCCGTTTATTGCTTATTTACTTCATTGCTTATTTACTTATTGCTTATTTACTTTACTTTTAGTGAACTTTATTTTTTGCTTGAAGCTGTTCGTCTCGAAGAAATACATGCTCATATAATAACTACTTTGAAAAATGTTCACGACGACAAGTGTCAAAACAAAGCGGGCAGTGCAAATTACAGAAATAAAACAACGCGAACTTGTCTAGAAATCTATTTTACAAAGGTGATGAAGCTTTGCTTACCTTAAAGACGGGCCACAACCATGCAAACTGCAAGGGTCCACTATGCAAGTAGTATGGCAATGAGCACGCCCTAAAATGTGACAGTAATAATGAGAATCATTGTGATAAACATAGGAGACTATCGGGAGAGGCATTCGTGATGCCGTCTACAAGAGTATCGATATAAGATTATTTTAGTCAAAAATTGCTTTTATATTTATGCTCTCCCATAGCAGAGTACTTAGTACGCTGAATTGTCAGCCACTTTTTCTAAGCCTAAATGTTTCAGCAAAAGTAGAGCTATCGATTTGTAAATAAATAGAAAACTTCGGCCAGTTTTGAACTCTGTTGGCGCCAGGGAGGTGTGTTTTATCATGTTGCGGCTGTCTCACACCGGATTACATCAGATGTGCTTTTCATATTGAACGCTCATCCTGTCTTTGTGTGTTGTCTGTGTCTGTGTGCGTGTGCATGCGTGCGCGCCTGTGTGTTCTCTGTGTGTTCGGCTTGAGTGTTCTCAGTTCCGTGCCTCTCTCATGGTTTGTGGTTCTCATGTATACTTTTTTGCTAAATTATGCTGGAAGCAATCAGCTGAACTCTTGCGTCATCAATTATTCTGATGAATGGTCCTTCGGGGATGATGAAGAGTTGTTCTCGGTGGCCACGCTTTCTTTGTTTGTCGTGCATCGTTTCGCAGGATTGTGGGGTTCGTTTTGAAGCGGTGCATTTCAAACTTGAGCGCTGGTGATTTCATCCGATTTGTCCTGTGTTTTGTTTTCGGTGGCTTTTTGCGTGCTTGTTTATTCTCTTCTTTTCCTAAATGCTGGGTAATCATCCAAAATTGTCGCCTCTTTTTGAATAAATAAAAGAATAAAAACTCGTGTTTCCTTGAATTTCATATGCGAGAGCTGTGTGGAAAAGAATACACAGTACCTCTGCAGTGCTTGCACAACGAAAGGGACTTCTGTCATCTAACCAATGCGTGATACAATAGGCATACAATAAATAAATAGTGCAGCAAACACTTTAAAAAGTACTGGTTTACCTCACTGCAATTCTAACCGGACGAAGCACATTCGTAAATTACTCCGGAGGTACCACGCGAAAGCTCCGGGTAGCCGGAGTGAAAAACCCACGAAAAATGCTTCTGAGGTACCACGTAATCAGCCCAGCCAGCCGGAGGAAAATGCGAGTGAAAAGTACTCCAGCGGCGTTTCGCACTTTCTCCGGTTGGCCGGAGTGAAATATCTGTTTAAAGCAATCTGGGTGCGCCATGCCATTCCTCCGGCGAGCCGGAGCAAAAATGTTCCTCCGGACGTCCGGAGTAAAAATTGCTCCGGATAGGAGGGACGCTAGAGAACAAGCGTTTTACTCCGACCTCTGAATATTTTTTTTTACAGTGTACTGCCTACAAAACGGGTTGGCTTGAAAAACCTGGTAGAGTGACGTCATTCTTCCTCCTCAACAACTCGTCCAAGAAACCATTTTGACAAGTCTCTGGTCTGACGTTGCAGAACCGTCGCGCTTCGCCCGATCAGTTCCGATTTCATCCTAGACGTCCGACGGCGAGCTCTCTCTCTCTCCCAACGAGCAATTTTTGCAATTGACAGAAAGTTATTGCTATACCATAAATTGGTACGCACTACAACTCCAATATAAACAACTGTCCTCAAGTCAATAATGAAAAAAAAAGTTGAAAATTTTGTTTATTCACATCAGTCACACCTGTGTAGTGGCAAAGCAATTCCGCTTCAACGCGTAGACCGTTTGCGATAACAAAATGAGTCAGGGTGTCGTAATATATTTATGAACGATTCGTATCCTGCAGAAAACCTGTGTCGTGTGACGTGGACGAATAAACTTTTGTTGTCGAGAGAGAATGTAAGAATAGCAGAGAGGTGGACTACCTTGCATTGCTACCCTACGCGTGGGGAGGGGAATAAGAGGCCAAGAGAGTGGCGAAGGTGCACACCACACAGAGTGCAGTG
This sequence comes from Rhipicephalus annulatus, assembly GCA_013436015.1. Lineage (NCBI taxonomy): Eukaryota > Metazoa > Arthropoda > Arachnida > Ixodida > Ixodidae > Rhipicephalus > Rhipicephalus annulatus. Next base: position 78,195 of record WOVY01014566.1, on the reverse strand, counting down.
TTTCAAAGACAGTCGCTCAGATATGTTACCTTCAGGAATTAAAGAAGAGCTCATGTGGCTTTTCGGGCTGATGTACTGCGAGATAATGTATCCAAGAACTTTTCAAGAGTTCGAGTGTTTTTGCTGGCGCTCCTTGTGTTGTGTTATTCTATTTGCGAAGTTTTTATTACTAAAGCAAAACAAGGCAGATAACGTTGGATTCCACGATTCAAATAAGTACACATAATGAGCTGTATACGTGTTTTATTCGTCCTAACCGCATAAAACATAGTTGCAGCACTTGTCGCAACACAAGTGCTATATGCCCTGTGCAGTCTGCAGTACGCGAGTCTACAGGATAGTGAAGGTATAAAAGATAAAACCTTATATTGGTCCAAAACTTAGTGCAGCCGTTAAAAGTACTGCCACGCAGAGATTTGCATGTTGCGTCAGGTGTGGCTCCCTTCCAAGCAGCCCTCATTAACGAGGTGGTCACACGAAGTACATTTCGTCCGCGATATTACGATGCACCGTCACTGCATCTGTATATTGCCCATTGGGATTGATGCGGAGGAAGCCTTTTATGTGGTTCTTGGCCCGGAAGGCAGCCAGGTGGGCATAATAGACGGGCGACGGAATGCTCATGCTGCGGGTGCAGCGCGCCACCAGATGACACAAGTTGTATGTGAGCTGCTGCAACTGCTGAAGCGTGTGCTTAGACTCTTTGCAGAGGACGTGGTAATGCGCGGGCCGGCTCGTTCCGATCGGGCCTTGGTGGCTACAGAGGAAGAAGTTGAGGTGCCCCGGCTGAGTAATCCCGTTTTCGACGGTCGTCCCTGGTGGAACGTTCACATTTATCGGCTGCTTATCGAAAATAGGCAGGAATCGAGTGTGGTGCCGCTTCTGAACAATTATGAACGTCACCGGGGGTTGGTAGTTGGGGCTTGCGCTTCTGCAGGCTTGCTTGATTGCATCGACTTCTTTAGCTTGAACTTCCTTGAATTGACCCTCACCGACTCCATCTCTGTAGACGATTATCCTGTCCGGCAGCCGTCCCTGCTTGCCATAATAGAATTTCAAGTGGTCCAATACCATGGCCTGCAGTAAGCAAAATTGGAATGAAGCTGGCGCAAGAACAATGAGAAAACTTGGCATACCGAATATCCACCACGCCATGTGCACGCTCGAGGTTTTATACGGGAAAGCTCCTTGTAACATACGGTTAGAGCAATTATGATTGCCCGCCAAATTACCGATCTAAATGCGCACTCTGAACGACGATGATATGAAGGCGAAAAGACCAGCGGAATTCATTTTGCTCACCGTGTAGGCCTGATCCTTATGTCATTGTCATATTGCCATCGCTTAATGTGCTCATTAGGAACAATGAATAGCACACCTTGCCATTTCACTGCACGGAAGCGTTCACTAACCTGTGTTCGAGCGAAGGAAGAAACTTTTGCTAATTGGGAAGTCCGTTCTTACGTGCCAGCAATGGTTAAGCCACAATCAATAATATCGACTAAAGAACAACACTGGTTTAACAACAGTGCTACAAAGGTTACTGGGTACGACCTGCAGCCCCTGTCGAGCTCGGTCCTTAATGCTGCGCCAAGATTCTTCGCGAAAGTTGCCGAATCAAGCGCCTGATACCGATGATACATCGTGTAAGAGCAACTCGAAACGTTGGCGGATTTTCAAGAGACACGACTTGAATGATTTGTAGTTACCGTGACATTTCTCGTTGAAGTCAAGCAGTGAAACACCTGTCTATTAGCATACTTCATAATTATATTACAATCAGTTTTATACTAAGTCATGGCAAACGCATGTTGAAGTACAATGTGGCATGAAAATCCGGGTCCAAAACTGCGATTTAGCTCATGGTTCAGGTCTTGCTTCTTCCCTGTAGGTAATAAAGAAGAAAGTGGCGCGGTAGTAAAGTTACCAACGTAGCAGTTACGGCCTGCAAATAATAGCCGTCATATAGTGAGAGCTCGGCACACTCGCAACATGTTTCATAAGTATCACTTTATGAGAGCGCTGCTCTGAGAAGCCCGTTGATGCGTTAAGCGGTTTTGCCCTCGGTGGCGTAACAGCGCGAACTAGTGCGTGCCACAGCAACTGGCGAAGTACCTCACTCTCTGGCTCCCATCTAAGTGGTTATGAAAAAGGAAGAGAAAAGTGCCGACCCTTTACCATGTCCGACTACCGCTACTACTACTATGTACATGAAGTGCGAGCGTCAAACCAAAACGCAGTACGTGCCCTATCAATCAGGTAAATGAAGAAAGCTGGCATAGGTAGCACCGAGTGGCCTTGCAGACATCAACCAGCTCCATCTCATCAATGCCGACAACGACATCGCATTATATACCACTGGAAATACAATCCGGGCGAAACTTATCCGTCTCCGTGCTCAATGTGCACGCCCCTTACCACGCATGTCAAGGACATGCATCATCATCGTTTCTTCGACATGCCCCGGCATTATGCTTTACCAAAATATAGTCGTTGACAACCTGCTGTAGCGCTCGAAGAGACTACGACAGAGCGGCGTCAGTGGCTATCTACTTGCGTATAGGCATGTCAGCTACCAAATATTTATGTGGGTAGTGCAAAGATATAGCTGGGCAAGTGTGTGCACCAAAGTTGGACAACGGCGTGCAGGTAGCGGCTGCGTACCTTTGGCCCAGAATCATTGCCAAAGATCTCATGCACTTCCTGAACTTCGCATCAAGCGCACATAGAGGCACATGAATCGGTGAATGATTTAGACATAAAAGCACACAAGAGCTTTCTACCGCGCATCCGTGAGGACATACCATTCCGCTCCGTCATAACATTCCACGGATCTCACGACCTTGGGAAATACTCGTAGACCTCGCCTTTGAGAGCCAAGCTTTGGTGCTGCAAGTTGCACTAACAGCATCGGCACTAACATTTCCGACCACAGAACATCATTATAGTACATGGCTGGCACACGTGTGTTCACTAGAGAAAATTCTGGAGTATAATTAGTGGTATGGAACTGTGCATGCGCAGATGTCTCGCTCAAATTGTTGAAAATTATCGGAAAACCGAAGTACCCTGAATGCTGCCTTCAGAACACCCATTAGGAAGTATCTGAATCATCAGAAAGTTTTATTGTGATAGGAATTACACCAACAGTCTCGATGGCTTTTTGCCGTTGTCGCCTTGTCCCGTTTAAAGCGCATATTTATAACATCTACCAGCTTTATAGTAAGGTCTAACTGCGGGCAACAGCGTGGGAGCAGGGGCTACTAACGCGGCTGAAGCATAGATCAAACGAGCTGGCCAATCTCCATCACGACGCGTGCAATAGCACCGGTCCGTTGGACCAGTCGTCGAATGGGAAGCTTAAGCACAAAGGCCCGTTTTTAACGAGAACAAAAAAGAGTCGAGGAGGTGGCGGGGTGGGGGGAGCAGTCGTTATCGAGCAGCAGCTGTGAAAGTTTATTGTATGGGGGTAGTTGGCTATGATGGCGCACGCGCAATGTTGCTATCTCGGCTGCCATCAGCTGGAGGCTCGTACACCTTTCTACGCGCTGCGCTCTCAACCGGAAGAGTGTGCCAAAAGTGTCCCGAACGTATTCTCGTAAACCAACGCTTTGTAGAGTTGATCGGACCGATAACTTGCCGACAGCTTCCCTTTGTATACAAGTGCAATTGGTCGCTATCGCATTCATCAATCCCCTCTTGCGGTTGGTACAAGTTGTGACGAACAAGAGAGAATGCTCTATAGAGGCGATGAATACGAAGACATAGCTCTAGCGTGTATCGTGTGTCGCCGCCTGTACTGAGAGACTCTGCGCGGACATTGTAAAGACATTTGTTCCACTCTTTCTTTAGTTCAGCGATTCTTACTCCCATGACACGGTAAAACTGATTTTTGGAAGTGCACGCTTCTTGTCGACAGAAACGCGTATTAGCGTCACGGCAGCGCCAGTACGCAAGTAGCGTTGCAAGAACTGCTGCACCACATGATATGCTCGCCTTCAGAGTTAAAGCTTTGCTATCGTGCCAGCAGAGGGAGGACCAAGTAAAGTTCCGCTGTTCAAACATTCATACACATTGCGATACAGGCATGCAGTCAGAGCCGAAAGAAGCAATAGTGCTGCATTTCAAGTTATTAAGCGCAGCAGCGCCGGATTCACAACGCTGCCACCTCGACATACTCCCGTTCCAACGTCCAGTGATTGGAACAGCAATAGAAGCAAGGAAACTACGGAAATTCAGAAACTAAAAAACAAATGTTTACTGACCTTCAGGTCCGTCACGACTTCCTTACGGGCCACTGCTCCATCTGGGTTCATTTGGACTGAAACCCGAGCGCGGTATCGGAACGAGTTTTTGTCAAAGCTGGCGACGCATGCAGCGATGGATGGCTTGTGGCTGCATGAAAGATTGAACAGTGCAAGGTCATGGTTACATTGTGCCCACAAGTCCAGCAGGTCCCCGCCCGAAATTCTAGCGCGTAGCATGTGACACTCGAAAGGCTATATAGCCAGAATTCAAAGTTCGTAAACGTGGAGACTCCATGAGAGCCCAGACTTGAAAGATCTATTGTGAGTATTCACGACTGATATAAGGAGGAAAGATTTCGTGACCACTAGGTTAAAGAGGAGCACCCGCGTCATCGTGTAACAGGTGTTACATGAACAAGTTAATGTGATAAACGATGATGCAGAGGAGGGCATTAACTGGCCTGCATAAGCGCTGCAAAGGAATGTTTGATCCCTTTGTCATACGGAACAGCGTAACTGGAAACAAAAAGGTATCTTGCCGAAGTAGTTGAACGTTTAGTGTACACTGGTGAGATTTGCGCAATGATTTTCGTGCTTAGCAGAAGTACAACAGTGCTTCGTGTTTAAACAAGCAATTAGAGTAGCTGGATTAGTGAACGGAGAAAGTGTAAGCAGAAAAAAAATGCCAGGTCTGCACGGAAGGCGCAGCACAGCGAAAGCTAAAAGAGCAGGTGTTCATAGCGTTTTATAAACACTCAATGGGTAAATAATCCAACCACACTTGCTCGATACCCACTACGGCATAAATCAAAATTTTTGGGCAGTAAGCCGGCAATCACTATGCTGGTTTTTGTCATTCTTCCGACAAGCGTGGTATCGTATGAACCCTTCCAAGGAATTTCGTGCCAATTCTTCGTGCAACGGCTGACAACGATGAGAAATTATGGCTGAAGTGGGCATGCACCACAATTTATGGGTGAACAAGGACAAGCTTTCGTAATGGGTTGGAGCTTTGAATGACCCCACACGTTACGCTATAGATTCGCATTGTGCGACGACGGGTTGTTCTTTCGCAGTTTTAAAACGCTTTATAGTGCGTGTGAACGCGATTTGGTTTCCCGACAGCAAGCTTGTCTAAGACAAGTTCGATAACCAATCACAAGCACTGGCTAGCTCAATGGTAGAATGGACTAGCACCCTGTGGACCCGGGTTTGCGCCCCACTTAGCCACTGGTGCTATGTTTTTTTTTTCAATGTTCGGTATGATGTTACTGCCTTTCGCGGCCGACAACTGCGCGTGACCCGAGTTGTGATCTCGTAACAGCAATCGCTGCAAACGTCCACTAGAGGGAAACTCTATGAGCATCGTGTACACCCGGACAGTGTACGAACCAGATGAGGCAGGCGCACATGCATTGGCAGCTTCCGTACAGGCACTGAGAAGAGCTAATCACTGAGGCCATGGTCACAATGAATTACTTTACTCCTCCCAGAGGACGACGCCATCTTACCGAACAAGAGTGTTACTGCAGGAACGTGTACGAGATATAAAAGACTCGTATGCAAAGCCTCCATAGTGCGTAACCGCGTCGCAGTTTTTTACAATGAGAGCAATCTGTACCTCATTAGAGATACTCCCCTTCTAGTCAAGTGCTAACCAGCAAGGTAGTTTTACTAAGAATGCTTTGAATACTTTTGGCATTAGCATTCGTATCACAAGTTTAGCAATGTTTTTGTTGTGGCCCTCGCTGTAGCATAATTAGTACAGAAGTGCTAAGAGAATGATGCCTATCAAGCCCGAGTGTTACAGCACCCAAACTTTCAATAGAACAGTGCTAGCTCAAATTTTCGAATGAAAAAACTACTTCACGTACAAACTTACGCACTGCATCACAACCATTTTCTTCAATGTAGAAAAAAAAACTGCACCCGAACACAGTACGAGTGTTTTACAGTGCAAAAGCACGATGCGATTACGAAGTGCTTCGAAAATTTTGACAATTTGGTGTTTTATGACGTACACTGACATCTTCAGTACGTGGTCCTCGATGATTTCACCTCCATAAAAATGGGAACGCAGAAGGATTTAAAGGCGGGCTAATTGGTATAGATTCGCACTGAAATATCGGCAGCTGAAACTACCGGGACGCAAATGGAGGAGAAGAGCAAGCACAGACTGAAACTTGCTCATTCACGGAAGATAATGCAGGGAAATGGAAATGCGAAAGGGGAGGGCTCACTGCGATTAGGCATCGTCCAAAAACGATATTTCACAATACAAAAGGGATATAGATGGTGAGCCGACGACTATCAAAATTCTTTTTGTTTAATAAAGAAAGCTTCCGCAATCTCCCTAGTTTTTGTGTCCTGCCGAGTGTGTAATACGTGCGCGAAAATTCACATACGTGGCTCCACTGTGTAATGGACGGACAATTGTGAACCCGGGGCCTACTTCAGCTCACTGTAGTGTTCTCGCAGGCGAATGTTCTTTTGTGATCTGTTTTGCGTCAGATTAGCTTGTGCGGCCATTATTTCGGTATGAAATGCAAATGCCATGGCCGGCATTGAACAGGCGATGTTCTAATCAGCAGCCAAGCACCCTAGCCACTGATTCACATAGGCGGACGAACGTAGAGCACGTTTTTTGAAGACTGTTGGAGTGAGGTCTGTTTTTTGAAGGGTGGGTTATCATGCAAAGGCACCTTGAATTTGAAAAACTACCGCTTACGCCACAAGATCTTGCTTATTTAGCGAAGGGTCAGGGCATTGTGCTTTATGACGTCTTTTTTTTCCTTCCTCGACCTTCAGGGCACCTGAGAAACCGTATGGCTGTAAGGAACGGACAAGTTTGACATCAATGAATTATTACTTTACCGGCTTCATGAGCAGATTATGTGAAGCGTTGGGAAAACCTGAATATGATGAAGTGATGAAATTTATGAAGGCTCACATCAAAATGAATTTTTCTGTAATATCAACCGCATGCTAAAAGCGCTGCAGCTGGGAAGTGCGTCCAACGCCTAGACGTAAAGAAAAAAATAGTGAATGCGTTGCCGAAGTTTGTCGTGGATCGATAGCTCATGGGTTCGACTCCTGTTGAGGAAACGTTTGCCTTCATTTATTCGTGGGCAGTTTTTAGAAGTTATATCCGATACAAAAATGTGCTACTAATGTCTTGGCAAACCCTGGCATAAAAGAAGATCATGGTAAAATAGTGAAAAACAATGGAGTACTCACTTGTCCCCAGGCGCAGGGTGATTGACATCGATTCCGATGAAGATGGCATTGATGAAGATGGCATCGACATTTTTGTCGCCACTGCTGACGGTGTTATTGCAGCCGCCAAGTTTGGCATTCAGCTTGAGGCAGATGTTTGGCCACAATACTTCCGGTTTTACTGTTGATAGCTTTCCTTCTTGAACGCACTGAGTTATGATGCCCGCCACTTTTTCTGCCACAGTTTTGACGGCCGCATAGAGAGTTGTGTTGCCTAGAACAACGAGGACAAACTTTTTGGCAACAGGCCTTGCGCCACGAGACATATCGCGATCAAGTTTTTCGAAAGCATTAGCCAGGTGCTCTGAAGCTTCCAAATCGTTGGTGTGCACATGTTTAATATCCTTCTTATGGTCCAGTTGAAGGCCAAGGGCTGAACCATAGTCCTTCAATTGATCAGCTGCTTCTAGAAGTTCGTTATTGGGGATTTCGCAGTTAACTGCCAGCACACCAAAAAAGAACTCTCCCTTTGTTTCGGAAAAGAGGTCGCCTTTGGGTACGTACCATGTGCCCCGATATGGCACTTTCTTACCAACCTGAAAATGAATTGAAGGAGGCGAGAGAATGCGAGCTTTGACTTCTACCATGTTCTGGTAAAATTCCAAGTTAAACCCTCGCAGACAATGTTGCGCTCTAGAGAAAAAGTCATCAGCAAATTTCTGGATAAACGCGAACCGCTGTTCGGGACTAAGTTTCCCGAGTGCGGCGAGCATACGTTCAGTCATGTCTTTGTCGAGCTTACGCTTACACGGCTGCGCTGGAACGTGACATACATCCAGTGGTAGGTAAGGTTCTTCTTTCCCTTCGCAAAGTATGCATGGCAGCCACGGTTTGATTTCAATCCTATATTTCTTTGCGAAGTACTCGACAACACTCATTTCTTTGCCCTTTCCCTTTTCATGGCTCTTCTTTGGCCTTTCTTTGCCTTTCGTGGCATTTTCTTGGCCATTCGTGGCATTTTCTGGGCCTTTCAGTTTTTGATTGGCAGCATTGGTTTCACTGACCTTTACCACTCTGTAAAACCGTTTGTTACCCAAGTGTGTAGTATAAACCTGTAAACCCTCGAGCGCCTCTGTCAAGAGACGGGTGTCCCACAAAGTGATCTCATCTCCCTCGCGGCACTTTGTTGCGAAATCCAGTAGACTTCTTGAATTGTAGAAGGGCATTGCAGAGAAGTCAATATTTAGCATCAGCGACTTCTCACATGGCCGAAAGCTTGGATAGTATCCGGACCACAGCTCGGCAAAAGTTGCCAGTTCAAGGGGTTCAGCTTGCGGATTCTTGAAGAAGCAGTGCCCCACGACTTCGTGACCCGGGCGTGCAGCGTGCCTTATGATGATATCGAGTGCCTGGATATGTTTTTGATGCACGTTTTGGTTGAACGGAGTCTTCAGCTTGTCCATGTCTACGCTGGATGCGAGCTTGAGGGTGACGGAGAAGTCCGGCCCGCCCTTGTCGATTTGTACGATGCATTCGCATTCTTTCGATGGCAACTCGCGGCTTGTGTAGATATTCTTTTCGCCATCGAACGCGAGCGAATAGGGCCGGAACTTTGCGGTCTTCTGAAGGGCCTGTATCACGAGACGCTTGACACGTGTGCTGAGGCCCCGCGGCTCTGTGGCGCTGGAAGGCTTGCGTATGAGGTCGATTTGCACGTCATAGTGGTATACGATACCGCTCGGTCGTGCTATAGCAAAGTAGTTTGTGCGCAGCTCCATCTTTTTACGGGTGAACCATTGCTTCAGGGCACGCTTCACCAGATCGGGATCAGTGTGGAATAGCTCCGCTGAGGTTCCAGGACCTGCATGTTGAAGGCAATTATAGAGCTTGCTGACATTACATAAAATATGAAGGATATAAAAAAGTCCCCTTTTTAACTTGGAGGTAAAGCTTTGTATCACCTAAGTTACTACTTCGATTGCTGAACGCAAAAGAGAAAGAGAACAGAATAGGTTATGCAAAAACTAAAAAAGAAGTCTGGTTACCCTGAAAGAAAAAAAAAAAACTCACTACAGTGAAACGCCAGGTGTCTACTCACGATTTTCTGCAAATAGTGACGAATTGTGTGCAGTACATTGACAGCACGTTCATTGTGTATCGCCAGAAAAATTTGTTGCCTAGATTGATAACCGCGGCAGCAGAAAAAAGACGTGATGACTGTGAGTGCACCACCCACCACACTCACACCGAAGTGACTTCGCAGTTTAGATGTTGTGGGAGGCAATAACAAATAAGCGCCGATTAGCTTAACAAGCGAGTTTTTCCAATATACACTTCATACACTTTTATATGCCCTCCCAAATAACGACTCAGTCGAAGTTAAACGCTAGGGTCGCGTATTTCTTGCTGTCCCTGGATAGTTTTGAGCTTCCTAAGAAGATGAATCGGTGTCATCTGTTTAGAAAAAGTGGGTAACGATTTAGAGTACTACAGGTACTCTACTATGGTGTCATTTGGCCCGATCGACATTCATATTTAGTCCGTTGCGATCGGTACCCACCAGCCCACAGCCCTGGGCAGTGTAGGCATTCATGACGGGATGGTTGAGTGCTGCCCGCAGGATTTAATAACATCGCCACCTTTGATTCAGTGCAGCAATGGCATGGCGAAGGCGGTTGAAACGCGTCGAGAACTATTTGACACTTGTATTATCGTAGGGTATGCTGCAAGCACGGGCGAGAATAATTTCTCATACCCTGAAAACGGCAGTCTAGCCCCTACCCTCTCGGTACAGGCTGCAGAAAAACATCTTCGAGCGCGGACAGGGAGGCTTTCGGTAAGTTTACCCAGTACTCGCTCTAATTGGAGCAGTCAGCCATACCTTAGAGCGTAAAAGTGGCAGCCCAGAAGTGTTACCGATGATCTCTGCCAAGTGCTAAAGCGCTAAAAAAAAGATATCATCCCATTTGAAGACGTCAAGCCAAAGAGCCCTAGAAATGATGAAAAAAAAGACGTGCTGGGGATACCCCAGACACGCAAATGCATTAAGGAAAATCCACAGGTTTTGATATATATGTGGGGTTGAACGTCCCAAAACCACCATATGATTACGAGAGACGTCGTAGAGGAGGGCTCCGGAAATTTTGACCACCTGTGGTTCTTTAACGTGCACCCAAATGTGAGCCCACGGGCCTACAGTTGAGGAAAGTGCAGTAGCCGTGTAAGCTTTCACAATGAGCGCGGTTGCAGTGTTGAGAAATAGCAGTAGTTTAAATATTCGGTGTTTAACGTCCCATAAAGAAACAGCCTTAACATCACGTGCGAACTCCCAGTAAGAGTAAGTTTTCTTAAAAACACTGCAGAGTAATAGGGCTGAAACATTCTTGTGATATGGTTACGGGGTAGTGACGGGAGGGTGAGGGGGGAGGAGCAGTCGATGTCGTCAAGGTGAAACTATTTGGACGAACTTGCGGCCGTTCAAACGCGAAGTCAGATTACAGCATACACAGTAGCACTGATAGCCGTGAACAGAGCACCAGCCGTCGATAAAAAGGACACGCGATGACGAATGTCGACATTTATACATGTGCCATCGAATGTTCCAGCGTTATCGTAAGCGGCCACGTTAAGTTTCAGCAGAATGTACATGTTCACGTTTTGCGCGCAATCGCATCAGAAGGGCGTATGATTATTTCTATGGTAATAATAATGGTAATTGGCGAGGTCGTGCAAGGCACTAGTTACGCGCATAATGGTGTGAGAACAAAACTTGAGAAACGCGTGGCAGTATTTACACCGGAAGAAAACTAGAAGAACAAGGAAAGCTCCGCACATACCGACCGCTAGTTACGCTACAGAGGGTGATGCTCCGCACAATTCGTGGCTGTGATTGCAGTAATTTCGGATCACTCAATCGCGCAATTGTTCACAGGAGTGTTAAAGGGGCACTTTTAGTGGTGCTGACCAGGGCTCACGCGAACCATATGCTCGCTACAATAAATAAAAATTTGGGAGATCCCGCGTACAGTGGGAATCTATGGTATGCGAAGCACGAATGAGAGGGGTTGATATGTCACCTTAAAATCAGCACAACGCTACGAGGTGGCAGTCAATGATGCCGTACATGACTTCCGTGCCATCATTCTGATGTTTGGTTTACCTTTGTCATCTATTCACGTCACGCGATACCAAGTTTAGTATATGTGGAGCTAGTGAAACGACCGCGAACGTAGCACGAGGGGCCCAATATACTCCAATTTAGCGTTTACGTGCACGCAAGCTGGGCACAGCGACGCTACGTTTGCAAAACGCCAGCATTCTATATCCTGACGCCGGGCGCGCTGAAACGCGCATGCGTATAAGCAACGCTGACCAGCGCGCGCCTGGGATTATATGGCAGGACCGGCGCCTGGCGTGGCAACACCGCCGCGACGCGACGAAATGAACGCCGGCGAGCACGTGCATCGCGTCACGTCGAAATGTATTGGCGCCTTGACTGTGGCATGTAGTCATGTTCTCACATGACGCGCATCTCTTGCTTATCTTTGCACCAGTGTCATGCCCGCGTCGTCCAGGCACGTCACATAATACCAAATTTGGCATATCGAAATGTATTGGCGCCTTGACTGTGGCATGTAGTCATGTTCTCACATGACGCGCATCTCTTGCTTATCTTTGCACCAGTGTCATGCCCGCGTCGTCCAGGCACGTCACATAATACCAAATTTGGCATAAGTGAAGCAAACGAAGCGGCTGGCAGCGTATCATGTGCGTGGCATGTAGTCATGTTACATGACAGCATCTCATGATTATCATGTTTGCACAAGTCATACATTCATCATCCACTCACGTACTGTAATACCAAATTTCGTGTATGTGACGCTAGCGACACGGCCGCGAGTGCATCAGGAGTGGCATGTGGTCATGGTAATACATGACACGCATGTCATGATGTTCATGCGAGGGTCTGTCGTTTGCGTTCACCTTGAAATCATGTCATACCATACCAGTTTTGCAACATGCCATGTGAACGAAACCACCGCAAGAACTGCAAGTCTATGAAACGTAAATCATCACATACCATGACTTTCATGCTACGACTAATGAAATATGTTTTTCATACAGTCATGTAATGCCATACCAAGTTTTGTATCGATACCATTATCAAAACGGCCAGGAGAGCTAAAGGTTGTAGGCAGCTAGATAGATACGCTCAGAGTCGCCGAAGTTTGCTAACAGTTGCGTCGCATTTAATAGTGATCAGGCCAATATGAGCGTCGAACTCGTTTATTAGTTTAAGCTTACACGCTATTGACTCAAAGCTAGATTGCTAATTAGGATCTCAGCTCATGATGTATTAAAAATCACCCATAACCAAAGAGTATAAAAAGCCTACACAAATCACTTGTTATTCCGGATTCAATGGGTGCAGTAGTCAACATGTCTGTGCAGTCAACACCTCGAGGATCATCATCTGGTGCTAGGCTTTCCCAAGCACATTGCACAAAGAATGACTGAAACGGAAACTTCCCCGTAGGGCAGAGGGCGAACACCATCACCATCTCCGTCAAAACTTGACCACAAAACCAAGCATTCGTGCTGTAGTGTCCTCTGGTTTTAGTAAACCGAACGGTACAACATGGTATTCAAAGCATACAGGACTGGCGTGACGAAGAAAATGGTTTAGCTGCAGTGATCAACGAAGAACAACTAGGGGGTTATGCTATAGCGATTGAATCAACCAAGCATATAAGAAACGAATACGTGATGTGGTAAGGACAGGAGTTTAACCAACTCGCCAAGGCTATCGAAGTGATAATTTGTCAAGCTAGAAGTATACACTGCCAAGACATAAGCAACAAGCGCAGCTTGGCCTCGGGAGTGACTGCAGCAAGTCTCCGGTTAAGCACGGATTGCTTAATGCTAGTGATGCTTCGAAAAGCAAGAAGGTCTGCGGATATCTCCCTATAAAGAACAGGATCTATTTCTACGCCATGACTATGGGCTCGGCTGTTTCTACCACCCGGTTATGCATGCAAGTTCTCAGGCATTGTTCTACAGAGTAAAAATAATTGGGGCTTAACGTTCCGAACCCCCAACATGATAATGATAAACGCCTTAGTAGAGCGCTTTGAAAAATTAGTCCATCTGAGATTCTTCAAATTGCACCAAAGGCCAAGTGCCCAGGACTAAAGCCTCTTCGCCTCCATCAAAATTATGGCCGCCGCGATCAGGACTCGATCACGTGACCTACCTTATTGCCGTAAGAACGCGACACGTTGAACAAATCCTCGCCACTGATTTCAAATCGCCGAAGTGATTGAATGTATGCGTTTGCAAGTGACAGAGCGCAGCAGATCGACTAGTCGAGACGTTTGCAGTAAAACTCACTATTAATGATAGGAGCACGAGGTCGATACATGGCACCTATTTTGAGCCAAAGGTATGAATGTTAGCAGAAATGGCGAGTTTCAATGCGTGTAATTAGTTTCACTTACGAACCGATTGAAAAGGGTACAAGGAGAACGCAGTCGGTTGAAGAACTAAAGAAAAAAAACCATCGCCTAATGCATACGACAAGGCGCCTCGTGCGAAGTTTACTGCAGATTGTACATCGAATTGTACTTGTACTGAAGTATTTGAAACGTCCGAAAGCATGTGAATTTTAAAGTTCGCCTGTTAAAGAAGGTAAGTGGATACGGACCAAGCTTGGAACAACTGTCAGTGCCGATAAGGCCACGCCGCCTTGTTCGTCCACAGCATGGTGCATATAAACAACTGCTAGTCTTGAAATATGCGCAAAAAAACTAAGATGAGCATGAAATCAAAACATTAAAAGCAAGGCGGCTGCACAGTTTTTTGTTTAAAGAGAAGGGAAAAAAATCGAACAGCACAAGAGATTACGTGGCGCCGATGACAACAGGGTGCACTGGTAGTAGTCATTGCGCAAACATTGGGTGCAGTTTGTGCCATCGACAGCGACAAATTTCGTACACGTCGGTATAGTGTGAAAAATTTAGATTCTTGAAGCCACGTCGGATTCCAAGCGGGTCCCCCTGAAACCGAAAACGCAAATCCAAGCCTAACGATCACATCACGGGGCCGATGTTTTAAATTCGGGGCTACGGAGGCCCGTGTCCCAACAATTATACGTTTAATCTTTGTCACTGTATGCAACACGAAGCAATGCCTAAGGATACGCCGGTTGTTTGATTGATTGCGAAACTATTGTGGTCATGCAAGGTGCGCGTGAGCGCGCAGCCGGCGACTCCCACGTAAAGACCGTTAGACCAAGCTTATCGGCCGCTCCATGGGCCAGCTGGATGGCCCAAAGTTTGTCGGCCAGGAGGGAGCTGCGTAGGGCCGCCTCCGACCTGAGCGACGTAGTGTCGGGGATAGTGTACATTGCGTTGCACTCCCAGGACATGTGCAGCAGCGTGCATACGTCCCCACAGGCGGGGCAAGCGTCATTGGGGAACACGTCAGGATAAATAGCGTGAAGGGATATCAGGTCTGAGTACGTGTCGGTCTGCAGTAGTCTGAGTGCAAGGGCTTGTGGCCCATTAAGTATTGGATGAGGGAGTGGATATAGTCTGCGCGCGAGGTGAAAAAAAACCCAGTAATCTGGGGAAAACAAATTGAGGAAACCTCGAAAATGTTACTACAAATTTCCACAAGACGGAGCGTACGGAAATGATATTTCATATAAGATTTCTAATGATAATATGAATAGTGTTATGTAGATTTGTCTATGCGCACACGAAGTACGACTACGACGTATGCCATAGCAGAGGGCTCTGAAAATTTCTACAACGAAAGACAGCCCTCTGTAACGAAGGTTGGGGAGTGTTACTGAACCTAGTTAATGATACCTGGTTACTGAACTGACTCTGCATCTAGTCCTGGCTGTGGTGGTCGCACGTCCATCAAGGGACAAAACTAGAGGCCCGCGTGCTCCACTTTAGTTTTACAATAACGAATCCCCGATTGATGGATACGTGGGGTTTAACGACTGCCTACAGATGACAGCAATTTTGTGTAAGGTCTACAGCGTGCGAGAGATGAACGCGGCTGAAGCAGAGATCAAACTAGCTGGTCTCCATCACGAAACATGCAATATGAACGGCCTGTTGGACCGCCTGTCGAATGCACAGAGGAAGCCACTCGAGAGAGAGGGGTTGCTCGTAGCAGCCGTGAAACGATTTTACGGGGGTGGTCGCCAATACTGGCGCAGGTGCTATGTTGCGATATGATTGATTTCATTGATATGTGGGGTTCAACGTCCCGAAACCACCATACGATCACGAGGGACGCTGTAGTGGAGGGCTCCAGAAATTTCGACCAACTGGGGTTTTTTACCGTGCACCCAAATCCGAGCACGAGGGCCTACATTTCCACCTACATCAAAAATGCAGCAGCCACCGCTGCCGGGATGCGATCCCTCAACCTGCGGGTCAGCATCCGAGTACCTTAGCCACTAGACCACCGTGGTGGGGCGAAGCAAGTCGAAATGGTTACGTGGAATAATTGCAGAATACCCGATTGCCACAGCAAACCCCGAAGTTTCTGTCATGTATGCGGGCGAACGATGACATATCGAGGTGACTGCAGACAAGACGTTTACTGAAGACGCCTATGACGGCTGGTAGTGTGATGCACGCTGAAGAGAGTAAAGTTGTCCACGTGGGAGAGTGAACTTGGAATCAGTTGCGTGAAACAATTCGCAGGCACACATGTACGCACGTGTACAAGTCGCGTTCAGTGCGATAAGCACACGCAGCATCATGTCACGATTGTAACGCAATAGCTCGGTCGATCTTTAAGCGACACACGTGCACATGATATAAATTTACGGCGGCGTCGAAGCTTGTGCACATTAACGCCAGCTGAACGAAAACGAGGTTAGGATTTCGGCTTGTACGCATGCGTTCAGTGCAGAGCAAAGAGCAGAGTAGTAAAATGCACAATCAACTTTAGCAAGTAGTGGCTATAGCTAGCTTTCGGCTCGTTGGGCCTGCCTCAAGTTGATTACATGCTGTCCCCATAAAAACGACGCCTGTAAGGCCAGTGTTATTTTCGTCGAGTAGGAAATACGGCGAGTCGATCAGTCTCGAGACATTTGCGAAAACACGCGGAAGACGTTGCAAAGATACCGCAAATTGTCTTGTCTGTTTGGACGCCCTTGTCAGGCGCCTCGATGACTTTGCACCTACGCATCGTCGACCGTCATCCAGGTTCCAGATACACAGTCGCTCCTCGACGCCCCCACGTTCTCCGGAACTTCGGCCACCCGACGCGCCGCGGGACGTTTCATCCTCAACCGTGTGCTGGTACCACCGCCGATTAGGTGCCTCTGCTCGCAAGTGCACTCGCCCGTGCTCGATCGGGAAATGCGACGACCGGCCACTGACGGCGGCAAGTGGTACTGGTCAAAAGTCATGCCGCCTTTTCTATGTTTCTGATAAGATCACTGGCGCTCGCTTCCTAGTCGACACAGGAGCCCAGGTTAGCGTCATCCCGGCCTCGTGTGCAGATCGCCGTCGCAACGAACAGACCTGCCCACTGCAAGCGATCAACAATTCCGCCATTCGCACATACGGCCAACGCTCTCTTACACTTGACCTTGGACTACGCCGTACGTTCCGCTGGATTTTCATCCTCGCTGACGTCTCGCAAGCTGTTCTTGGAGCTGACTTTCTCAGTTTTTTCAACCTTGCTGTGGACATGCATGCTCATCGCCTCATTGATCTCAACACCCGCCTCTCCATCAACGGTGTACTCTGTACTTCCTCGCCAACGGGACTGCGAGCTCTCACACCTGCTTCGCCGTATGCAAAATTACTCGACGACTTTCCCAGCATCACGAAGCCGCACGCCAGAGAGTCACCGGTGAAGCATTCCATCACTCACCACATTATGACCACTGGACCTCCCGTTTTTACACGACCCCGTCGGCTATCTGGAGAACGCCTCGCCATCGCCCGCCGTGAGTTTGAGCACATGCTTGAATTCGGCATTGTGCGGCCTTCCTCCAGCAACTGGGCGTCGCCACTCCACAAGGTGCCGAAGAAAGATCCTGGCGACTGGAGACCATGTGGGGATTACCGCGCTCTCAATGCCCACACCTTACCAGACCGCTATCCACTTCCTCACATACAGGATTTCACATCAAACTTGGCTGGGTGCACAATCTTCTCTAAGATTGGCTTAATCAAGGCTTACCGTCAGATTCCTGTAGAACCCGCCGACATTCCGAAGACGGCCATCACCACCCCATTCGGTCTGTTTGAATATGTGAGGATGCCTTTTGGATTGCGCAACTCTGCACAGACCTTTCAGCGCACTATCAACGAGGTCACGCGAGGTCTCGATTTCGTATTTGCCTACCTTGATGACCTCCTTGTAGCAAGCTCATCTGGCCCTGAGCATGAAGCCCACCGGCGCACCCTGTTCCACCGCCTGGATGATTACGGCTTCGTAATTAATACCAATAAGTGCGTCTTTGGCGTCGCTACAATAGAGTTCCTAGGCCACCTTGTCACTCCAAAGGGTATCCAACCACTCGCCAGCAAAGTGAAGGCTATTCAAGACTTTCCACCTCCTACTTCACTAAAGAGACTCCAAGAATTTCTGGGCCTACTAAACTTCCATCGCCGCTTTCTTCCAAAGTGCGCCACATTCCTAAAGCCCTTGACCGACCTATTGGCTAAAAAGAAAGACCCGGCTGCGCCACTGGAGTGGCCCAAGGACGCTGCATCTGCCTTCGACACTGCCAAGAAGGCTCTGGCAGACGCTACCATGCTCATACATTCCGTTCCTGATGCCCCAATTCGTCTCGTCACCGATGCATCAAGCGTGGCAGTTGGCGCTGTTCTCGAGCAGCACGTATCCGGTTGGCAGCCCCTTGGGTTTTCTCGCAAAAACTGAAGCCACCAGAGACAAAATACAGTACATTTGCCCGAGAACTCCTCGCGGTATACCTCGCCATCAAACATTTTCGTCATTTATTGGAGGGCCGGGACTTTTACGTCGTTACAGACCACAAGCCCCTGACGTTTGCCTTCCATCGCAATCACAGCAATTATACTGCACGGGAGATCCGTCAACTATGCTTCATTTCAGAATTCACTGTGGATCTCAGACACGTACATGGGCCGGAAAATGCTGCTGCTGATGCACTATCCCGCATCGATGCCTTCTCGACCCAGCCACCACTAGACATGGAAGAGCTAGCAGCTGCCCAAAGAAAAGATCCTGAGCTGCATCGTCTTCGCTCTTTATCCACGTCTCTATCGTTCACGGAGTGCCCGCTTCCATTTTCTACCTCATTAATAACGTGCGAAACGTCTACTGGTGTCCCTCGGCCCTTCGTGCCTTCAGCTTTTCGTCGTGCAATTTTTGATCAATTGCACAACATGAGCCATCCTGGTATTCGTGCCACCCAGAAACTAGTCACATCTCGTTTCCTTTGGCCAAGCATCAATGCTGATGTCCGACGCTGGGCGCGAACCTGCCTTGAGTGCCAGCGCGTTAAAGTTCACCGTCACACTGTCACGGCAACATCCCCGTTTCGGCCTCCAGACGTAAGGTTTTCTCACGTCCATCTCGACATAGTCGGTCCTCTTCCGTCATCGCAAGGAGCCTGTTACCTGCTGACATGTGTGGATCGCTTCACCAGATGGCCGGAAGCGTTTCCCATTTCCGACATTACAGCACCAACAGTTGCCAAAGCTTTCACAAACGGCTGGGTGTCGCGCTTTGGATGCCCCTCTGTCGTCACCACTGATCGCGGTCGTCAGTTTCAATCGGCCCTTTTCACCGCACTTGCCAATATCCTGGGCATTCGACACATCCACACAACTGCCTACCATCCTTCTGCCAATGGCATGGTCGAACGGCTCCATCGACAACTGAAAGCTGCCCTCACTGCTCACCAGCCAAGGGAACGTTGGCTCGACCACCTCCCCTTCGTACTTCTGGGCATCCGATCAGCATTGAAAGTGGATCTCGGCTGCTCATCAGCCGAACTAGTCTATGGCGTTTCCCTGCGTCTTCCAGGAGAATTCTTCGAGCCATCATCGCCACCTTCCACTCACGATGCCTCCACGTACATTCGAGAGCTGCGCACCACGTTTCGGGACCTTGCTCCTGTGATTCCTGCCGACCGACACCCCCAGTCTGTCTTCGTCAGTCAGGATCTGCATGACATGCAGTCACGTGTCCGTTCGGCGTGACCAAATACGGCCACCACTAACACCAGCCTATGATGGCCCATTCCGCGTACTCCATCGTACACCAAAGACGTTCACGCTGGACATCAATGGCCGTGAAGACGTCGTGGCTGCTGATCGACTGAAACCTGCATATATCGCCGCTCTCGCGGCCGCGGGGTTTCAATCTAAAGTCTGGATGCCAACATCTAAGCATGTCCACTGGGCGACTCCTCTGGTGATTCCTACGGTGATTCTTTCCCGTGTAAGCTCCGACAGTACTTATGCACGACTTGCTGTTCTGTAGTGCGCCCTATCTCTTTATGCAAAATTCGAGCGATAACATGCTTTTGATTTGTTTTGGTGGTGTTTTCGTTGAGGAGATGCTTTAACATATTCTATGTCTTGCCATTGCGCATCTGACCATCGACGGATTTGCAGATTTTGTCCCATTGCTGCCTGCATAGTGCGCGACAATGTTCCTCGACCGGACGTTAAACCCCACATATCAATCAATGTTCCTCGACTGATCTGTTTACCTCGGCTATCTTCTTCCTCAGTCTTCGATTCAGGCGCTGACCCTTCCAACGGTTCAGTAGTGCTTGCTTTGCCTCAAGAAGATGAGCAAGCCGGCTATCCATTCTTTCAACTGGAAAATCTGTGGTAATGGTGGAGGAGACGGATTTGATGTCATCTTTAATCTGTTTCACCCACTGCTCTAAGCAATTGTCTGTGGCCATCTGGTTCCCTTTCCATCCTTATCTTCCTGAACTTATGCCAGTCTGTGAATTGATTCTTTCTGCTTTTTATACTACACGGAGCAGGTAGTGGCAAGAATACAGTGGCCACTTCCTAGGTGTACAGCAAGGTATATCCACGGGGCCTTCTTGATGTTCCTTACAAATGTAAGGTCCGGGGTCGAATCCCTGCAGCAACATGTACCAAGCCTTGTTGGTTGGCTTGGGCCTGTGACTTAGGGTGAGATCAAGTTCACTGGCGCTTTGCCAAAGTCGATTTCCTTTCCCAGTGTTGGTACTTGTAACCCCATGTATGATGAGGGGCGTTGAAATCACCTGCTATGACGAGTCGGCATTCCTCGGCGATATTAACAACTTTCTTTAGAACCGTCTTGAACCCTTGCTTTTGTTCCTTTGGACTGCTGTATATATTAAGAATGAAAATGCTCTGACGATTGCTGGTACCCGGCATGATCTCTACCAAGACGTGTTCCAACCGGCCTGCTTCTATCTTGAGGTCGTGGGTTACGTGCGTTAGTTTGTTGCATACGAAGGTGCAGACTCCCCTTCCTTCAGTATCCCCTATTACAGGTCATCTTCCAGGCAACGTTGCTTGCGGTGAAAGGGTCTCTCGTAATAATATAATATGAGGCTTTTCTTGGCTGCTCCTGATATACTGCTGCAGGGTTGCCTTCTCTTTAAGGTAACCTCTACAGTTCCATTGCCAGATACGAAATGTTTCACGTAGCGCTGCCATCATGGTTATTACATGGGCGGCCAGAGCCTGATGCTGCACCTGTCGACAGGTTTGGTACCACTAGGATTGGTGGCCGAAGGGGTGAGCTTGGTGCATGAGGAGGCCTTGCTGTGTTTTGCAGATATGCTTCGACCTTTGTAATGCGCAAAGTCATATGCTCTTACAGTGCCGCCACGCTTGACTGTAGCCTACCCATCTGCTCACTAAGATTTGCTACTACTTTGCTGAGCGTGTCAAAGACCTCTTTCATATCTGACATGGTCGTTTGGTTGGCTTCCACGTGTTCTGCCATGACTGCCCCCTTTTTTGTGGTTCTCGAGTCCCCCGCGTTTTCAGCCGCAGGGACATCAACTGGCTGAGGCATTGGCTGTGAAGACTGTTTGCTGGTTAGCTTAGTGAGAACAATTTTTATTTCTTTTAACTCAGCTGATAGCCTCTCATTCGATTTTGTAAGTCTCGCGTTTTCTAGCTCTAGCTGTGCAATTCTATCATGCTCTGGCAGCTTACCTGTCATCACCTCTGCCGCGCCGTTGCGCACTCGCTCAGCCCAGCTGCCTTTGAATGTAACTGCAGGCGTCCTCCCCGGGTGTGAAGCCGTGATTCGGGTGCCGCCCAGGCTGATCCCGACCCTGATGGTGACCTTGAGAACTCGAGCACCCCCGTGATTGGGAGCGGGCCTTGGGTCTAGAACCACTTCTGGAATGCGACCTCCCCCTGGAGTGAACCGCCTTTCCTGTTCTTGTGTAGTCTGGATGCTCTGGGTCCTGTAGGCTGGAATAAGCTGCTTGTCGTTAATGTCTGGACTCGATGTGATTGATGCGTCCCGGGCTTCTGCGGCTGCTCACAGTCTTTCCCAACGTCTGCTTCTGATGACGTATGGCACTAAGAACCTGTTCTTGCACTCCTTGTCTGCCGTGGGATGGTGACCGTCGCACAGCCTGCATCTTGAATTGCACTGGTGCAGGCTATCTGGGTTCTTGATCTCGCAGCTTCTGCAGATGGTTTCGGCTGGGTTCGGACAGACGTCAGACCGATGTTCCAGCTTTCCACAGACGTAACATATATCGATGTTCTTGCGGTAAAGGGAGCACTGCAAAAGTGAAGGTCCATATCTCACGAATCTGGGCACCTTGTGTCCTTCGAACGCCATGATGATTGTTTTCTGTGACCTAGATTCTCTTGGCCTGCAGCGTGAGCGGGGTGTTCGCGTTCACAATCTTTCGGGTCAAAGTGCCCTGAGTATCGCTTACGGGGATCCCGCTAATCACTCCTTTACAAGTATCGTGGGGTGCCGTGGCGTACGCGCTAACCTCGAAAACTTTGCCTCCAATGTCAATTTGCTTGACCTTGAGGTATCTTGAAGCTCTGTCTTGGTCCGGAGTGCTTGCCACCATAATGTTCTGTGTCAAGTTGGAACAGATGATGTCCTGCATGGCCTCCTCCTCTTTGATGGCGGCCGCCAGTACTATCGCGTCTGCCACGGCTACAGTGCCAATTCTCGAGATATTTAATCCTTCACGTGGTCGTAGAACAATTTTGCTGAAGTTCTTGGGTAGCGGATGGCATGCGTCCAGCTCGCACGATTGTATGCTTGGTAGTATAGCTGCTACGACTGGCTCGAGCGTCTCCCGCAACGCCAGATTTGGTCGAACCCTTGGCAGCAGGAACACTAACCGTGGCTTACGCGGCTTGCTTAATACTTGAGCGTCTCGTTTCGGCTTTCTTCCAACCCATGTCTTCCGCGCAATCCTCTGGAGAGATGTCCTCTCCATCTACTTTGTATTTCATTCTCAGTTGCAGGTCCTGGAATGCGCAGAGCGTTGAGTCACGTTGGCGCATCGGCGACAATCGCCTTTTTGGTTGTTTGGCTTCAATCCCCCGGTGGAGTAGCCGAGTAAAAATGTTTCAAAAACAGTTTAAAAGTCCACTCACCAGCACAAAAGCGGTATCTGCTGATTTCTTGAGAACTTAAGCACACGATGGGACTGAAAACTTGGCGACAAATTTATGAATACCACAGGAAAGCATTCTTGAAAGCAGGAGCCGATCTTCCTGCGTCCACACTGGTCGGCACCTAGAGCGTCTCCCCTCGAAAATGCAGGCGTGCCGGCGTACGTGTTGATGTGAGCCAGTCAGCTCCCCCCCCCCCCCCACCGGCGTGTGTGTCTATCGCATTAAAAAAATGGCCCCGTATCTGCGTTATCATCTGCAAATCTCGTTGAAAGACGATAGTCTTGCGTGTGGATAGAGAGAAGAAAACATTTGTTTGATGTTCTGTGCAAGAAAATCAGTGAATGGTATTATGGAGGCGCTGCGTTAGAGCGCCTCGAGCGTGCAGTGGTGGTGAACGAGCGCATCAAGTCACGTCACACGTGAGACATGAGCGTCATCTGGCAGTTTTCTCCGAAAACAAAGCGCATGGTTCTGAGACGGGTGTGCACGCCCGTCTCAGAGGTGATAAGATGTCGAACGCAAGGCGACGGGTAGGTGCCACCACCGTGTCGACTTAGCACAGCGTTGAAAATAGTCGCCTTTTCGTGCTAACGTTGCATGATCAGCACAGCGTGATTAACGATATGGTCCTTAGAATTACCTATGTAGTTAAAGATGCACATGCAGAATATATATGTGCTGTTATGGTGCCTATGATATGCTCAATAATTGCTTTTTGATTGAGAATAACACAAGTGTGAACTCTGAATCTTGAGTAACATTGGTGGTCGCTGCGGATGGGGTTGGCCGTTTGTGGTATCGTCGGGTGACCTTCAGAGTACCCGGTCCGTTAAGGGAAGACAGACAGAGAGAGAGAGAGAGACAGAGAGACAGACAGACAGACAGACAGACAGACAGACAGACAGACAGACAGACAGACAGACAGACAGAAAGGCCATTGTTTACGTCGAAGGTCCTCAAGAGAGACTATCGTCTTTAAAAAGGAGAGTTGCTCAGTGGATCTCAAGCTCAACTGTTGTGCCACGCACGACCTCCGATGCCAGCGTTGCTCTTGCCGGCTGGTTCGCCCTCCGCGAACTCCTGACGCCGCCATGCAGCTCTCGCCGTGTGGGGCACCATCCTTGGACTTCTTCGACCAGCTGCCAACTTTACTATCGCATTCTTTTTCTGTCGCTTGCCTGTACTACTTCTTTATCTGTTTCCATCATTATTTTTGTCCCTCCTCACCCCTTCCCTACGATGCCCTGCGCCGTGTCGCCCATGATACAGACTGAAATTAGGTGCCTTTTTTCTCTTCTCTAAAATCACAAGGGAGTTTTCGAACAGGAACCCCAAACATTTGGGGCCCCAAAGCCCTTTGCGTACGCACGCTTTGGGTTAAGCAAGAGCGAAGAGTTTGCGAATAGGGTCTGTGGCGTTTTGGTTGCTCACTCAAATCTTGGTCACGTCACTTGAGTGGGTGCCGTTACGCATAGAGTTTCTCAAAATTAACTAGAGGGCACTCTGGCGCTGCGATCGTTCAGCGACCATGAGAATGATGGGTAGTACACACATTTGCCTAGTCTTCGTACTTGCGGGCGGCGAATCGTACTTGCGGCTCCGTTTATTGCTGTGTTTCGGTTTTGTTTTAATAGAAAGAACGAATCCTTTTGAACTTAAAGACTTGATTCGAAATAGTAAGCTTAAAAGAATGAGGTTGTGAAGCGCAAACGGTGAACATTTGCTAATTTATGTTTTCGTAAAAAAACAGCTCCAAGCCACACGAACGCACACGGAGCCAGAAGCAGGCCAGAAGTACGAAAATTAGACAAATGTGTGTACTACCCATCATTCCCATGCTCGTTGAAGTGCCGTGCGTTGCAGCGCCCATAGAACACTAGCGCCAGAGTTCCCTCTAGTTAGTATTGTGGGAAACTATATGCCGTTACGTTCGTCTGACGTAACACATTTGGGGGAGGCTTCAGGGTTCCCGCTGAATTCTAGATATAGCGTCAACAACCCGAAACCTAGGTTTGGATTTTGCACTTGCGCAGTGGTCTTGACGCTATTTCTTTGGGGCCGTAGACTTTTGGGGCCCCTATTCAAAAACTCCCTATTGAATAAAAAAAAAGACTGCACGCGCTGCACAACCATTCACTGGCCGCCCCGCATATGTAGGCGTTGATTGCGCCCGTTCGGAATTAAGTCAAGGGCGTCTTGGCTATCACCTGACGTTGAAAGGAACGCTTCTACTGGATTAAATAAATAAGAATATTAAGAACAAGATAACAATTAGGAATTCGCAAACCATACCAATCATGCAACACCAATACACTCAAGGGAGCAATTATTAATACTGTGTTGTATATTATGTGGAGTAGGGTTTGTACGGTAATGGAATAACATACATTTTTTTAGGGAATTGAGGGTAAGCTTCTTAGCAGCAAACCAATCGGCCAGCTTGGCTAGGTCAGTATTCATTTGTTTTCCTATGTGGGACAGAATTTCGCCGGTAATCATTACGGCAGTATCATAAACATACATAATCATCTCGGTATTTGTTAGAACTAGAGACAGGTCATTCATGTAGAGCAAGTAAATTAACGGACCTAATACGCAACCTTGCGGCACTCCTGTTTGTGCGATCAGTAGGGAAGAAGTAATGTCATTTATAATTACCAGCTGTTGCCCATCTTTGAGGGCAACTCCGGACAAAAATTCCACACAGTGCTGCGTAACCACATTTGCGTAATTTGTTGAGTAATATTTCATGCTCTACTGTGTCGAACACTTTTCTGAGGTCCATAAAAACCACTGCGGTGAATTTTATTATCTTGGAGGGCAGTATTTGAAACTTGCTTTCTGTGAGCACTGCTTTACTTGCAGAGTGCATTGGCTGGAAGCCATGTTAGTGGGGACATAAGACTTGATATTTGCTCGAAAAAGAAAGCATATGTTTCGAGATTATTTTTTCGAAGATATTTTGTTAAGAACACCCTGTACAGATATTGGGTGGTATCGAGAAGGATCAGACCTATCTCCATCTATCTAAACAGGGGTGCTGACTATCTATGGGTATTGACCGCCATGTAATGAGTGGTTAAATGGGTTACATATTACTTCTCCAATAAAATTAACATTCTCATTTATAGCGCGCACTGGAATCTCGTTATGACCCGGTGCCTTGAAAACTACTAGTTTGCTCATGCACAATTAGCAGAATTTCATTCATCTTTCTGTCTATCAAGAAGAAGAAATAGGCATGGGCTGGGCACATAGTAGGTAGGCAGGATAACTGCTGGTTCTTAAGGGTAACCAACTAGTAGCAGCTAGCACAGGACCAAGTTGACTGGCTTATTTTTGTCCTGCAGTGGGCGTAATCAGGATAATCATGATGATGATGATGATGACGATGATGATGTGTTTTCAAGCAGGGCAATGATATGTGTGATGGGAGAAGTGCGTAAGTGTCGTGTTTGAAGGCGTGAGAACACCGGCAGGGACATTGCTTACGGAGTCGTCAGGCTGAAGTGCCAAGGCAAGACTTGCGCGAAGAGGAAGACCACAATGGGTGGTGACACGAGGTCAAGAGAGAAAGAGAAGTGTGCGTGAAGTGCTTCGCAATTGGCAAGGCAGTGTCCGTTCGGGCGCAAGGAACAAAGGCGGTTGGCCATCATCACGGTCGTGGGTTCATCCCGAGTGCCTGGCAGAGGTCAAGGGTTCAAGTGACTTGCTTGGTAGGAGTGACCTGAATTTTCATTTACCTCGTTGAGGTGTCTTTGTTGTTTGAGAATTGTAGCCACTTTGTGGTAAAGTGGTAGCAAGTACAGACAGTGTTCAGCTATTCTGTGCCGGTGAGTACAATGTTTGGTTCAAAAAATTATGGCTACGAGATCAAGAAGACAACCGAACCGAGGTCTAGCAAAAGTGGCAGGGCAGTTTTATCGGCATCGATAACACTTGTGTGCTTACGTTCGAAAAGTTAAAAGTAACGTTGCGAGGCTTTTGAAATAAAATATGGTGTTGACCCCTATAGGCGTCTTTGCTTTCGTTTACGTCGGGCAGATATTTTACTTCACGAAGTGTGTGAGCATGGAGTGATGAACTATACAAAGAAGACGGGTTGATACTCTGCGCTAAAGCAGTGACTCCCCTCCCTATGGAGTTCCCCGGCCAGACGGAGCCGAAGCGTCGTCTGCTCGAGCGCAAAGATTGCAGACGACGATGCTACATGCGATACGACGAAGTTTCGCTATTGCGTCGTGGTCTTATCGTCTTCTTTCGTTAACCTCGTTGCCAGCACGTCAAATCAAAACAGAGGGGTTAGGAAAAGTTGTCGCTGAAAAGCTCGCCGTTATCAGCAGTGGGCTAGACCTCCTCGACATCATTACGGAAAGTGACCACTTCAATGTTTTAAAAAAAGATGCGGATATCAGGGAAACATTTGGTAGAAGCTATTCTTTAACAACTTTCACCTTTCTCCGCCCAGTCGCTCAATCTCCAGCACTACCACACTGTATAAGCAAGAAGATATAGGAATAACATGAATAGTTATCTAGACGATCAAGTGGACATAAGAATCACATATATGAGAAAATATGGGAGGAATCGACGTTTCACTCAGCCAGTCCCCTCCATTGTGTGCGTGTCATAAGCAGAAGAAGAAAAGGAGCTATCACCATCATGCTGTCTTGTAGTGGTCGCAAACAAAACCCACCTACAGTAGCAAGCTAAAAAAATGGCAGCATATCCACGGAGTGAATGATGGAAAGTGGGGCGAAGCATTCGTCCGTCCATGCGTCTGTTCGTGCGCCCGTCCCTGCGTTCGTTCATGCATCCGCCCCTGCGTCCGTTCATGCGTCCATCCATGCATCTGTCTGTGTGTCCGTTCGTCCATCTATTCAACACTCCAAGTCCCACCAACTCGCATCTTTTTATCATATATTCCCCATATATAAGCACCGCCATACAGTGGACATTCCAAGGACTAAACGAGAGGTGGCACACGCACACTTTCTTACGGTTTGCGCTTCGGGTCTACTTCCCACCTTTAACCACCTTGAGTTCACGGTATATACTAGTTCACTGTATTCGTGGCACTGCAGCCCAATGCTCGCTAAACCTTTCTAAAACTAAGGAGGTTACGCCCAGCGAGTATAACGTAGCAACCTTTTCCTGTCAGATAGTGTTCAATGTACATGCCAGTGGCTACTAATGGGGATCGCAGCGTGCGCGTTGACTAAAAGTCGAATGCTCCTGTCTCTCATCCCCCATAAGCCGTCATTGGCATGTACATCGAGCACTATTTTTTATTGTTAAACAACGCACAGAAGAAATCTCTCACCGGCACCACCTAGGAGGTCAAATGTTATACCTATTTCGGGTATGTGCCACTGGTGGTTACGTACTACGAGGGATGCACAAGCCACGCCATAAGGAGCTTCACCCCTAAAATATGTAACGTGGCAAAACACTACACTGTCGAGAGCCACAGTACAGCTTACACGCGAACATACACTTCTTCAGCTCCTTTCTAGACGCCTTTTAGGTTATGTTCCAGTACACACTAAGAATGCCAGCGAAAACCTCGCAACAAGAGTGTTAACGGAAATAACTCGGTTCCTTAAGTGCTCGCCCACGACAACCAGAAAACGAAAGTCATCAAGGTTTTTTGTTTTTTTCCTATTTGATTGTATTGACAGTCCATACTACACACACCGTTTCCCTCAAGCTTTCTGCACCTAACGTTATTGTGTGTTGCCTCCGCGTTCTCAGACATTGAAAGCTTCACCCTTCTCATGTTTTAACGTATGCTCCGTGACCAGCCCGAATTTAGCCAAGCGACGATGTCGTTCGATGATCCCATCCCGTGAAGCCATGCTACATTGTCTAATGGTGTCACTTCGGCGTCGGAGGTTTTGACAATCCACAAAGTTGTGATGACATTAAGTTATGTTGAGGTCATGGGACTTTCTGTGGGCAGTCGGGCCACACAAGTACGCTTGTTTATTGGGGTACTCTCGACCAGACTTGTATACGTTCCAGCAAATGAGAAAGCGATTGCATTTACAATCACTTCCTCCAAAATTCAATAGATTGCAATTACTCTCAGTTGCAGCTCCAGATGGTAAACTAACCAATAGGAGATATTAGTCATTTATCTTGCATTACTTGAAAATATATTGCCGTAACATGAAAGAAATGTTTTCTAAAATAACAACGAGCTTTTCTGGCTTCCACCGAAGGCTAGGAGGCTTACCCTGAATTCTGTAATATAGTGTTACAAGTCGTTGACTTTAAACACTGGTTGCTTTTCAAGTTGTCGTCGCGGATTCTTATACATTTTCTTTGTTAAGAGGTAAGCTACTACATTCAGCATTCCCTCAATGCATGATTCGAAAGAAGTGCGGCAATGTAACGTGGGACCACCTTGACCACAGGCTCGGAGCTGCCAAGTGCTTCGATGCTAGAGCCCATGACCCGCCGTGGTGGTCCAGTGGCTATAAGGTACTCGGCTGCTGACCCGCAAGTCGCGGGATCAAATCCCAGCTTCGGCGGCTGCATTTCCGATGGAGACGGAAATGCTGTGGGCCCGAGTGCTCAGATTTGGGTGTACGTTAAAAAAACCCCAGACGGTCGAAATTTCCGGAGCCCTCCACTACGGCGTCTGCCATAATCATGGGGTGGTTTTGGGCACGTTAAACCTCGCATATCAATCAATCATCAATGCTATTGAGCATGCCCGCTAAGAAGTGTTACACTTTGCTGTTGCAGGAGCGGGGTTACACGTAGCAAATAAGGCCACACAAAAAAGGTAAAAAATAAGCTGCGTAAGGAGAGAGAGAGAGAAAATTTAATGCGGAAAGGCAGGGAGGTTAACCAGAAAACATATCCGGTTTGCTACCCTGCACTGGGGAAGGGGTAAGGGGAGACAGAAAAGTAAGAAAAAGAAATGGGAAAGGGAGGAAGAGAAGCACAAACACACACACACACACGCGCACACAGTAGTGTCACAATCGTTCAACGAGGCGGGTCGCTCGCAGAAACTTCATCAGCGCCTTCGTTGCTTTCTGGCGTGAAGCTCGATCTTTCCGACATTCCAAGATTGACTGCTCAGAAAGTGGCTGGTTGTCGAGGCGAGCAAACACTGCTGAGAGGGACTGTCGCTGAGAGCTGTACTGGGGGCACTGACATAAAATATGTTCAATTGTTTCGTCATTGTCGCAATGGTCGCATGCAGCGCTGTCTCTCATTCCGATGCGGCAGGCAAAGGCGTTCGTGAAAGACACCCCAAGCCACATGCGGCAGAGAAGGGTCGTCTCGGATCGGGGTAGGCCAGATGGAATAGTAAGTCGTAGGCATGGGTCCAGGCGGTGAAGACGGGTGTGGAGAAAACCGGGCGTATTCCGCATAGACCTTGCGACATCCTGCGCAAGCGTATTAATCTTTGCTGCTGCGTCGCTTCTTGATAGTGGAATAGGTTCCATCACTCCATTTTCGTGAGCATTCTTAGCTGCATCGTCGGCATGCTCGTTACCGATGATGCCGCAATGGCCTGGTAACCACTGAAAAGATATGTCATGTCCTTCGTCTATTAGGTGATGGTACAGTTGTCGTATTTCGAGCGCCAATTGGTCTTGAGGCCCACGACGTAGAGCATTGTGTAGACATTGGAGAGCTGGTTTCGAATCAGTAAAAATGCTCCATTTTTGTGGTGTCTCTCGATCAATCCTGCGGAGTGCGCTGCGGAGTGCCGCGAGCTCCACGGCTGTCGATGTCGTCTTGTGTGACGTTCTGAACTGGATGGTTTCGGCTCTTGCTGGGAAGATCACAGCTCCTGCAGATCCTCCAACAGTTGTCGAGCCATCCGTGTAAAGTTTGACATGATCTTTGTATTCTTCGTGTAGCATGAGTAGAATCATCTGCTTTAAAGCTGGCGCCGAGAGCTCCGCCTTCTTGCGAATCCCCGGCACTGTCAAGCGCAGTTTTGGTCGGTCCAAGCACCAAGGAGGTGTTAGTATCCGTTCCGGAGGCGTGTAGACTGTTGGAAGGCACTCACGGAAAGTCAATACTCTCTTACAGAAGGAGGCACTCGGTCGATCTTCTGGAAGCGAAGCTAGGTGGTGGGCAGGGGCGCGAGCAAGGTGTCTAATATGAGCTCTAAGCACCTCCAAAGTAATGTGCACTGTGGCCGGATGATCTTTGGCGATTGCGATGGTTTCCGCTGTTGATGTACAGCGTGGTAATCCAAGACAAACTCTGAGTGCCTGGCCCTGGGCGTTTTCTATTGTGCGTATACTGCTTTTGCAAGCGTTCGTCAGAACCGGCAAGCTATACCGCAGGTACCCCAGAAACAGCGTTTTGTACAAATGCAACATCGCGCGCACTGATGTGCCCCACGTTTTGCCTCCGAGGAACTTGAAAAGTTGTGCGATGGCCGTTAGGCGCTTCTTTAGAGTGGCCACATGGGGACTCCAGCAGAGATTTCGATCGATCGTGACCCCCAAAAACCTGTGGGTCCTGGCGTAGCAGACACTGTGTCCATCGATGGCGATGGGATATGACGTCATTGCCTTCCGCGTGAACGCGACCAGCGCCGATTTCTCAGGAGAAATCTCGAGGCCTTGTTCTCTAAGGTACGCCGATATTGAATTCGCTGCTTTCTGGAGTCTCGCACGTACCTGAGGACGTGTTACACCTGACGTCCAGGCACAAATATCATCTGCATAGAGAGATATCTGCACGGAATCTGGTATGCGTTCCACGAGACCGATCAGAACCAGGTTGAACAGTGTGGGGCTCAATACACCACCTTGAGGAACACCACGGTGTGTATAATGTTCAGAAGTCGGCCCATCATCAGTTTGCATAAACAATGATCTCATATGTAGGTAGCATTGGATCCAGCGGTACACTCGCCCACCCAAACCAACTGACTCGAGGGCGTCAAGTATGGCTTCGTGAGAAACATTGTCATATGCTCCTTTGACATCTAAAAATAGTGCGACAGATAACCGTCTGCTCATTTTCTGGTGTTGTACGTAGGTCACCAGGTCAATGACATTGTCAATGGAGCTCCGAAGACGACGAAAACCGGCCATGGCGTCTGGATATATTCTATGGCGTTCTAGGAACCACTCGAGTCTGGCAAGGATCATTCGCTCCATCAGCTTCCCTACGCAACTAGCCAGCGCTATTGGGCGGTATGATGTCAGCTCTAGAGGCGATTTTCCAGGTTTGAGAAGTGCAACCAACCGGCTTGTTTTCCACTCTCTGGGGACCGTTCCATCTCTCCAAGACTCATTGAATACTTCCAGCAAAGCACTTCGTGCTCGATCACCGAGATTGCATAATAGGCGGTATGATATGCCATCCGGCCCAGGCGATGACGATCGATTGCATGAAGCAAGAGCCACATTCAGTTCTTCCATTGAAAAAGGCAGGTCCAGCTGCGGGTCAAGTGAATGTGGCGTGTAATCAGCAGTAAGGGCTTCTGTGCAATTTAACGGGCCCGCAATCTTCCTACAAAAATCTTCCGCTACCTCGATATCCCTTCTATTTTGGAAAAGGGCCAAGGCTTTAAACGGAAAACGTTGTTGGGGAAATATGCGTAGGCCTCGCACAGTTCGCCATATTTGAGAAAGCGGTTTGCGAGGGTCTAGACTCGCGCAAAACTTCGCCCACCGTTGAAACTCCAGTTTGTCTATACGACGCTGGATCTTCTTTTGCATGCGCCTGGCCATCCGTAGATCTTGAATGGATTTTGTGCGTCGATATCTACGCTCCGCACGCCGACGAGTCGCACGGAGTCGCTCTAACTCCACGTCCGTTTCTGAGGGCCTTGAAGAATATGCCAGCGTGCGCATCGCATTCTGCGCTGCTTGTTTGATCGCTTGCTCAATGCCAGAGGTGAAGCCTTTTTCACAAGCGTGTTCAATGTTGGTTGTGAATGCTGAAAAATCGATCCTCCGTACGGTTTTCGGCGGGTGGTCGCTAGCAAAGCCTTCGATGGTGAGATAACTGGGGATGTGATCGCTACCATGTGTCTCGATGTCTAAAAACCACTTAACGCTTGTGGCGAAGCGACGTGACACAAACGTCAAGTCCAAACAGCTACTGTACGTTGATCCTCGCAGAAATGTAGGGCTCCCATCATTAAGTAGAGACAGTTCATGAGTCGATACAAATGAAGCCAGCCTCCGGCCCGTGGCATTGACTTTTGAACTTCCCCAGATTGGGTGGTGGGCGTTGAAGTCCCCTATAATTATCCACGGATCCGGGACGCTCGAAAGAATGTCATCCAGTCTTTGGCAATCAAAACGGGCTGAGGGAGATAAGTAGACACCTATTAATGTGAAGGTGAGGGTTTTCTGCTTCACAGTCAGGCAAACATATTGGTTCTCATCATGAGGCGACACAGGTTGAATGATGTAGGTAAGCTCCCGACGAATATACACAATGACCTTGCTGCTTTCGTTTCGGGTTTTGGACGGGATTGATTCGTAGCCGGATAGCCTGATCGGGTTTGATAATTTCGGTTCACATATTACGATGATTGGGAAACGGTTAGAAAACACGTACTGACGAAAATCGGAAATCCGTGATCTAAGTCCTCTTGCGTTCCACTGGATGACTGATGCTTCTCTGACGTCTTTGCGGAACGATTGTTGATCTCCTGCCATGACTCTACGCGAGGGAGGCGAGGACTGGGCTCAGCGTGTCCAACACCTGTAACCCGCTTCGAGCGGTTGGAGTTCCCAGGCTTCTTAGTATGTCTGCCATGACAGCGACGAGGGATCGTAACATCGGGATGATCTGTCGATCGACCCTTGACACATCCTCAACGGAAGTAGACTCGGTGGAAGGTGTAGGGCGGCGAGGCCTCGCAGGAGGCTCCTTTGCAGGCTGCGTACGCGGAAGCGTAGGCCACTCATCCGCAGCTGTGAGCTTCTCCACTTCATTTCGCTTCGTGCTTATTACTTCACTCGTGCTCGGAGGAAATGGGTTATGCGCAACACTCTGTCCTACACGCCTCCGTCGGCGACTACGTCGCCGCCGTACCCTTTCAGCAGCCTCTCTGTGGGTTGAATTGTCCCTAACCATTTGTTTGATAATGGCGATTTCCTTCTTAATCCGAGGGCATTCCTTGGATGCAGCATCATGCGGACCATCACAGTTTCTGCACTTCAGATTTGTTGCCCGACATGCGTCTGCAGTGTGCGGCTCAGCGCATCGGGGGCATACTGTGGTGTTTGTACATACACTCTTGATGTGCCCAATTTTCATGCAGTTATGGCACTGGAGTGGTTTAGGGACAAATGGTCGAACAGGATGTCGGAAGTGTCCCACTTTGACATGCGACGGAATGGAATCTCCTTTGAACATTATCTTTACACAACGGGTGTTTCCGAGGCGAAGTACATTCGCGATGAGAACTCCTTCGTTCGCTGGTTTTATGAGAGTTGGGAGGTCCGAGTTTGCTATGGCCAAATCAATGTCGTAGATTACTCCCGCCATGCAGGCACCGTCCATTGGAATAACCGGTCGAACTTTGATGCCTCCCAAATCTGATACTCTGTGAAGCTTGTCTATGGCGCTGGCAGTCATTGTGTCCACAGCTAGAATATTCTTCCGCGTGTTCACCCGGATATCCTTAATGTCGTTTGGTGCTACCCCCTCAAAGTACATAGAGAGAGCTTGCCTGTTTACTGCTCGAAGGCTGATGGTGGAGTCCTCGGGCATGAATAGGATGGTGTGCGGCCAGCGTTCTCCTTTTGACTGAGACGTTAATGTCCCTGCTGGTGAAGACGGCTTGATACTTCTTCTTTTGGCCTTCCTGCTTCTCACGGTCTCGAAGTCGTCATCCGACGAGTCGTCGCCAGTGGCCGAGTACAGTTCCGTGTCCTCGCTGGTGCTCGAACAGGTGCTTCGTTTCCGCGACGAGCTTGCCAAAGGTGGTCTATGGCCGGACAGAGCCGCAGAAGGCTCCGCGTCCACAGCCATGAGGTAGTGACTATCACCGTTGGTCTCACTGGTTCTGGGCCAGGCGCGCTGATTTACCGAGGAGCTCGCCATAGCAGACCTCTGGCTGGGCGGACCAGTGGATGACTCCGCGTCCGTCGCCTTGGGGCAGGGAGCAGCGTCTCCCGTAAAAAGCGAAAAACTTGATAACAATGCTCGGAGCCGAAAGCAGAAGCGTTCTATGAAGAGACACTTCGTCCCTGCGTAAGGAACATCGTCTGGCTGTCTAGGGGATCTTTACAGAGTGGTGGAATATTTCTTCGGGACAAAGACTATTTTCATACACTGGTTCAGATTTTAAACTAAAGAAAAAGGTAGTTGATTACTCGTAGATAATTATGAGGACATCAAATTCAGTCAACAAAATGTTACAGTTTTGACAAAAGGAATTGATTATAATAAAATTACACAATAGTGTAATTGACTACATGAAAACAATTACTTGCAATGGGTTACGTACAGCTCTGATTTTCACCGACTTTTATTACCTAACTTTTTTCTCCATCCGTGTTGACGGTGCCGTTCTGCGATATATCGTCAGGTTTATTGAACTCGATGATTGACCATTTCTATCACGACACAAGATCACTACATCGCTGTCGACGGCATCAACACGTAATGGCGCTTGCCAGTACTGTTGCGGGTAGAAATGATGGAGGTTGGCTGCAAGCTATGACTGGATAAGTGTAACGTTTCAAGATATAGACGCGTGCCACCAGGACTGCGATTATTATAGTCGGTTACAACTTAAGAATAAATACGCGCTCCACCTCCAGTACTGCAGCGCACCTGTCATTCATCTGTGCTACAGAGCAATGATTGACAATTTAAAACCTTAAGCACTATTTCAGCATTAATATAAATGGTACGCATATTTTGAATTAAAAGTTCGCTGTTTGTTGTCAACATATCATGTGTGGGTGAGCAATGAAGTGAACAATGTGGAAGTAATTTGCCAACAAGCTAAATTGTTTTAGCAAAAACTGTCGAAATGAACATGTGTCTGTGTTGTTAAGCTGCAACATTTAAAACGTAAGAGGCTCACAGTCTTTCAACATAACGTTTGTTTAGTCTTTGCTGTACTGCAAAATAAAACAGTTCTTAGTGTTTCTCCTCCTCCTTGGGGTTCCTCATGAACCTCATGCTCATGTATCAGGGACGGCTCAGTGCTGTCCCATAGTAGAGTACCAAGTACTCTAAATCGTTAACCACTTATTCTAAACACAAGTTAAGTGTACAATAAACTTTCCTTTATAATCATCCCAAAGATGCGAAATAATGCCTCATAAAATGTGAGGCACATGGGACGGCTCTCCCATAGTAGAGTACCCTGTGCTCTAAATCGTTACCCCTTTTTTCTAACCCCCCCTGTACGTAGATGTTTCAGCAGTAGGTGTTGTACTCCCATCCAATATTTCGTTGTAATATCCTCGGGACGGCTTTGGAATATTAAGAGACCTCTCCCATCTTGGTGCGCGGAAGAATGTTTAACATAATCGAAAGTTACTTGTCAAATCGGACATTCCGAGTTCGAGTAGACAACATTCTTTCCCAAACATTTCTTCAAGAAACAGGCGTGCCGCAAGGTGGTGTACCTAGTTGTACACTTTTTATTATCAAAATGATTTCTTTGCACTTGTCCATCCCTCGAAATATCTTTTACTCCACATATGTCGACGACGTCCAGTTCAGTTTTAAGTCTTGTAATCAGACCATGTGTGAGTGGCAGGTTCAGCTCTGTCTGAACAGTCTCCAACTGGGCAGAAGAAAACGGGTTCCGGCTGAATGCACAAAAAAAGCACGTGTGTCTTGTTTCCCAGAAAGAGAGGCCTTCATTCCGAAGCTCATATTTAACTACATGGGCAACGTCTTGCTGTTAATACTGAACGTGAATTCTTAGGCCTAATATTGGACACGAAGCTAGACTTTATACCACACATAAAGTATATAAAACAAGTGCATAAAAGCCATTACTGTTCTAAAATGGTTGGCACGCACTACATGGGGAATTGACCAGAAGTGTTTAATGAATATATAAAAGCCTCATACGTACCGGCCTAGACTACGGGGCAATAGCATACCAATCCGCTACACCTACTGCCCTTAAAATGCTTGATCTTGTTCATCATCTAGGCATCCGCTTGTCTATAGGTGCTTTTCGCACTAGCCCCGCGGAAAGCCTGTACGTGGAATCGAACGAATGGTCGCTCCACCGACAGAGATATTACATGTCTTTTAAATATTATCTTAATGTAGACGCAGACAGGAATCACCCATCACATTCCATATATAATGACATGTCAAGCCTTGCTGTGTTTGAAAAACGGCCTTCTATGAGACAGCCCTACCCACTCCGTGTGAGGGGCCTAGTGAAGGAAACCGGTGTGCCACTCGAACACCGCTTGATGGCTCCCGTAGTATGCCTGCCACCGTGGCAGTGGCAGGCGAAAGATTGCTACGTGTCTTTCATGGAGGTTACGAAGCATGCTACAATAGCACATATCCAGACATACTTCCTTGATCTACAACATAAATACACATGTCCTGAGTTCTTTACACATGCTTCAAAGTCTATCACTTCTGTCTCGTACGCAGGCGTCGGTCCATCATTTTCGGAAGCCGGCGTTCTGCACACTAATTCAAGAATTTGCACCGTCGAAGCTTATGCGATACTTGCGGCTGGTAAACACATTGAACAAATGAAACTACAGAAGGCAATAATATATACAGATTCTCTAAGCGTGCTACAAGCTCTGAAAACACCTAAAAAGCACAAAAAACCTGTCCTTGTCTCAATTTATTTCCTCCTATGCACAGTGTACTCATCCAAGCAGCATGTTGCAGTCTGCTGGGTGCCAGTACACCGCGAAATATAAGGCAACGTTCTGGTGGACCAGCTAGCTGGATCCGCCAAAAAAAAACAGCTAGAAATACATCAATACCAGTTCCTGCACTCGACTTGAAAGCTTTTCTGAAACGAAAGCTCCGGGTTATTGGCAGAGCGCATGTGACACACACACAGGTAATAAATTGCATGCCATCAAGCCGCAACTTGGTCATTGGCAACCAGTATCGAAATCCCACCCCACAGAATACTTACAAGGTTAAGAACAGGACATACATGTACTACACATTCGTTTCTTTTGTCTGGTGGCAATCCACCTTTGTGTGAAAGATGTGGAGAAGCGCTCACGGTACTTCACATTCTGATCCATTGTAAAACGTTAGACTCGCTAAGAAGACAAATATTTCTATTACCCTACCGACAGCAGATACCACTTCATCCTGCAATGTTAGTGGGTAGGGAACCACTTTTTACACATAAATCATTGTTAGCTTTTTTAAGAGAGCTTCGCACTTTTCATATCATATACCCGGGCATCCCGTAGCACGACTTCTCCAGAGAGGTCTCCGCTGCGGTGGCTACACTCTACAAAGCACTTGCCTCATAGCCTTTGGACGCAAAGGTGTGAACGAGTGAGGCTCTTGTGCTAATGCTATACATGTCCACCATCGTTTTTATTATCACAAACTTTGTCATCCGTTAACACCACACAGCTTTCTTTCACGGCATGGGGTTAATTTTATTACTTCTACGTTTTTACCCCCCTTAACGCGAGGAATTTTATGGCCCTTATACAGCCGCTTATCACAATCATTGTCGATGTCTCTAGTAAGATGAACTGGCGCTCTTTGGCCATGAAACGGCCCTTGCGCCGCCACAAAACATTAAACATCATCATCATCATTAAAATTATGTATTCTTATAATGTAAAATGTATGTACTCTTATAATGAGGATTACAATCATGAATTCTTATGTAGTGAAAAGTTTGACGGAAGCCCGTATGGTCAGGATGATACATGGTTGAAGGTAAAAAACTTGGAGACACCTAGCCGACCAAAGTAAAACTAAAAAAAACAGAAAAAAGACGCTTCGGTTCTCACACGGAAGCCTTGTTGACTGTGAAACGAAAACCTCGATAGATATGTGGGGTTAAATGTCCCAAAACCACCATATTATTATGAGAGACGATGTATTAGAAGGCTCCAGGAATTTCGACTGCCTATAGGGTTCTTTAACGTGCACCCAAATCTGACCACACGGGTTTACGTTTTCGCCTCTATCAAAAATGCAGCCGTGAAACGAAAACAAGTGTAAGGTAGTTCGCCTTATGTATGCTTCCATATATATTGTAATGAACAAATGCAACTAATGCCCTCTTCTAACGATCTAGTTCGTCCACCTCGATAAGCCAATATCCCCTTTTTAAGTCCTATGATGAAAAGAAGTGAACATTGCGTAACTTATTCAAGGCTTCATCGATCCAACGAAGTGGATAAACATCACACTTTGTGCCTTCAGCTTTG
Organism: Rhipicephalus annulatus; assembly: GCA_013436015.1. Classification (NCBI taxonomy): domain Eukaryota; kingdom Metazoa; phylum Arthropoda; class Arachnida; order Ixodida; family Ixodidae; genus Rhipicephalus; species Rhipicephalus annulatus. Next base: position 38,706 of record WOVY01014566.1, on the reverse strand, counting down.
TGTAGTCAGCGCGAAATCGCACAGTGTTGTCCTTCCTTTTGACTAGCACTACCGGTTATGCCTTCGGACTGTTTGGCGGCTGAATCATGTCATCGCTGAGCATTTCCTGCACTTGGTTCTTGATGAATTCTGTTTCTTCTGGCGTTTCTCGGTATGGGCGCTGATGCACAGGTTCCACGTGTTCTTCGACCACGATGCGATGCTTTGCGACGGGAGTACGTCTGAATTTCGACGAGGTGGAGAAACACTCGGCGAACTCTCTGATGAGGTCCGCAATATATTGTTTCTGAGATGACAAGAGCTCTCTGTCAATGTCTACAGATTGGAGTACATTATCTACTGTCTCGGAAGCTTTATCAAGAGCACAAACACCTGAGACTTGCACGTACTCATACAGCAATGCCATGGATCTTCCCTTCGCGGCGTGCTGCAGCTGATTGTCAAAGTTAATTAATAGGACATTTTTACATCCATCACGAAGACTCACCATGCCTCTAGCCACGCATAGTCCTTTTTCTAGTATGAGTCCAATCTTTCCATCCGCTGGTCTGTCACAGTCACGGAGACCTTCACTCCTCACAAGAACGCTCACACTAGAACCTGGTGGCACGGTTAGAGCTTCGTCCCCAATGCAGAGAGGTAGAACGATTGGTTTCTCCGCATGACAGATGGCGACAGAATTATCTGTAGAAAATGAAACCCGGGACTCTTGCAAGTCTATGACTGCATTGTTTGTTTGCAAGAGGTCCACGCCTATAATACTGCTCTCCAAGATATAAAAACATTGCGGTGAATTTTGTTATCTTGGAGGGCAGTATTTGAAACTTGCTTTTTGTGAGCACTACTTTACTTGTAGAGTGAATTGGCTGGAAGCCATGTTGGTGGGGACATAATACTTGATATTTGCTCGAAAAAGAAAGCATATGTTTTGAGATTATTTTTTCGAAGATATTTTGTTAAGAACACCCTGTACAGATATTGGGTGGTATCGAGAAGGATCAGACCTATCTCCCTCTATCTAAACAGGGGTGCTGACTATCTTGACTATTGATGGGTATTGACCGCCATGTAATGAGTGGTTAAATGGGTTACATATTACTTCTCCAATAAAATCAACCTTCTCATTTATGGCGCGCACTGGAACCTCGTTATGACCCGGTGCCTTGAAAATTACTAGTTTGCTCATGCACAATCAACAGAATTTCATTCATCTTTCTGTCTATCAAGAAGAAGAAATGGGCATGGGTTGGGCGCATAGTAGGTAGGCAGGATAACTGCTGGTTCTTAAGGGTAACCAACTGGATTCCCAGACAAAGGAAACGCACAAAGGGGAGGCAAAGTTAGGTGGGCAGATGAGATGAGAAAGTTTGCGAGTATAAAGTGGAAGCAGCTAGCACAGGAAAGAGTTGACTGGCTGATTTTTGTCCTGCAGTGGGCGTAAACAGGATGATAATAATGATGATGATGACGATGATGATGATGTGTTCTCAACCAAGGCAATGCCATGTGTGATGGGAGAAGTGCGTGAGTGTCGTGTTTGAAGGCGTGAGAACGCTGGCAGGGACATTGTGGACGGAGTCGTCAGGCTGAAGTGCCAAGGCAAGACTTGCGCGAAGAGGAAGACCACAATAGGTGGTGACACAAGGCCACGAGAGAAAGAGAAGTGTGTGTGAACCGAGCGAACCGAGGTCCAGCAAAAGTGGCAGTGCAGTTTTATCCGCATCAATAACACTTGTGTGCTTACGTTCGAAAAGGTAAAAGTAACGTTGTGAGACTTTTGAAATAAAACGTGGTGCCAACCTCTATAGGCGTCTCCGCTTTCGGGCAGATATTGTACTTCACGAAGCGTGTGAGCATAGAGTGATGAACTATACAAAGAAGACGGGTCGATATTCCGCGCAAAAACAGTGACTCCCCTGCCGATGGAGTTACCCGACGAGACGGAGCCGAAGCGTCGTCTGCTCGAGCACACAGTTCGCAGACGACGATACTACATGCGATACGACGAAGTTTCGCTATTGCGTCGTGGTCTTAACGTCTTCTTTCCTTAGCCTCGTTGCCAGTGCGTCCGTTCGAAACAGAAGAGGTAGGCACAGTCGTCGCTCAAAAGGTCGCCGTTATCAGCAGTGGGCCAGACCTCCTTCGCATCATTACGGGAAGTGACCACTTCAACCTCTAAAAAGATGTGGAAATCAGGGAAACATTAGGTAGAAGCTATTCTTTATTCAACAACTTTCGCCTCTCGTCACCCAGTCGCTCAATCTCCAGCGCTCCCACACTGTGTAAGCAATGATGATGATGTTTGATGTTTTATGGCGCAAGGGCCATTTCACGGCCAAAGAGCGCCAGTTCATCTTACTAAAAATATTGACAATGATTGTGATAAGCAGCTGTATAAGGGCCATAAAATTCCTCGAAATAAGGCGGGTAAAAACATACAAGTAATAAAATCATGACCATTCCGTGAAAGGTGTGTGTGGTGTGAATAGATGACAAAAGTTGGTGATAATAAAAGACGATGGTGGATATGTATGGCATTAGCACAAGTGCCTCACTCGTTCATACCCTTGCGTCCAAGGGCCGTGAGGCATGTGCGTTCTTGTGTAGCCACCGCAGCAAAAACCTCTCTGGAGAGCTCATGCTACGGTATGCCCGGGTATATGACATGAAAGCTATGAATTTCTTTTAAAAACGCTAACAATGATTTATGACTAAAAAGCGGTTCCCTACCGACAAACATTGCAGGGTGTAAAGGTATGTGTTGTCGGTAGAGTAATGGAAAATGTTTTTTTCTTAGAGTTTCTAAGTGTTTACACTGAATTAACATGTGAAGGACGGTTAAGGATTCACCACATCTGTCACATAATGGTGGATCGCCACCAGACAGTAGATATGTGTGTGTCGTGTATGGTTGTCCTATCCTGAGTCTCGTTAGTGTTACCTCTGTATGACGCGATTTCGATACGGGCAGCCGATGACCAAGGTGTGGCTTAATAATGTGTAGTTTGTTTTGTGTGTGTGTATTCCACTTGCTCTGCCAGTAGTCCCTGAGGTTTCGTTTGAGAGACGGCTTAAGATCGAGGGCCGGGATTGATATGGTTGTAGGGGCAGTGTTTTTGTGGACGGATGCAGCGAGCTGATCCGCCCTCACGTTGCCTTGGATCTCACGGTGCCCTGGCACCCAGCACAGCACACTACAACATGTTTGAGTGTGTAGAGTGTGCACAAAATGGAGTAAAGTGAGACAAGGACCGGGTTTTTTGTTTTTTGAGACTGTGCAGAGCCGTTACCACACTCAGGGAGACTGTATAAATTACTGCTTTTTGTATTTGTAATTGTTTGATGTGTTTAGCTGCCACAAGTATCGCGTAAGCTTCCGCTGTGAAGATACTTGTGCGTGGATGTAGAGGGCCAGCATCCGAAAAGGATGGGCCGAGAGCAGCGTAGGACACAGAGGAGTTAGTCTTGGAGGCATCTGTGAAGAACTCAGGACGTGTGTATTGGTGTTGAAGTTCCAAAAAGTATGTTCGGATATGGGCAATAGGTGCATGTTTTGTAACTTCTAAGAAAGACACATCGCAGTCTATAGTCTGCCACTGCCATGGTGGCGGGTATGCTACAGGAGCCATTAAACTGTGTTCAAGTGACACTGCAGTTTCTTCAGCTAGACACTTCAGGCAAACTGAGAAGGGCTGCCTCATCGAAGGCCTGTTTTGAAACAGAGTTGAGCTCGACAAATCATTAATTGTAGAGTATGAGGGGTGCTCCTTCTCTGCTTTCACCTTAAAGAAATAAACAAAGGACATGTAAGTTCTCTGCAGATGAAGCGACCACTCATTTGACTCAACATAAAGGCTTTCTACGGGGCTGGTGCGAAAAGCACCCGTACAAAGGCGGATGCCCAAATGGTGCACGGGGTCCAGCATCTTCAAGGCACTTTGAGTAGCAGACTGATAGACAACGGCCCCATAATCTAAGCGGGTGCGAATGAGGCTTCTATAGAGGTTCATGAGGCATTGCCTATCACTACCCCACGTAGTACGTGACAACACTTTTATAACATTCATGGCTTTTAAACATTTTGTTTTTAAATACTTGATGTACGGTGCAAAGGTCAACTTGTTGTCCAAGATTAAGCCTAAGAATTTATGCTCGGCTTTGACGGACAGACGTTGCCCGTTCAGTCGAATGTCAGTTTCCGAGTGCAGGCCTCTCTTTCGAGAGAACAAAACACACGTGCTTTTTTGTGGGTTGAGTCGAAATCCGTTTTCATCTGCCCATTTGGAGACCTTATTTAAACCCAGCTGAACCTGCCGCTCACACATGGCCAAGTTGCATGACTTGAACCCAAGCTGAACGTCGACATATGTACAATAGAACATATTGCGGGGATCGGACAAGTGCAAAGAATTCATTTTGATAATAAAAAGTGTGCAACTAAGCACGCCACCTTGTGGCACACCTGTTTCCTGGACAAATGTTTGGGAGAGCACACTGCCCAGACGGACACGGAATGTCCGGTTTGACAGGTAACTTTTGATTATATGAAACATTCTTCCGCGCACACCAAGGTGGGACAGGTCTCTTAGAATTCCGAACCGCCATGTTGTATCATACGCCTTTTCGATATCGAGGAACACAGAGAGAAAATATTGCCTATGGACGAAGGCGTCTCTGATCTGTGCCTCGATACGAACAAGGTGGTCTCTGGTGGATCTACTTTCTCGAAACCCGCACTGAAATGGGTCGAGCAAATTGCTTGTTTCAAGGATATGTATAAGTCGGCAGTTTATCATTTTGTCGAATACTTTGCACAAGCAGCTTGTAAGTGCAATAGGCCTATAACTTGAAGCTGAAGAAGGGTCCTTGCCCTCCTTCAAAATGGGAATAGTAATAGCCTCTTTCCAGGAGGTAGGGATAGTGCCAGAAAACCAGATAGCATTGTACAAACAAAGTAGGGTTTGTCTTGTTTCGGCTGGTAGGTTTTTTAACATTTCATACACCACACGGTCAGAGCCTGGGGCAGAAGTACTGCAGGAGTTTAGGGATGTTCGGAGCTCCGTTAGACTAGACTCAAAGCTTGGTTATATGCCTCGTATCTAGTGGATTTGTGTTCGAGTGTCTGCTTTTCTATTCTTGTTCTGTATTTTTCGAAAGTTTCAGTATAGTGGGACGAGCTGGATACCCGTTCGAAATGTGCCCGAGGAAGTTTGCCTGAACTTCCAAGGTATCACCTTGAGTGTTTACGAGTGGAAGTGTGTGTACTTGTTTCCCTGCTATCCTACCGACCATGTTCCAGACTTTGGCCTCTTGTGTGTATGAATTGATCCCTAACGAAAACTTCTGCCAGCTTTCCCTTCTGGCCTGCCGACGCATTCTCCTAGCTTGAGACTTTCTTTTCTTGAAGGTGTCAAGATTTTCGGCTGTCGGTGAGTTCCGAAGCAGCCTCCAAGCTCTGTTTTGCTGTTTAGCGCGCGTTTCGGCATTCAGAATTCCACCATGGCACACGCCATTTTCCAGGGTGTCCATTTGTTTGTGGGATGCATTTTGTTGCAGCATCAATCAAAAACGCTGTGAAGAAGTTGACAGCAACATCAATGTTCAAAGTACATATGTCATTCCAATCGAGACGAGCGATGGTATAAAACTGTTCCCAGTCGGCTCTGTTTATGAGCCACTTGGGAACACGTGGTGGACACTCAGTTACTGTATTTGTGCTCAAAATTACGGGGAAGTGGTCACTTCCGTACAGATTATTGACGGCTTTCCACTGGAGTATAGACACAAGGGATGGAGATACTATGCTTAGGTCTATGGAGGAGTAGGTGTTATTGGCGAGATTATATTAGGTTGGTTCTTTTCGGTTTAGGAGACACGCGCTCGACGAGAGAAGGAACTGTTCGATCTGTCGACCTCGCGCGTCATACCGAGAGTCACCCCATAGCCTGCTATGCGCATTAAAGTCTCCAAGGAGAATATAAGGTTCCGGAAGTTCATAAATTAAAGAGTGTAAATCACGTTTTTGCAGCTGATAACTAGGAGGAATGTAAATCGTGCAGATTGTGATCAGTTTATCAAAAAGAACCGCACGAACAGCCCCTGCCTCAAGGGATATTTGGAGTTGTAAGTGTGTGCATGCAATTCCTTGATTCATTATGATGGCAACACCTCCGGATGACGTCATGGCATCATCACGGTCCTTTCGAAAAATAACGTACTTGCGAAGAAAATTTGTGTGTTTTGAATAAAGGTGTGTTTCTTGTACACACAGCACTTTTGGTGAGTGTTCGTGTAGGAGTTCTTGGATGTCGTCGAGGTTTCTGAGAAGGCCGCTGACGTTCCATTGTATAATTTGAGTGTTCATGGTGAATGTAAAATAATGCTGTGCGTACGAAAAGCGAGTGGCTGTTTAGACAGGGAGTTTGAGTTCACTTAACAGGGCCGTCACCAGGCCCTGTTATTTGCTTTTTTGTTTTCTTGGCGCGCTCCAAGGAGCCACGCCGCTCTTTTGGCACCAAGGGTGCCGACGTATCCATTGCCTCCTCGGAGGCACTGAATGTCCGCACGTGCGGGCTGTTAGTTCGGATTTCGGGCCTCGCCTGGTGAGGGGAGGCCTTCAGACCTGAAGACTCGGGAGTCTCCGGTCTCTGTTTGGGAGTAGGCAATGTAGCCTGGGCTACAGCCGCCTTGGGGGCAGGTGCCACAGCCGACGGCTCGCTCTGCGCGGGCCGAAGGGGTGGCGAGGGCTGGTGCGGCTTTGCCCCCTGACGCGCCGCATCAGCATATGTTGCTCCGTAAAATGGCGACACTCTTCGTCTTGCTTCTTTGAATGTGATGTTTTCTTTGACTTTAAGAGTGATTATTTCATTTTCTTTCTTTCACTTAGGACATGAACGCGAATACGCGGCGTGTTCCCCGTCACAATGAAGTGGTTCTTAAGAGAAAAGAAGAGAAAAGTGAGCCTCGTTATTGTCTGTTTCAGTGAGCGACACCGCCACAGAGCTCACAAGGGATGGGGGTGAGGAGGGATAAAAGGGTAGAAGTAAAGGTATAGGAAAGAGGAAGAAGAAGCAACAACAAACTGAGGGGATAGGAGAGACAGGATAGATGGAAAACGGTCACTGGAGTCCGAGGACGGGGTACACTTGCGAGAGATGTTGTCGGCGTCTGTAGATGGCGTAGAGCAGGTCCAGTAGGTCAGAGCTGCGCTGTCACCGAAGACCCTCGGCGACAGGAGGTGACGTAGGGCCAGCCCAGTCGGCCAGAGCCACGATGACGCCGAAGGTCGCGAGCGCGCGGAGCGCGCGGGCGCACAACCGGTCGGCACGAAATCCAGGGAGCGTCAATTCCCCGTCACAATTCACGCAGCGAGGCGTAGTAACACAGTTATCAGATGGGTGGCCGTGGCTACCACATCTTGCACAAGTTTCCTGACCCCGGCAGTTCTGTGAGCCATGACCATATCGTTGACATTTATAACACCGTCTTGGATTGGGAATGTAGGGACGGACAGAGAGTTTGATGTAGCCTGTGTCTATAGATGAAGGCAGTGTGCTAGATGCAAAAGTGAGTATTATATGTTTGGCAGGTATTTCTTTGTTGTCGCGTCTGATGACGATTCGTTTCACATCCGTGACATTTTTCTCTTTCCACCCTTCAAGCAGTTCCTGTTCAGACATTTCAAGAAGGTCTGCTTCTGAAACAACTCCGCGTGAGGTGTTCATCGATCTATGAGGTGAAACAGATACTGGGATATTACCAAATGCTTTGAGACTGCCAAGTTTTTCATAGTGGTGTCTTTCTGGCAGCTCAAGGAGAAGGTCTCCGCTAGCCATCTTTGTAACCTTGTATCCTGGGCCAAAGAGCTCAGTCAGAGATTTAGCAACGAGAAATGGAGATATGGCTCTGGCTTGTTTTGTTGGCTTTTCGCTGTGCACTACATGGAATTTCGGAAAGTATTGTCTGGGTTGGTTGAAATTTAATATTTCATCGGTGCGTCCCCTCTTAAGCGGACGACGATCTAGGAGATAGTAGTGTACTTTCTTTTCGGCAGCAATGGCGACCACCCACCATGGAGTCCAACCAGGCGACGCTGAAGCACTTAATAGCATAAGGCTGCAGACGCCAGCCGTACATTGCCACTATAACCAAATATAACTACTCAAGGTTGAGTAATTACGCAAGGTTAACCCTTGCCGCCAGGAAAAATCGGAAGTAAATGGAAGAGAGAAGAAGACAGGACCAATTTAAAGATGAGAAAAGACTAAAATGTAGGAGGAGAGAGATAGGAAAAGGCGACTGCCGATTCCCCTGGGTGGGTCAGCCCAGGGGTGCCGTCTACGTGAAGCCGGGGCCAAAGGGGTATGTTGCCTCTGCCGGGAGGCCTTAAAGGTCCAATCACCCAGCATTGCCTCAACTCCCAGGATCCCCTTTTCCCCGGACACGGCAAAGCCACGCACGGCTAGGCGTGGGAGGGAGTCGAAACTCCCCCGTTAGCTCGGGTCCGTGGTGTCGCTACACACCAAACGCCTACTGGCGCAGGTGCCCCTGCGGGGCACTGTGTAAGCAAGAAGGTAAAGGAATAACACGAATAGTTAACTAGAAGATCAAGTCGAAATAAGAATCACATATACGAGAAAATATGGGAGAAATTGACGTTATACTCAGCCAGATTGATTGATTGATATGTGGGGTTTAACGTCCCAAAACCACTATATGATTATGAGAGACGCCGTAGTGGAGGGCTCCGGAAATTTAGACCACCTGGGGTTCTTTAACGTGCACCCAAATCTGAGTACACGGGCCTACAACATTTACGCCTCCATCGGAAATGCAGCCGCCGCAGCCGGGATTCGAACCCGCGCCCTGCGGGTCAGCAGCCGAGTGCCTTAGCCACTAGACCACCGCGGCGGGGCTTATACTCAGCCAGTCCCCTCCGTTGTGTGCGTGTCACAAGCAGAAGAAGAAAAGGAGCTATCACGATCATGCTCTTTTGTAGTGGTCGCTAACAAAGCACACCTACAGTAGCAAGCTAATAAAAATGTAACGTGGCAAAATACTGCACTGTCGGGAGCCACAGTACAGCTTACACGCGAACATCCACTTCTTCAGCTCCTTTCTAGACGCCTTTTAGGTTATGTTCCAGTACGCAATAAAAATGTCGGTGAAAACCACGCAACAATAGTGTTAACGGAAAGGAGGCGATTTCTTATGTAGTCGCCCGCGAGAACCTGGAAACAACCTGGAACCTAGAGTGGGCAAGCGGACAGCGCCGACACCATGTCTCACGCATCCCGCTTCTGCATTTCGCAGGCTTTGGTTACGCTGCTACTGCTGCCGTTTTCACCGACGATACTCACTGCAACGGACAATCCAGTCCCGCTGCCACCGCTGAGCCAACCTTCGGACGACCGCAATCAAGAACATGGCTTTTAGATGCGGAAGCATCTTATACTCGCGCCTTGTAGTGCGCCGTCCGCACCGCTTCTCGAACATTCGACAGCTGACGCGCGCGCATGCGCCGTCGCGCCGTCGCCCACCATCTGTGCCGCGCGCGCTTCTCCTTCGAGAACATTCGACAGCTGACAGCGCATGCGCCGTCGCGCCGTCGCCATCTGTGCCGCACGCGCGCTTCTCCTTCGAGAACATTCGACAGCTGACAGCGCATGCACCGTCGCGCTGTATATATACTCAAGGTCGGCGCTCGCTCGCTCAGTTGCCGCTCGTCCGTTGGTTTGTACGGCGCGTCGACGTCCGAAGTCGCCGTGAAATGAATTTCAACGAATCCACAAACACAATGATCGACGTCCCTTCGACCGGCGCCGCCCTTTCGCATACGTGTGTACGTGTTCACTCATTTAACACCCCCTCCTACAACCACGTTAACCAATTTAGCCATCGACCCAAGTAAGTCGCAATTTAACACCCCATTTCACAACCACGTTAACCAATTTAGCCATCGACCCAAGTAAGTCGCACTTTAACACCCCGTTAACCAATTATATGCCCCGCATCCTCCTCAGTGTTCCCCCGAGGGAAGCTGCGGGCATTTTTTCTTCGCTTGGCCTGACATGGTGCGCCGGGATTCCTGCGCAGCACCATCCTCGGTGACGTCGCCAGTTCCAGCGGCCTACTTAAACAACTGCTGGCACGACTACCGCTTCAGTGGGCAAGCGGGCAGCGCCGACACCATGTCTCACGCATCCCGCTTCTGCATTTCGCAGGCTTTGGTTACGCTGCTACTGCTGCCGTTTTCACCGACGATACTCACTGCAACGGACAATCCAGTCCCGCTGCCACCGCTGAGCCAACCTTCGGACGACCGCAATCAAGAACATGGCTTTTTCTTCGCTTGGCCTGACATGGTGCGCCGGGATTCCTGCGCAGCACCATCCTCGGTGACGTCGCCAGTTCCAGCGGCCTACTTAAACAACTGCTGGCACGACTACCGCTTCAGTAGGCAAGCGGGCAGCGCCGACACCATGTCTCACGCATCCCGCTTCTGCGTTTCGCAGGCTTCTGCATTTCGCAACTCAGCCGACAAGGCGGTGAAGGCAGGCGAATGAACAGCGCTCAGTATTGAACGTTGGCCTCTCCTCTTATCACCTGCGATGATATGCGCGTGACGACACGAGTGACAGACTGACGAATGAGAGCGAGTGACGTGAAACTGGGCACGCTCTGAGTGAGTACATTACACTGCAAAACTCTTACCCACATAATCAGAAACGCTGCTTGACTTTACTTGCCACCGAATTCAACGCAGCACAAACCTGTTTCAAACGCGCTGCATTGAAGGCGGTTTCAAGCCAAGTTCAAATCAAGGAGCGTTTCTGAATACGGGGGTTGAGGCGACAGCCTCTGATGCCTCGCCAAACGCAGAAAATATCCGTTGGCGTCGTCGGTGTGAACACGAGTGGCGCGAAAATATTCATGATCGCGTGCAGATGTCACCATATTATGACACCAAAACTTAACAGATCGAGAAAATGTGTGACATCATTATGAACTCACTTACGGACGCGATCAGATTACCATGTTAAGTGGGTCCGCCGCTATACTACGGTGGTTAGGGCGCTTGCCTTTTAACTAAAGGTCACCGCTTCAGTTTTGGCCAAAACGGTGGATTTCGATGGAGGCGCTTTGCGAGAGGTCCGTGTGCTATTCAAATTCAGTGCACTTAAACAAAGGCCCTCCAACACTTTAGAAGCACCTATTTCTTGTTTGTGTTTTGCGTAGAGTAATGGCTGGGGATGATGTTAGCATAGGTCAAAACGTCGATATCGAATGATTTACTATTTTAATCATGACACAAGATTACCCCATCACTTTGGGTGGGTGTTAAAATTATCTCCAGCTCTTCATTAAAAATTATCTGCCCTCTTTCTCTCAAATAGTGTGTTTTTTTGTTGCCCGTTGTGTTTAGACTTATGGTGACCACAAGGGGTGCCTCACACATAAAAATATAAATGAAATGTGGTTGCCCTTCCAGTTTTGAAGGTACTGGCATCTTGCGCAAGAATTGTGATTGCCGCGTCCGGGAAATGTCCGAAGGGCTCGCGATTCACGCATTGGGCCTTCTCGTGTATTATCGCCGCATTTTAAGAGTACATCATCTTGGATTAGTTGGAGCGCATGCTCAGGGATTCGCCATTCCGCGGCCCTCTGTCGTTTACCTATCCTAGCAAAGCCTACACGTATATTTGCCGGCAGTGCTGAGAGTTTATGAGGAGCTCAGCTTGCACACGTTTTGCACTTCCCTTTAGTCTCCTTCTCCTCCTGACACGCAAGCATAATTTAAGATGATATTGATGATTGATACGTGAGATTTAACGTCCCAAAACCACTATATGATTATGAGAGACGCCGTAGAGGAGGGCTCCGGAAATTTAGACCACCTGAGGTTCTTTAACGTGCACCCAAATCTGAGCACACGGGCCTACAACATTTCCGCCTCCATCGTAAATGCAGCCGCCGCAGCCGGGATTCAAACCCGCGCCCTGCGGGTCAGCAGCCGAGTACCTTAGCCACAAGACCACCGCGGCGGGGCAGGGATGTATTCTAGAAGACGCTGGGGTGTCCGAGAACGCGAGAGGAAGCAGGAACTGGGCAGCACTCTCCACCACTTGTAAGATGGCGTCGAGTACACTCAAGACCAAGGAGGATTAAAGGAAAATCTCAAGACTCTCCTTTATTGACTGGAGTATGTGCCCCACAACCTAAACTTGACTGGTGATGATGAGTATGTGCAGATGAAAAGATGGGACGCATAAATAATGCTCACAAAATATATATATATATATATATATATATATATATATATATATATATATATATATATATATATATATTGTAAGAAATTACAACGCAAAGTACTCAGAAAAGTGATTCAAAGTAGTATTTTTTCGGTGAACAGGACAAGGTCTGGGTATTCTTTATATAATGCGGTATGCCATTGCAAACTTTCACTCCCGTGTATTGTAGTAGTCGTTTGCTATAGGCGATTTGTGTGGGAGTTAAATTCAAGATTTTAAAAGCTTGGTTCCTCGTTAGGCGTCGGGGTATAGACAGCAATGAAATAGGAAATTGTTCGATGTTCCTAACGATACTGTTAATACATGTGGCTGATCTTGATTCCCGCACAAAGTCCAGTGGTGAAATCTTCACTCATGGGGAACAGTGATTTTCTATGCCCGTAGTAACGTGATCTTGTGAACGTGCGGATGACCCGTTTTTTGCAGTCATCGTATACTGGCTCGAGATAAGAGTCGCATGTCGAACGTCAGGGCTCTCCACGCAGTACAGAAGGTGGCCGTTAACTAAGGCAAAGTACAAAATGCGTAAAATTGTAATATCAAAGTATTCGTGAGCTTGCAGAAAAGCGTGACAGTTTGATGCTAGTCTCGATCAGACTGCGTCTATCTGAATTTGCCAATTCACACAGCTGTCTAGATAAAGCCGAGGTAAGTAAAAGAATCAATACACTCAAGGGAGCAATTATCAATATAGAGTTGCATATTATGAGGAGTAGGATTTGTAGGGTAGTGGAATAACATACATTTTTTGGGGTAGCATTGAGGGTAGGCTTCTTAGCTGCAAACCAATCGGCCAGCTTGGCTAGTTCAGTATTCATTTGTTTTCCTATGTCGGATAGAATTTCACCAGTAATAATTACGGCTGTATTATAAACATACATAATCATCTCGGCATTTGTGAGAACTAGGGGCAAGTCATTGATGTAGAGGAAGTAAATTAACGGACCTAATACGGAACCTTGTGGCAATCCTGTTTGTGCGGTCTGTAGGAAAGAAGTAATATCATTGATAATTACCACCTGTTGCCCATCTTTGAAGGCAACTCCGGAAAAAAATTCCACATAGTGCTGCGAAAACCATATTTGCCCAATTTGTGAATTATTATTTCATGGTCTTCTGTGTCGAACGCTTTTCTGAGGTCCAGAAAAACCACTGCGGTGAATTTTAATATCTTGGAGGGCAGTATTTGAAACTTGGCTTAGTGTGAGCACTGCTGTACTTGTAGAGTGCATTAGCTGGAAGCCATGTTGGTGGGGACATAATACTTGATATTTGCTCGAAAAGTAAAGTATACCTTCCGAGATTATTTTTTCGAAGATATTTTTTTAACAATACTCCGTACAGATATTGGGTGGTATCGAGAAGGATCAGACCTATCTCCCTATTTCTAAACAGGGGTGCTGACTTACTTGACTATTGATGGGTATTGACCGCCATGTAATGAGTGGTTAAATGGGTTACATATTACTTCTCAAATTAAATCAGCATTCTATTCTATAACGCGCACTGGAATCTCGTTATGACCCGGTGCCTTGCTAATTACAAGTTTCCTCATGCACAATAGGCCAAACTTCATTCATCTTTCTGTCTCTATCAAGAAGAAGAAATGATTGACTGCCAGTTGGGTGTGTTGGTAAAGGTTTCATGATGAAAAAAGCGCGAAAGTACACACGCTCAGAGAGGACACAGACAAGCGCTTGTGTGTGTCCTCTCTGAGTGTGTGTATTTTCACTTGTTTCATCATGAAGAAGGAATGGGCATCGGCTGGGCACACAGTACGTAGGCAGGATAACTGCTGGGTATTAAGGGTAACCGACTGGATTCCCAGACAAAGGAAACGCACAAAGGGGAGGCAAAGTTAGGTGGGCAGATGAGATGAGAAAGTTTGCGAGTATAAAGTGGAAGCAGCTAGCACAGGAAAGAGTTGACTGGCTGATTTTTGTCCTGCAGTGGGCGTAAACAGGATGATAATAATGATGATGATGACGATGATGATGATGTGTTCTCAACCAAGGCAATGCCATGTGTGATGGGAGAAGTGCGTGAGTGTCGTGTTTGAAGGCGTGAGAACACCGGCAGGGACATTGCGGATGGAGTCGTCAGGCTGAAGTGCTGAGGCAAGACTTGCGCGAAGAGGAAGACCACAATGGGTGGTGACACGAGGCCACGAGGGAAAGAGAAGTGTGTGTGAAGTGCTTCGCAGTTGGCAAGGCAGTGCCCGCTCGGGCGCAAGGAACAAAGGCGGTTGGCCATCATCACGGTCGCGGGTTCATCCCGAGTGCCTGGCAGAGGTCAACGGTTCAAGTGACCTGCTTGGTAGGAGTGACCTGAATTTTCATTTACCTCGTCGAGGTGTCATTGTTGTTTGAGAATTGTAGCCACTTTGTGGTAAAGTGGTGGCAAGTACCGACCGTGTTCAGCCATTCTGTGTCGGCGAGTACAATGTTTGGTTTAAAAAATTATGGCTACGAGATCACGAAGACAACCGAACCGAGGTCTAGTGAAAGTGGCAGTGCAGTCTTATCGGCATCGATAACACTTGTGTGCTTACGTTCGAAAAGTTACAAGTAACGTTGCGAGGCTTTTGAAATAAAACATGGTGCCGACCCCTATAGGCGTCTCCGCTTTCGTTTACGTCGGGCAGATATTGTACTTCACGAAGCGTGTGAGCATAGAGTGATGAACTATACAAAGAAGACGGGTCGATACTCTGCGCAAGAACAGTGACTGCCCTAACGATGGAGTTGCCCGACCAGACGGAGCCGAAGCGTCGTCTGCTCGAGCACACAGTTTGCAGACGACGACACTACATGCGATACGACGAAGTTTCGCTATTGCGTCGTGGTCTTAACGTCTTCTTTCCTTAGCCTCGTTGCCAGTGCGTCCGTTCAAAACAGAAGAGGTAGGCACAGTCGTCGCTCAAAAGGTCGCCGTTATCAGCAGTGGGCCAGATATCCTCGGCATCATTACGGGAAGTGACCACTGCAACGTCTAAAATTATGTGGAAGTCAGGAAAACATTAGGTAGAAGCTATTCTTTTTTTCAACAACTTTCACCTCTCCCCGCCCAGTCGCCCAATCTCCAGAGCTCCCACACGGTGTAAGCAAGAAGATAGAGGAATAACACGAATAGTTAACTAGAAGACCAAGTCGAAATAAGAATCACATATATGAGAAAATATGGGGAAAATTGACGTTTCACTCAGCCAGTCCCCTCCGTTGTGTGCGTGTCACAAGCAGAAGAAGAAAAGAAGCTATCACCATCATGCTGTCTTGTAGTGGTCGCTAACAAAACACACCTACAGTAGCAAGCTAATAAAAATGTAACGTGGCAAAACACTGCACTGTCGGGAGCCACAGTGCAGCTTACACGTGAACGTCAACTTTTTCAGCTCCTTTCTAGACGCCTTTTAGGTTATGTTCCAGTACGCACTAAAAATGTCGGTGAAAACCACGCAACAATAGTGTTAACAGAAAGGAGGCAATTCCTTAAGTACTCGCCCCCGATTACCTGGAAACAAAAGCCATAGTATTTTTTGTTTATTTATTTGATTGAATTGACACTCCAAACTACACACACCATTTCTCTGGCTTTCTGCACCTAACGTGATTGTGTGTTTTCTCCGCGTTGTCAGGCATTGAAAACTTCTTCCTTCTCATGTTTTTTACGTAGCCTCCGTGACCAGCCCGAATTTAGCCAAGCAACGATGTCGTGTGATGATGTCATCACGTGAAGCCATGGTATAATGTCTAATGGTGCCACTTCGGCGTCTGAGGTTTCGCCGATCCACAAAGTTGTGATGACATTATGTTATGTCGAGGTCATGGGACTTTCGGTGGGCCGTTGGCCCACACACGTACGCTTCTTTATTAGGGTACTTTTGACCAGATTTGTATACGTTGCACCTTAAAAGTAAGCGATTGCATTTATAAACACTTTCTTTTAAATTTAATAAATCGCAATTACTGATATTTGCAGCAGAGATGGTAAACTAAACAAAAGCAGAAATTTCATGAATTTCTTTGCGTTACTTCAATATTACATTGCTGTTACATAATGAGAAATGTTTTTTGAGACAAGAACGAGCTTCTCTGTCTTCCACCGAAGTTTACGAGGCTGACCCAGACCTTTGTGATATAATGTTACAAGTCGTAGACTTCAAAAAGCAGTTGTTTTTCAAGTTGTCGTCACTGATATTTACACTTTCTTTTTATGAAGGGGTAAGCTATTACATTCAGCATTCTCTCAATGCATGTGCCGAAAGTAATGTAACGTTGGAACACCTTGAGGAACAGCTCGTAGCGGCCTTGTGTTCAGATGCTAGTCCGCATGCCTTCTAAGAAGTATTGCCTTGAAGTTTGGTTATTGTCTAAGAAGTATTGTTTAGATCCTAGTGCGCATGCCTTCTA
This sequence comes from Rhipicephalus annulatus, assembly GCA_013436015.1. Lineage (NCBI taxonomy): Eukaryota > Metazoa > Arthropoda > Arachnida > Ixodida > Ixodidae > Rhipicephalus > Rhipicephalus annulatus. The sequence continues at coordinate 21,983 of WOVY01014566.1, read as the reverse complement.
AGAAGTAACACGAGTGCACTTTGCTGTTGACTGTGTTGCAAGTAAGGCCACAAAAAGTAAAGTGAAAAACAGACCACGTAAAGTACTTTGCCTGGCTGGCTAGGCAATCTTTACAGAGTGGTGGAATATTTTTTTGAAGCAAGCACTACTTTGATTAGATTGATTGATATATGGGGTTTGTATGGGCTCTGTATTAGGACCTATATTATTTTTAATATACATAAATGATATAAATTTAGGTATTACGTCCTCCTTGCGACTGTTCGCAGATGACTGCGTGGTGTACCGAAGTATATCTTACGACTAAGATGCGACAGCGTTACAGGGACACTTGAACAGAATATATGATTGGTGTAAACAGTGGAACATGTGTTTAAACGTGAAAAACTGCATCCATTTGTGTTTTACTAGAAAGAAAGTACCAATGATAAATAAATATTCTATATATAAGGAGGTTCTTACCACAGTTAATATCTCTAAGTACCTAGGCATCGTGTTTTCTGCTGACTGTTCATAGAATGAGCACATCAGTGAGACAGTTGGTAAGGCTGGACGGGCGCTGAAGTTTGTTCAGCGAAACCTAAGATGTCGCGAAGTTGAATTAAAACGGAGTGCATTTACTACCAGTGTTAGACATATTATAGTGTACGCCTGCCAACTATGGGATCCATCGGAAGCCAGTCTCATTTCTCAAATAGAAGGTACCCAAAACAGAGTGGCCAGGTACGTACTGGGAAGGTAGCGTAGAATGGACACTGTCACAATGATAAAAAAAGAATTGAATTGGAATTGTTATCTTCACGAAGACGAAAATTAAGGCTAAAACTGTTTTTTCAAATATATAACAACAAGGTAGGCATAAACAAAGATAATTATTTAAATTCACCTTTTTATGTTTCTATGCGTAATGATCACAAACACAAAATCCGCGAATACCGGCCCAGGACGTGCATGATTGCGAATTCTTTTTTTCCGAAGTGCGTAGCCGAATGGAACAAGCTCTCTGAAGAACAAGTCTGTTGTGTAAATGAAGACATACTTGTATCTCTGTTGTAAACTCCCCTGCTGTAAAACCCAAGGGTGATGGGGGGTGATTCTTGAATAAAGAATAAAAAACGACGTCCTAAAACCACTAAATGAATATGAGAGATGCCGTTGTAGAGGACTCCGGAAATTTCAACCACCTTCGTTACTTTAACCTGCGCCCATATTTGAGCACACGGGCATACAACATTTACGCCTCTATCGAAAATTCAGCCGCCGCAGCCGGGATTTGATCCCATGACTGGCGGTTCAGCAGCCGAAAACCTTAGCCACTAGACCACCGCGGCGGGGCACCTTTGATACAATGGTTAAAACTTTAAATAAAAAAGAGTAGTTAATTACTGGTAAACACTTACGAGGTCTTACAGTTTAGCTAACATAATGTTGCAGTTTAAAAAAGTTATTGAGCATATTACAAAATTATACAACAATGTATTTGATTACAAGTAAACAGTTACTTGTAATAGGTTACGTAAAACTCTGCTTTTCACTAACTTTTTTCTTTTATTTCTTCGGGCTGACGCCACCATTACGCGATATATCATCAGGTTTATTTAACTCAATAGAAACCTCTCTACTTCCTCCACCATAAGCCTTGCGCTTTCAAAACAGCCCGCTCTCAACTTAGCCGACAAGGCGGTGAAGGCAGGCGAATGAACAGCGCTCAGTATTGAACGTTGGCCTCTCCTCTTATCACCTGCGATGATATGCGCGTGACGACACGAGTGACAGACTGACGAATGACAGCGAGTGACGTGAAACTGGGCACACTCTAACTGAGTGAGTAAATACACTGAAAACTCTTACCCACATAATCAGAAACGCCGCTTGACTTTGCTTGCCACCGAATTGAACGCAGCACAAACCTGTTTCAAACGCGCTGCATTGAAGGCGGTTTCAAGCCAAGTTCGAATCAAGGAGCGTTTCTGAATACGGGGGTTAAGGCGACAGCCTCTGATGCCTCGCCAAACGCAGAAAATATCCGTTGGCGTCGTCGGTGTGAACACGAGTGGCGCGAAAATATTCATGATCGCGTGCAGATGTCACCATATTATGACATCAAAACTTAACAGATCGAGAAAGTGTGTGACATCATTATGAACTCACTTACGGACGCGATCAGATTACCATTTTAAGTGGGTCCGCCGCTATACTACGGCGGTTAGGGCGCTTGCCTTTTAACTAAAGGTCACCGCTTCAGTTTTGGCCAAAACGGTGGATTTCGATGGAGGCGCTTTGCGTGAGGTCCGTGTGCTATTCAAATTCATTGCACTTAAACAAAGGCCCTCCAACACTTTAGAAGCACCTATTTCTTGTTTGTGTTTTGCGTAGAGTAATGGCTGGGGTGATGTTAGCATAGGTCAAAACGTTGATATCGAATGATTTACTATTTTAATCATGACACAAGATTACCCCATCACTTTGGGTGGGTGTTAAAATTATCTCCAGCTCTTCATTAAAAATTATCTGCCCTCTTTCTCTCAAATAGGGTGTTTTTTTTGTTGCCCGTTGTGTTTAGACTTATGGTGACCACAAGGGGTGCCTCACACATAAAAATATAAATGAAATGTGGTTGCCCTTCCAGTTTTGAAGGTACTGGCATGTTGCGCAAGAATTGTGATTGCCGCGTCCGGGAAATGTCCGAAGGGCTCGCGATTCACGCATTGGGCCTTCTCGTGTATTATCGCCGCATTTGAAGAGTACATCATCTTGGACTAGTTTGGGCGCATGCTCAGGGATTCGCCATTCGCCCTCTGTCGTTTACCTTTCCTAGCAAAGCATACACGTATATTTGCCGGCGGTGCTGAGAGTTTATGAGGAGCTCAGCTTGCACACGTTTTGCACTTCCCTTTAGTCTCCTTCTCCTCCTGACACGCAAGCATAATTTAAGATGATATTGATGATTGATACGTGAGATGTAACGTCCCAAAACCACTATATGATTATGAGAGACGCCGTAGTGGAGGGCTCCGGGATTTTATACCACCTGGGGTTCTTTAACGTGCACCGAAATCTGAGTACACGGGCCTACAGCATTTCCGCCTCCATCGGAAATGCCGTCGCCGCAGCCGGGATTCGATCCCACGACCTGCGGGTCAGCAGCCGAGTACCTTAGACAATAGACCACCGCGGCGGGGCACCAATAACGATATTGGCTTACTTTGTCATTTTGATGATCATTGTTTCATTTCTGAACATGCACATGGTGTTCTTTGTTTTTCAACAATACAGCTTAAAAAAAATTGGTACGACAGTAAGTATCCTGTCGTTTGAACACACGGATTCCACCTCGAGGCTAGCATATGACACCACAATTCAAACGCCATTCACTCAATGAATTAACGAAAATGTTATTACCTTTTTAATTGTTTTCCTGGCAGATTTTGTATTAGATTTGTTGTGCGTGGCAGTTTATGCGCCATCAATTTTTTTATTCAAGAAGTTTTCACGTCATTACAAAACTTTCGGGGTTGAATTCTTAACAGACTGCACTCAGCAGGCGCCAACCACGTAGAAACATCGGAATCACGCGTGACAGGGACGCAATTTGAATGAAGCAGAATCTACTCAGAATGATATGCAAGCATCCTGAAAAAATAGAATACTATACAGCTTAAGGTTTTTTTTTTTGTGAAGGGTACGTGGTGTCTGTCTTTCTTAAACAAATGTTGGTGCGCAAAAATTATTTCGCACGTATGTGAAAAGTGCCGCAGAAAATGCTTTCCAGAAAAGATTCGCGTTAAGGCGATAGCGTTAGAGAGCTTGTTTCGCGGAAATTCCGGCGTCGGTGTCATTGGTTGTGAGCGAAGAATCATCTTGTGTTTGACCGAAAATTGAAATGTACAAATAGAATAAATAATGAAAAATTTTACGTTTGAATGTTGGTTGAACACGATGGTTTACGAGGGAAGCAGTTGTTGTGCCCCTCACCCAGGTGTCACTTTGTGAATACACAGAAAATAACATCGTATGCTTTAAATGCAGTGCGAGTAATTTCTATGCTTTACAAACAGGCGTCTTGCATAGAAGTTTTACAATACAGCAAGAAATGTTGCAGGGGGAGGGGAATGATTTTAAATGAAAAGAAGAGAAAAGTGAGCCCGTACTTGTCTCTCAGGGGGAAGGCACCTCAAGAGTAGCTGACGAAGGGTTGGGTAAAGGAGGGATGTGTTATATTGCGAGTATGTATTTGTGTAGTTTTTCTGTACATATACTTCTTCTGGTCATGAATTGTTACTGATTTATGTGGGGAAAAAGCTGTTGAGTATAAATTGCTATGTGTACTTGTTTGTTTGAGAGTATTAACTGTGTGTAAAATGCGCGTGTTGACTACTGACTGATTGTGATTTTTTTTTTGTACAAGTGCTTGTTCTGATTCCTGCACGGGTTATGATTGGAGCCTGCAGTATTCTGTAAATGACTAACTTACTAAATAAGTAATTAAAGGATAGGATAAAAAGGTAAAAAGGTAGAAAGAGAGGAAGAAGAGGGTGAGGCGCAGGGGCAGCGAATGAGGGAAGTGAGGAAAAGAGAGCAAAATGGACACGATTGCAGGAGCCCGAGGATGGGGCACTACTGGCGAGAGCTCTTGTCGGCGTCAGGAGATGGCGTAGAGCGATCCCAGTAGGCCAGAGCTACGCTGTCGTCGGAGATCAGCGTCAGGAGATGGCGTAGGGCCAGCCCAGTCGGCCAGAGCTACGCTGTCGTTGGAGATTGCGAGGGCACAACCGGTCGGCATGGAATCCATCGAGCGAGCCCCCCGAAATATTGCAGTAATGATTCGTGGTACAAGCGTACATCCAAATCGGGTCTTCGTACATGTGAGTATTATAATGACTTCAGGGTTTAAAGCCGGTAACCCACCACAAGAGGCACAGACGCAACTGGACCCTTAAAGGGTCCCTCACCACCTGGCGTTTAAAGACGAGGGGTTGGTTTTCTTCTCTCCTTCATACACACGATGCATCCACCTCACCCCTTATTTCTTGAATTCACGTGAACAATATCACCACTAAGCGCTAGAGTCTATCAGGATTTCGCGCTTCTCGGCTGTACAATGTTATTGCCGCTTGCGAAGTTGTAAACACAAAAAGTGAAGTTTGACCAGTTGATTGTGCACGATATTCGTGCTAGACAAAGAAGGACGGATGGGCGGCTGCAAGGCAAACAGTGCAGGAGACAAATCCCATGTGATATTTCGTGTGTATCTACGAATCAAGAGCCTGTATGCTGCAGACGTCACGGGAACAACTGTCTACGTCACAGTAGTGCGCCAAGAAGGATATGTCAGGAAATAATATTGCGCTCTTTTTTTTTTCATACTGGGAGCCTGGCGAGTGGCCTTTTGAGGCCACGTAATGGGTGCATAGCAATTTCGCAAAGATTTCAAGCACTAAGTGCTCGAAATACACACTATAGGAACCGGCTATGGCTATCCCGTCTAACTCCTAAGGGGCGAAGCTTAAGGATCTTCCAATTTTGAGGTTTTATCGTGCGCCGTTGGAAAGAAAGAAAATAAGCGCCAAAGGAGACTTGCAAAAGTGAGGCTTTACGCAGGCACAAGTGAAAGGACAGATTTTCACAAGAACTTGCGACCGTGGCGCACCGCCGTCCACATTTCATCGCTGTCATGTGACGGGTAGTCCCCCTCCCCCCATGTGGGAATGGAAAAGAAAGGAGGAAGCATTATGTGACACGAGTGAAGCCCACCATGCCAGCTGAACACGTGATCAAAACGTCAGGGCGTGTGGTAGGTTTCAGCATAGAGTTTCTAAACATTAACTAGAGGGGCTTCTGGCGCTGCGTTTGTTCAGCGACCATGGGAATGATGGGTAGTACACGGATTTGCCCCGTCTTTGTACTTGTAGGCAGCAAATCGTTCTTGCGGCTTCGTTTATTGATAATCTTGGTGTCGTTTTGAAGGAAAGAACGAACCCTTTCAAACTTCATGACACGTTTCAAAAGAGTAAGCCAAAAAGAATAAGGCGGTGAAGCGCAACCACCAAACATTTTCTGATTTTTCTTCGTGAGAAAACAGCTCCAAGCCACACGAACACACACGGAGCCAGAAGCAGGCCAGAAGTACGCATATTATAAACAAATGTGTGTACCACCCATCATTCCCTAGCTCGCTGAAGCGCCGTGCTTTTCAGCTCCCATAAACATAAGCACCAGAGTTTCCTCCAGTGTATATTAGGAAACTATGGGTGTGTGTACTCTCGGTGGTGTTCTGTTTTCGAACCTGCTGCGTGAGCCGGCTGGTCTGCGCCGAACAAGCGCGTTTAGGATAAAAGCTACCGGGCGCCACTCTCGGCAAGTCGAGTTGCTAGCGTGATCTTGATGCGGAACATCACGGGTTGGGCCGTCACTACACTGTAAAGAAAAATATACCCTGCCGGGAGGAATCGGGAAAAGATGCGCGAGCTCTGCTCCGGTTGCCTCATTCAAACCGCATTGTACCGGAGCAAATACATTCGTTTTCCACCGTTTTCCTCCGGACGAAGGAAACCAGATGAAAACAGGGCCAATCCCCTGAATATGATCCCGTGGTTCCTCCGAAAATGCTCCCGGACATCACGTTTGCCTCTGTGGATGCTCCCCGAGTGCTCCGGGTCATCGCTCACTGGCATTCATTGGTTGTTCGAGGAGTTACTTAGGCAGCCTCGCTGCCGGGAGGCCGTTCCCCACAAACCAACATTGCGCAGACCAAGCCAGTGCAGAGAGGATTGTGCGAAGCGTTCGGCCGCGTTGGAGAAAACGAAATCGTTCTGAGCACCTTCTGGATATCACAAGCGACAAACAGCAACGAAGGTTATCGACGACAGAAGGGAGTTGTGCGAACGGTAATTGTGTGATGGTTCCTGGCAGCGAACGACACATTGTGATCTCGCGAGTGTTGAAGGACCCTGCGGTTGCTGGTGTGGCGTAAAAATGGTGAGTGAGCTCTTCTTGAATTAGCTGTGTTATTATTGTCAGGTAGTGCTAACATTGGATAATGTCGGGTTAATAAACGAAACACGTGATCAATGTTTGGCTAATTTCACAAGACGTCAGTGAAAAACCAGCGGAATTTCGATAATGCGTTGTTTTGACTATGTTTTTTTTCTTAACATAAAGCAAAACGGAGAGGTGAGCGAGTCGGTACTGATTCATTATGGCGTAAATGTAGCGAAAAAAAAGTGAACACCACAAGCGCTTGTGGTTGTTCACTTTCTTGTACTTGCCCTTTATTTCGCAGCAATAATGCGATAATAACTACGGTAAATTTCATCAAGTCGCTGTGATATTTGGAACACTTACACATGCAACAATAGAAAATATAGCTTTAGGTTGATGCTATGAAACGTTAGTAATTGGTAAAGGTAAACCTAACTAGTTAAAAGATATTGTTGGTCTTGTCAGTACACATAAAAGGTAACATTTGTCCGCTTTCCGTATGAACAAAAGCACTAATGAAACTTGAATAACTAAAATCAATGCCATTTTTTTATAATTGTAGTGAATTGAGACAGGGTAATGTAAATGGTACAGACGCTTAGAACGCGTACACGCACTAGTACTTGTGAAAAAGTTATTTTGGTAGGTTAAATGGTGTCTGAGATATTATACTAGGAGTATACTACACTCTTCACGGGACTTGGTGCTTTCAGGAAAAGAAAGAGAGGGGTGGAACAAACGGGTGAAACTAGAAACAAGAAATCTCGACAGAATGAGTCATGCAGCGCTCGACGTTTCTGTAAAAAGGGGGAAGGGGTAGTAAAGTGAACCCATATGACAGCCCAGCTCAACGTTCTAAGAGGGGGGGAGCATTATGTGAAAGAAAGAGAGAAAGGAGAAGTCACCCTTTCGAAAAACTAGCGGTGTTTTGTGTGTTGATGATGGCAGAGATTATTCTTGCTGCTGCATTTTTTAAAATCTGTTTTCAATCGAGCTACCATGACTGCGGCTGCAGTTTTTTTTTTGGGGGGGGGGGGGACGACGGGATTGTGCACAGTGCTTGCTGAGACGTAGTTTTGACACGGAAAATTCAACAACACTGGCTTGGAAACAGAATAGGAAAAAAGAAAATTTTTTCAAGCCAGGGTGCACCTGCATCACCTTCTCTGGCCTCCGAACGAACCTTTCAGTTGAGTAAACTGATCGGCCTTATCTTATTTCTGTGAAAATGTAGTTGGCTAACGTGGCGTATTGTTTGTGCCGTTTATTGCTTATTTATTTCACCATGTTGTAGTGAACTTTATTTTTTGCTTGAAGCCGTTCGTCTTGAAGAATTACATGCTCATATAGTAACTACTCTGAAAAATGTTCACAACGACAAGTGTCAAAACAGAGCGGGCAGTGCAAATTACAAAAATAAAACAATGCCAACTTGTCTAGAAAACTATTTTACAAAGGTGGTGAAGCTAGGCTTACCTTAAAGACGGGCCACAACCATGCGAACTGCAAGGGTCCACTTTGCAAGTAGTATGACAACGAGCACGTACTAAAATGTGACAGTAATAATGAGAATCATTATATGATAAACATAGGAGACTATCGGGAGAGGCATTCGTGATGCCGTCTACAAGAGTACCGATATAAGAATATTTTAGTCCAAAATTGCTTTTATATTTATGCTCTCCCATAGCAGAGTAATTAGTACGCTGAATCGTCAGCCACTTTTTCTAAGCCTAAATGTTTCAACAAAGGTAGAGCTATCTATTTAGAAATAAATGGAAAACTTCGGCCAGTTTTGAACTTTGTTGGCACCAGGGAGGTGTGTTTTATCATGTTGCGGCTGTCTCACACCGGATTACATCAGATGTGCTTTTTGATATTAAATGCTCATCCTGTCTTTGTGTGTCGTCTGTGTCTGTGTGTGCGTGTGCGTGCGCACCTGTGTGCACACTTTTGGAAGTTGCTTCTTATAGACTCGCAGACTGTATAGTGTCTACGGCTTGAGTGTTCTCAGTTTCGTGCCTCTCGCATGGTTTGTGGTTCTCATGCATAATTTTTTGCTAAGTTATGCAGAAAGCAATCAGCTCAACTCTTGCGTCATCAATAATTCTGATGAATGGTTCATCGGGGATGCTGAAGAGTTGTTCTCGGTGGCCACGCTTTCTTTGTTTGTCGTGTATCGTTTTGCAGGATTGTGGTGTTCGTTTTAAAGCGATGCACTTCAATCTTGAGTGCTGGTGATTTAATCTGATTGGTCTTGTGTTTTGTTTACGGTAGCTTTTTGCGTGTTTCTTTATTCTCTTCTCCTATTCCTAAATGCTGGGTAATCATCCGGAAGTGGCGCCTCTTTTTGAATAAATAAAAGAATAAAAACTCTTGTGTTTCCTTGAATTTCACATGCGAGAGCTGTGTGGAAAAGAATACACAGTACCTCTGCAGTGCTTGCACGAGAATAGGGACTTCTGTCATCTAATCAATGCGTCATACGATCGCCATACAATAAATAAATAGCGCAGCAAACACTTTAAAAAGTACTGGTTCACCTCACTGAAATTCAACCGGACGAAGCACATTCGTAAATTCCTCCGGAGGTACCACGCGAAAGCTTTGGATAGGCGGAGTGAAAAACCCACGAAAAATGCTTCTGAGGTACGACGCAACCAGCCCAGCCAGCCGGAGGAAAATGCCAGTGGAAAGTACTCCAGCGGCGTTTAGCACTTTCTCCGCCGGAGTGAAATATCTGTTTAAAGTAATCTGGGTGCGCCATGCAATTCATCCGGTGAGCCGGAGCAAAAATGTTGCTCCGCACGTCCGGAGTAAAAATTGCTCCGGAAAGGAGGGACGCTAGAGTACAAGCGTTTCACTGCGACCTCTGAATATTTTTTTTACAGTGTACTGCCCACAAAACGCGTTGGCTTGTTAAACCTGGTAGAGTGACGTTATTCTCCCTCCTCAACAACTCGCCCAATAAACCATTTTGACAAGTCTCTGGTCTGATGTTGCAGAACCATCGCGCTTCGCCCGATCAGTTTAGATTTCATCCTAGACGTCCGACGGCAAACTCTCTCCCAACGAGCAGGTTTTGCAATTGACAGAAAGTTATTGCTATACCATAAATTGGTACGCACTACAACTCCAATATAAACAACTGTCCTTAAGTCAATAATGAAAAAAAGTTGAATTTTTTGTTTATTCACATCAGTGAGATCTGTGTAGCGGCAAAGTGATTCCGCCTCAACGCGTAGACCGTTTGCGATAACAAAATGAGTCCGGGTGTCGTAATGTATTTATGAACGATTTGTATCCTACAGAAAACTTGTGTCGTGTGACGTGGACGAATAAACTTTTGTTGTCGAGTGAGAATGTAGGAATAGCAGAGAGGTGAACTGCCTTGCGTTGCTACCCGACGCGTTGGGAGGGGAATAAGGCCAAGAGAGTGGCGGAGGTGCACACCACACAGAGTGCAGGGTTTCAAAGACAGCCACTCAGATATGTTACCCACAGGAATTAAAGAAGAGCTCATGTGGCTTTTTGGGCTGATGTACTGCGAGATAATGTATCCAAGAACTTTTCAAGAGGTCGAGTGTTTTTGCTGGTGCTCCTTGCGTTGCGTCATTCAATTTGCGAAGTTTTTATCACTAAAGCAAATAAAGGCAGATAACGTTGGATTCCATGATTCAAATAAGTACACATAATGAGCTGTATACGTGTTTTATTCGTCCAAACCGCATAAAACATACTTGCAGCACTTGTCGCAACACAAGTGCTATATGCCTTGCGCAGTCTGCAGTACGAGAGTCCAGAGGATAGGGGAGGTATAAAAGATAAAACCTTATATTGGTCCAAAATTTAGTGCAGCCATTAAAAGTACTGCCACGCAGAGATTTGCATGTTGCGTCAGGTGTGGCTCTCTTACAAGCAGCCCTCATTAACGAGGTGGTCACACAAAGTACATTTCGTCCGCGATATTACCATGCACCTTCACTGCATCTGTATATTGCCCATTGGGATTGATACGGAGGAAGCCTTTTATGTGGTTCTTGGCCCGGAAGGCAGCCAGGTGGGCATAATAGACGGGCGACGGAATGCTCATGCTGCGGGTGCAGCGCGCCACCAGATGGCACAAGTTGTATGTGAGCTGCTCCAACTGCTGAAGCGTGTGCTTGGACTCTTTGCAGAGGACATGGTAATGCGCGGGCCTGCTCGTTCCGATCGGGCCTTGGTGGCTACAGAGGAAGAAGTTGAGGTGTCCCGGCTGAGTGATCCCGTTTTCGACGGTCGTCCCTGGTGGAACGTTCACATTTATCGGCTTCTTATCGAAAATAGGTAGAAATCGAGTGTGGTGCCGCTTCTGAACAATTATGAACGTCACCGGGGGTTGGTAGTTGGGGCTTGCGCTTCTGCAGGCTTGCTTGATTGCATCGACTTCTTTAGCTTGAACTTCCTTGAATTGACCCTCACCGACTCCATCTCTGTAGACGACTATCCTGTCCGGCAGCCGTCCCTGCTTGCCATAATAGAATTTCAAGTGGTCCAATACCATGGCCTGCAGTAAGCAAAATTGGAATGAAGCTGGCGCAAGAACAATGAGAAAACTTGGCATACCGAATATCCACCACGCCATGTGCACGCTCGAGGTTTTATACGGGAAAGCTCCTTGTAACATACGGTTAGAGCAATTATGATTGCCCGCCAAATTACCGATCTAAATGCGCACATTGAACGACGATGATATGAAGGCGAAAAGACCAGCGGAATTCATTTTGCTCACCGTGTAGGCCTGGTCCTTCGGCCATTGTCATATTGCCATCGCTTAATGTGCTCATTAGGAACAATGAATAGCACGCCTTGCCATTTCACTGCACGGAAGCGTTCACTACCCTGTGTTCGAGCGAAGGAAGAATCTTTTGCTAATTGGGAAGCCCGTTCTTTCGTGCCAGCAATGGTTAAGCCACAATCAATAATGTCGACTTAAGAACAACACTGCTTTAACAACAGTGCTACAAAGGTTACTGGGTACGACCTGCAGCCCCTGTCGAGTTCGGTCCTTAATGCTGCGCCAAGATTCTTCGCGAAAGTTGCCGAATCAAGTGCCTAATACCGATGATACATCGTGTAAGAGCAACTCGAAACGTTGGCGGATTTTCAAGAGACAATACTTGAATGATTTGTAGTTACCGTGACATTTCTCGTTGAAGTCAAGCAGTAAAACACCTGTCTATTAGTATAAAACTGATTGCAATATAATTATGAAATATGCTAAGTCATGGCAAACGCATGTTGAAGTACAATGTGGCATAAAATCCGGGTTCAAAACTGCAATTTAGCTCACGGTTCAGGTCTTGCTTCTTCCCTGTAGGTAATAAAGAAGAAAGTGGTGCAGTAGTAAAGTTACCAACGTAGCAGTTACGGCCTGCAGTTAATAGTCGTCATATAGTAAGAGCTTGTCACACTCGCAACATGTTTCATAAGTATCACTTTATGAGAGCGCTGCTCTGAGAAGCCCGTTGATGCGTTAAGCGGTTTCGCCCTCGGTGGCGTAACAGCGCGAACGAGTGCGTGCCACAGCAAGTGGGGAAGCACCTCTCTCTCACTTTCTCTGTCTCCCATCTAAGTGGTTATGTAAAAGGAAGAGAGAACTGCCGACCCTTTACCGTGTACTACTACTACTACTACTACTACTACTACTATACTACTACTACTACTACTACTATGTACATGAAGTGCGAGCGTCAAACCAAAACGCAGTACGTGCCCTATCAATCAGGTAAATGAAGAAAGCTGGCATAGGTAGCACCGAGTGGCCTTGCAGACATCAACCAGCTCCATCTCATCAATGCCGACAACGACATCGCATTATATACCACTGGAAATACAATCCGGGCGAAACTTATCCGTCTCCGTGCTCAATGTGCACGCCCCTTACCACGCATGTCAAGGACATGCATCATCATCGTTTCTTCGACATGCCCCGGCATTATGCTTTACCAAAATATAGTCGTTGACAACCTGCTGTAGCGCTCGAAGAGACTACGACAGAGCGGCGTCAGTGGCTATCTACTTGCGTATAGGCATGTCAGCTACCAAATATTTATGTGGGTAGTGCAAAGATATAGCTGGGCAAGTGTGTGCACCAAAGTTGGACAACGGCGTGCAGGTAGCGGCTGCGTACCTTTGGCCCAGAATCATTGCCAAAGATCTCATGCACTTCCTGAACTTCGCATCAAGCGCACATAGAGGCACATGAATGGGTGAATAATTTAGACATAAAAGCACACAAGAGCTTTCTACCGCGCATCCGTGAGGACATCCCATTCCGCTCCGTCATAACATTCCACGGATCTCACGACCTTGGGAAATACTCGTAGACATCGCCTTTGAGAGCCAAGCTTTGGTGCTGCTAGTTGCACTAACAGCTTCGGCACTAACATTTCCGACCACAGAACATCTTCATTTTATTACATGGCTGGCACACGTGTGTTCACTAGAGAGTATTCTGGAGTATAATTAGTGGTATGGAACTGTGCATGCGCAGATGTCTCGCTCAAATTGTTGAAAATTATCGCAAAACCGAAGTACCCTGAATGCTGCCTTCAGAACACCCATTAGGCAGTATCTTAATCATCAGATTTTTATTGTGATAGAAATTACACCAACAGTCTCGATGGCTTTTTGCCGTTGTCACCTCGTCGCGTTTAAAGCGCACATTTATAACATCTCCCAGCTTTATAGTAAGGTCTAACTGCGGGCAACAGCGTGGGAGCGGGGGCTACTAACGCGGCTGAAGCGTAGATCAAACGAGCTGGCCAATCTCCATCACGACGCGTGCAATAGCACCGGTCCGTTGGACCAGTCGTCGAATGGAAGCTTAAGCACAAAGGCCCGTTTTTAACGAGAACAAAAAAGAGTCGAGGAGGTGGCGGGGTGGGGGGAGCAGTCGTTATCGAGCAGCAGCTGTGAAAGTTTATTGTATGGGGGTAGTTGGCTATGATGGCGCACGCGCAATGTTGCTATCTCGGCTGCCATCAGCTGGAGGCTCGTACACCTTTCTACGCGCTGCGCTCTCAACCGGAAGAGTGTGCCAAAAGTGTCCCGAACGTATTCTCGTAAACCAACGCTTTGTAGAGTTGATCGGACCAATAACTTGCCGACAGCTTCCCTTTGTATACAAGTGCAATGGGTCGCTATCGCATTCATCAATCCCCTCTTGCGGTTGGTACAAGTTGTGACGAACAAGAGAGAATGCTCTATAGAGGCGATGAATACGAAGACTGATAGCTCTAGCGTGTATCGTGTGTCGCCGCCTGTACTGAGAGACTCTGCGCGGACATTGTAAAGACATTTGTTCCACTCTTTCTTTAGTTCAGTGGTTCTTACTCCCATGACACGGTAAAACTGATTTTTGGAAGTGCACGCTCCTTGTCGACAGAAACGCGTATTAGCGTCACGGCAGCGCCAGTACGCAAGTAGCGTTGCAAGAACTGCTGCACCACATGATATGCTCGCCTTCAAAGTTAAGCTTTGCGATCGTGCCGGCAGAGGGAGGACCAAGTAAAGTTCCGCTGTTGAAACATTTATAGACATTGCAATACAGGCATGCAGTCAGAGCCGAAAGAAACAATAGCGCTGCATTTCAAATTATTGAGCGTAGCTGCGCCGGATTCAAAACGCTGCCACCTCGACACACTCCCGTTCCAACGTCCAGTGATTGGAACAGCAACAGAAGCAAGGATACTACGGAAATTGAGTAACGGAACAACAAATGTTTACTGACCTTCAGGTCCGTCACGACTTCCTTACGGGCCACCGCTCCATCTGGGTTCATCTGGACTGAAACCCGGGCGCGGTATCGGAACGAGTTTTTGTCAAAGCTGGCGACGCATGCAGCGATGGATGGCTTGTGGCTGCATGAAAGATTGAACAGCTCAAGGTCATGGTTACATTGTGCCCACAAGTCCAGCAGGTCCCCGCCCGAAATTCTAGCGCGTAGCATGTGACACTCAAAAGGCTATATAACCAGAATTCAAAGTTCGTAAACGTGGAGACTCCATGAGAGCCCAGACTTGAAAGATCTATTGTGAGTATTCACGACTGATATAAGGAGGAAAGATTTCGTGGCCACTAGGTTAACGAGGAGCACCCGCGTCATCGTGGAACAGGTGTTACATGAACAAGTTAATGTGATAAACGATGATGCAGAGGAGGGCATTAACTGGCCTGCATAAGCGCTGCAAAGGAATGTTTGATCCCTTTGTCATACGGAACAGCGTAACTGGAAACAAAAAGGTATCTTGCCGAAGTAGTTGAACGTTTAGTGTACACTGGTGAGATTTGCGCAATGATTTTCGTGCTTAGCAGAAGTACAACAGTGCTTCGTGTTTAAACAAGCAATTAGAGTAGCTGGACTAGTGAACGGAGAAAGTGTAACCAGAAAAAAAATGCCAGGTCTGCACGGAAGGCGCAGCACAGCGAAAGCTAAAAGAGCAGGTGTTCATAGCGTTTTATAAACACTCAATGGGTAAATAATCCAACCACACTTGCTCGATACCCACTACGGCATAAATCAAAATTTTTTGGGCAGTAAGCCGGCAATCACTATGCTGGTTTTTGTCATTCTTCCGACAAGCGTGGTATCGTATGAACCCTTCCAAGGAATTTCGTGCCAATTCTTCGTGCAACGGCTGACAACGATGAGAAATTATGGCTGAAGTGGGCATGCACCACAATTTATGGGTGAACAAGGACAAGCTTTCGTAATGGGTTGAAGCTTTGAATGACCCCACACATTACGCTATAGATTCGCATTGTGCGACGACGGGTTGTTCTTTCGCAGTTTTAAAACGCTTTATAGTGCGTGTGAACGCGATTTGGTTTCCCGACAGCAAGCTTGTCTAAGACAAGTTCGATAACCAATCACAAGCACTGGCTAGCTCAATGGTAGAATGGGCTAGCACCCTGTGGACCCGGGTTTGCGCCCCACTTAGCCACTGGTGGTAGGGTTTTTTTTAATGTTCGGTATGTGGTTACGGCCTTTCGTGGCCGACAACTGCACGTGACCCGAGTTGTGATCTCGTAACAGCATTCGCTGCAAACGTCCACTAGAGGGAAACTTGATGAGCATCGTGTCCACCCGGATAGTGTACGAACCAGATGAGGCAGGCGCACATGCATTGGCAGTTTCCGTACAGGCACTGAGAAGAGCTAATCACTGAGGCCACGGTCACGACGAATTACTTCACTCCTCCCAGAGGACGACGCCATCTTACCGAACAAGAGTGTTACTGTAGGAACGTGTACGAGATATAAAAGACTCGCATGCAAAGCCTCCATAGTGCGTAACCGCGGCGCAGTTTTCTACAATGAGAACAATCTGTTTCCCATTATAGATACTCCCCTTCTAGTTAAGTGCTACCCAGCAAGGTAGTTTTACTATGAAAGCTTTAAATACTTCTGACATTAGCATTCGTGTCACAAGTTTAGCAATGTTTTTGTTGTGGCCCTCGCTGTAGCATAATTAGTACAGAAGTGCTAAAAGAATGATGCCTATCAAGCCCGAGTGTTACAGCACCCAAACTTTCAATAGAACAGTGCTAGCTCAAATTTTCGAATGAAAAAACTACTTCACGTACAAACTTACGCACTGCATCACAACCATTTTCTTCAATGTAGAAAAAAAACCGCACCCGAACACAGTACGAGTGTTTTACGGTGCAAAAGCACGATGCGATTACGAAGTGCTTCGAAAATTTTGACAATTTGGTGTTTTATGACGTACACTGACATCTTCAGTACGTGGTCCTCGATGATTTCACCTCCATAAAAATGGGAACGCAGAAGGATTTAAAGGCGGGCTAATTGGTATAGATTCGCACTGAAATATCGGCAGCTGAAACTACCGGGACGCAAATGGAGGAGAAGAGCAAGCACAGACTGAAACTTGCTCATTCACGGAAGATAATGCAGGGAAATGGAAATGCGAAAGGGGAGGGCTCACTGCGATTAGGCGTCGTCCAAAAACGATATTTCACAATACAAAAGGGATATAGATGGCGAGCCGACGACTATCAAAATTCTTTTGTTTAATAAAGAAAGCTTCCGCAATCTCCCTAGTTTTTGTGTCCTGCCGAGTGTGTAATACGTGCGCGAAAATTCACATACGTGGCTCCACTGTGTAATGGACGGACAATTGTGAACCCGGGGCCTACTTCAGCTCACTGTGTAGTGTTCTCGCAGGCGAATGTTCTTTCGTGATCTGTTTTGCGTCAGATTAGCTTGTGCGGCCATTATTTCGGTATGAAATGCAAATGCCATGGCCGGCATTGAACAGGCGATGTTCTAATCAGCAGCCAAGCACCCTAGCCACTGATTCACATAGGCGGACGAACGTAGAGCACGTTTTTTGAAGACTGTTGGAGTGAGGTCTGTTTTTTGAAGGGTGGGTTATCATGCAAAGGCACCTTGAATTTGAAAAACTACCGCTTACGCCACAAGATCTTGCTTATTCAGCGAAGGGTCAGGGCATTGTGCTTTATGACGTCTTTTTTTTCCTTCCTCGACCTTCAGGGCACCTGAGAAACCGTATGGCTGTAAGGAACGGACAAGTTTGACATCAATGAATTATTACTTTACCGGCTTCATGAGCAGATTATGTGAAGCGTTTGGAAAACCTGAATATGATGAAGTGATGAAATTTATGAAGGCTCACATCAAAATGAATTTTTCTGTAATATCAACCGCATGCTAAAAGCGCTGCAGCTGGGAAGTGCGTCCAACGCCTAGACGTAAAGAAAAAAATAGTGAATGCGTTGCTGGAGTTTGTCGTGGATCGATAGCTCATGGGTTCGACTCCTGTTGAGGAAACGTTTGCCTTCATTTATTCGTGGGCAGTTTTTAGAAGTTATATCCGATACAAAAATGTGCTACTAATGTCTTGGCAAACCCTGGCATAAAAGAAGATCATGGTAAAATAGTGAAAAACAATGGAGTACTCACTTGTCCCCAGGCGCAGGGTGATTGACATCGATTCCGATGAAGATGGCATTGATGAAGATGGCATCGACATTTTTGTCGCCACTGCTGACGGTGTTATTGCAGCCGCCAAGTTTGGCATTCAGCTTGAGGCAGATGTTTGGCCACAATACTTCCGGTTTTACTGTTGATAGCTTTCCTTCTTGAACGCACTGAGTTATGATGCCCGCCACTTTTTCTGCCACAGTTTTGACGGCCGCATAGAGAGTCGAGTTTCCTAGAACAACGAGGACAAACTTTTTGGCAACAGGCCTTGCGCCACGAGACATATCGCGATCAAGTTTTTCGAAAGCATTAGCCAGGTGCTCTGAAGCTTCGAAATCGTTGGTGTGCACATGTTTAATATCCTTCTTATGGTCCAGTTGAAGGCCAAGGGCTGAACCATAGTCCTTCAATTGATCAGCTGCTTCTAGAAGTTCGTTATTGGGGATTTCGCAGTTAACTGCCAGCACACCAAAAAAGAACTCTCCCTTTGTTTCAGAAAAGAGGTCGCCTTTGGGTACGTACCATGTGCCCCGATATGGCACTTTCTACCAACCTGAAAATGAATTGAAGGAGGCGAGAGAATGCGAGCTTTGACTTCTACCATGTTCTGGAAAAATTCCAAGTTAAACCCTCGCAGACAATGTTGCGCTCTAGAGAAAAGTCATCAGCAAATTTCTGGATAAACGCGAACCGCTGTTCGGGACTAAGTTTCCCGAGTGCGGCGAGCATACGTTCAGTCATGTCTTTATCGAGCTTACGCTTACACGACTGCGCTGGAACGTGACATACATCCAGTGGTAGGTAAGGTTCTTCTTTCCCTTTGCAAAGTATGCATGGCAGCCTCGGTTTGATTTCAATCGTATATTTCTTTGCGAAGTACTCGACCAACACTCATTTCTTCGCCCTTTCCCTTTTCGTGGCTCTTCTTGGCCTTTCTTTTGCCCTTTTTTTTTCCATTTCTTGGCCATTCGTGGCACTTTCTTGGCCATTCGTGGCACTTTCTTGGGCTTTCAGTTTTGATTGGCAGCATTGTTTTCACTGACCTTTACCACTCTGTAAAACCGTTTGTGACCCAAGTGTGTAGTATAAACCTGTAAACCCTCGAGCGCCTCTGTCAAGAGACGGGTGTCCCACAAAGTGATCTCATCTCCCTCGCGGCACTTGTTGCGAAATCCAGTAGACTTATTGAATTGTAGAAGGGCATTGCAGAGAAGTCAATATTTAGCATCAGCGACTTCTCACATGGCCGAAAGCTTGGATAGTATCCGGACCACAGCTCGGCAAAAGTTGCCAGTTCAAGGGGCTCAGCTTGCGGATTCTTGAAGAAGCAGTGCCCCACGACTTCGTGACCCGGGCGTGCAGCGTGCCTTATGATGATATCGAGTGCCTGGATATGTTTTTGATGCACGTTTTGGTTGAACGGAGTCTTCAGCTTGTCCATGTCTACGCTGGATGCGAGCTTGAGGGTGACGGAGAAGTCCGGCCCACCCTTGTCGATTTGTACGATGCATTCGCATTCATTCGATGGCAACTCGCGGCTTGTGTAGATATTCTTTTCGCCATCGAACGCGAGCGAATAGGGCCGGAATTTTGCGGTCTTCTGAAGGGCCTGTATCACGAGACGCTTGACGCGTGGTGCTGAGGCCCCGCGGCTCTGTGGCGCTGGAAGGCTTGCGTATGAGGTCGATTTGCACGTCATAGTGGTATACGATACCGCTCGGTCGTGCTATAGCAAAGTAGTTTGTGCGCAGCTCCATCTTTTTATGGGTGAACCATTGCTTCTGGGCACGCTTCACCAGATCGGGATCAGTGTGGAATAGCTCCGCTGAGGTTCCAGGACCTGCATGTTGAAGGCAATTATAGAGCTTGCTGACATTACATAAAATATGAAGGATAAAAACAAGTCCCTTTTTAACTTGGAGGTGGAGCTTTGTATCACCTAAGTTACTACTTCGTTTGCCTAACGCAAAAGGGAAAGGGAACAGAAAAGGTTATGCAAAAA
The DNA here is from genome assembly GCA_013436015.1 of Rhipicephalus annulatus. Classification (NCBI taxonomy): domain Eukaryota; kingdom Metazoa; phylum Arthropoda; class Arachnida; order Ixodida; family Ixodidae; genus Rhipicephalus; species Rhipicephalus annulatus. The sequence continues at coordinate 1,987 of WOVY01014566.1, read as the reverse complement.
CTAAAAAGAAGTCTGGTTACCCTAAAAAGAAAAAAAAAACACTGTAGTGAAGCGCCAGGTGTCTATTTCCACGAATTCTGCAAATAGTGACGAAATTGTGTGTAGTACTCTGACAGCACGGTCATTGTGTATCGCCAGAAAAATTTGTTGCCTAGATTGATAGCCGTGGCCGCAGAAAGAAACGTGATGACTGTGTGCATCACCTACCACACTCACACTGAAGCGACTTCCGCGGTTTAGATGTGTGAGGCAATAACAAATAAGCACTGATTAGCTTAACAAGTGAGTTTTCCGATATACACTTCATACATTTTTAATGCCCTCCCAAATAACCACTCAGTCGAAGTTAAACCTAGCGTCGCGTATTTCTTGCTGTCCCTAGATAGGTTTGAGGCCCACTGCAAAGATGAATCGGTGTCATCTGGCCCGATCGACATTCATATTTAGTCCGTTGCGATCGGTACCCCACCAGCCCACAGCCCTGGGCAGTGTAGGGCATTCATGACGGGATGGTTGACTTGCTGCCCGCCAGCGTTTAATAACATAGCAACCTTTGAGTCAGTTGCAGGCATTGGCATGGCGAAGGCGTTGAAACGCGTTCGAGAACTATTCGACACGTGTATTATCATAGGGTATGCTGCAAGCACGGGCGAGAATAATTTCTCATATCCTGAAAACGACAGGTCTAGCCCCTACCCTCTTCGTACAGGCTGCAGAAAAAACATATCGTCTTCGCAGCGCGGACAGGGAGGCTTTCGCTAAGTTTACCCAGTACTTCGCTCTAATGGGAGCAGTCAGCATACCTCAGAGCGTAAAAGTAGCAGCCCAGAAATGTTAACCGACGAATCTCCTGCCAAGTCCTAAAGCGCTAAAAAAAAGATAATCATCCCATTGAAGACGGTCAAGCTCAAGAGACCTTGAAAATGAAAAAAAAAGTTCGTGCTGGGTTTACCAAGACATGCAAATGCATTAAGGAAAGTCCACAGATTTTGATATATATGTGGGGTTGAACGTCCCAAAACCACCATATGATTATGAGAGACGTCGTAGAGGAGGGCTCCGGAAATTTTGAACACCTGGGGTTCTTTAACGTGAACTCAAATGTGAGCACACGGGCCTACAGTTGAGAAAAGTGCAGTAGCCGTGTAAGCTTTCACAACGAACGCGGTTGCACTGTTGAGAAATGGGAATAATTTAGATATGTTGGTGTTCAATGTCCCATTAAGAAACGGCCTGAACATCACTTGTGAACTCCCAGTAAAAGTAGTTTTCTTAAAAAACACTGCAGAGTAATAGGGCTGAAACATTCATGCGATATGGTTACGGGGGGTAGTGACGGGAGGGTGACGGTGGGAGGAGCCAGTCGAATGTCGTCAAGTTGAAACTATTTGGACGAACTTGCGGCCGTTCAAACGCGAAGTCAGATTACAGCATACACAGTAGCACTGATAGCCGAGAACAGAGCATCAGCCGTCGATAAAAAGGACAAGCGATGACGAGTGTCGACATTATACATGTGCCATCGAATGTTCCAGCGTTATCGTAAGCGGCCACGTTAAGGTTCAGCAGAATGCACATGTTCATGTTTTGCGTGCAATCGCGTCAAAAAGGCGTATTATTTCGATGGTTCTTATCAACTGGCGAGGTCGTGCAAGGCACTAGTTACGCGCATAATGGTGCGATAACAAAACTTGAGAAACGCGTGGCAATATTACACCGGAAGAAAATTAGAAGAACAAGGAAAATCCCCGCACACACTACCGACCGCTAGTTACGCTACAGAGGGTGATGCTGCGCACAATTCGTGGCTTTGAATGCAGTAATTCCGGATCACTGAATCGCGCAAATATTCACAGGAGTGTTAAAGGGGCACTTTTGGTGGTGCTGACCAGGCTGACGCGAACCATATTTTGCTACAATAAAAAAAAAAAACTTGGCAGAACCCACGTACAGTAAAAATTGATGGTATGCGAAGCACGAAGAGAAA